>BMAW01007544.1:494538-598391 GCA_019974015.1 Nephila pilipes | reverse complement strand
ATAATTCCATTCATAAAATATTATTTAATATAGGTATAGAGATCATGTTTTCTTATAAGTGGTATCAGATTATGATTTTAAAGGATAAATGGTTTATGACATTGGTTATTTATTTCATTTGAAATGAAATGGTAAAAAAATATACATATTTCTTTTTTTTTTTCGGCTCTCGAAATATGAAAATAATATTTTAGCAATTCTGTATTAAGAAATTAAAATGCTAGCAAACTGAAAGTAAAATAAAAGAATTAAAATACTTTGAATTTCGTAACTTTAAATTTGCAGGACAAGTACAGTGAACACTTTTACTTTCTATGCCTAAAATGAACTTTGTAGCATGATAACTTTCTTGCGCTCTAAATACTTCTACTTTAGAAAAAAATTCAAAAAATAAATAGAAAAAAGAAAATGATAATTTCGTCAATTTAATTTTGATGATTTTATTTTTATTTAATCCACAGTGTATTAAATTGATCCATAATGAAAGGATTTTGATGACTTTTGTATTTCCCGAAAAATCTAACAAAATCTTTTTAAATTTTTAATTTCATGCCTATTTGTTCAACGCATAAAACATTATTTTTCCTGTGTGCTCCGACATCGATATATACTATTGTTAATACTATATGATTCTTAAATGCATTATATTTTCGAAAAAAGTGTGTCAATGTCTTTCTTTCAGAATAAATATGAAAAACTCTCTCTTGAAGAAAAAAACATTTTTCGAAAGTTTATTAATTTTAAAAATTGGGGTGTTCAGTTGTCAAACTGTTTGTACAATTTCAAAAAAAAAATAAGAAAAACAATGTTTTATTGTCATCGCCAAGCTGAAGAGAGATTTGAATTGAGATCCTCCAATAGCGTCAGTAATGCTTCTAATTTTGTGCTGCCATCTGTAGTTTATCTTTTAAAACAAAATATCAATGTAATAAACATTCGTACAAAATAGTATTATAATTAAATTTCGTAAGTTTTCGCGTTAATTTGCAAATTAAATTTCAGATATATATATATATAACTGCCACATATACTCTTTTAATACTGCTAAATAATTTTAAAACATAGAAATTAACTGTAACAATAACGAAAATTTATTAAAATGCGAAGTATCGGTTATATTTATACGAAAAACATCACTTTACTGCTCTCTCTGACTTTTTAATTCAATTAACAAAATGAAAATCTATTCAAAATAAAAATCTAAATTTGAATCAAATAAACTTTTCGTTTGCTTAAGACTAAAGATAAAACTGAATTATTATCTCATTACACACACACACACACGCATATGTGTATATATATATATATATATATATATAATTTCAATGGAAAAATAATTTAAGTTCTTAATTTTTTCCATTCTCAAACTCAAAAGTAAAGAGTTCAATCTTATTTTTTGATACAGTTCCAAATTATCCTTTAAAGTATGCGATCACGCGCTTGTAAAATCTGCTGAATCAGTGTTTCATAGAGTGACACACGTGTAGGGAATAATCCCAACTAGGCTTATCGACGCCATCAAAGTCCCTCAGAATCCTTTCATCTCATACCGTGTGATTATAACATGATCAAAAGAAATCCCTGCATAAATATTCGAAGGCAAAATAAAATTCACCTTCTGCTTCACTTCTTGCATTACCTATTTAAACTATGTAAAAATCTCTCTGTTAGTTATGGACTTTTTTCTGAACTGATATTCTCATTACAGTTATGACTTCGAATACCAATGGATATTCGAATGAAGACAAGGGACAAGAGCCCCTCGCGCCACACGGCCTGGTCGACTCTACATAAAATAAAGTGCCATCGACTCCTCTACAGAAGTCGCCACTGGGGTCTAAGTGATGCTTCAGCAACCTATACCTCGACTCGGAAACGGTGCATTTGGGCGGACGACGGCAACCTCCAAAAGGCAGAGCACCCACCTCGATGCGACGATGGCGCACTGCACGGAAACAACTACCCGAGCCGAGCTCGAACCCGAAAAACGAACGAGGCGAATTAAATGTCAAGCGTTCCTTACCCCCGCAAGGACCTCCGAACACGTCGCTCACGAACGTCCAAATCCCGAGACTCGCCCGACCTGAACAGAGTCCCTGCACGCCACACGGCCATCACACCTCGATCTCCTCTCCACCAGTCAGGGTACCATCGCTCCTGCGCCCGATTCAATAAGATCGATCGTCGTCTCCTCGTCTATAGAGAGACTTCTCTGGTCACAGCTACTCCGCCCCCGAAGGGGCCACTCCAGCTCAGCAACTCGTCCCTCGACTCGTTAACCGCATATGAACTCGAATAGAATCCACTACAAAGTAGGACGACGACACATATGAACTCTCCCATCAAGATATCAATATTGCACCACCTCTGAGCCATAAAATAAAAGTGACATCACCTCGTCTACGGAGAGACTTCTCCAGTCGTTGCAGTCTGGAGTCCAGACGCCACTGGGGTCATTCGTTCAAAGAGAGGCCTCAACAACCCATACCTCGACTCGAAAATGACACATCTAGTGAGAACACGATACAGAGGGCGAGCTCCAAGCACGACCCAAAAAACGAACAAGGCAAGCTAATCACCCGGCGATACCAAGGACCACCCAAGCACGTCGCCCACTCACATCCAAATCCCGAGACGCATCCGTCCAGAAAGGATTTGAATCTGACGACGGCAACCTCCAAAAGTCAGAGCATATATATATATATATATATGCTTTACCGATGTGTGTGGAACAAAGTAAAGGTAAATTTTTTTAACTATGTTCTTCGGTAAACAAGAAAAAGGTATAATTCGTGCTTACCATAAAAATTGTTGTTAAAAAGTTTTCCGAAAGATTTTCCATTACTTCCCCTATTCCTGTAGAAGAAAGCTTTCCTGCAGCTGCATTGTTTCTCAGGCAGATTAGTGACCAGCAATCTAGAATATCCTAAATATGTTCGATTTATAACGAAACTATGTAATATAAATACATTGTAATATGTGTTGGCACTCGTGTGATATTAAATGTGTTATAATATGCACAATGTGACGTGATCTTATCGCTTTTAAAAAAGAAGTCATCTTATTTGTTACAGTGTAAGGGACCGCAATAGGTCTGAGAACATCATTCCTGCAATATCGAACTGTCAGTGATTCATTTCCAAAGATATACACAAGGAATGGTTATTAATAGAGATATACCTCCCACCCCACACACATCAATTCATCTCTTCTGATTGAACTCTTTTTTTATACAAATTCTTTTAGGTGCCATTTTTTCTCCAGTTTATAAGCCGCTTACAGTCAGATTCCTCGCAAAGCTAGCCTCATCCTGAAGAACTTTCTATTTCTTTCTTTCTCAAATGCAACACTCTTGTATCTTCTGCTTGCAACGCAAAGGCTCGATGCAACGCAACTCAGACCACGTCTGCAAGCAAGAGGAGACTCAAGGGGTGTGTAGCCTGCCACGGCACAAGACTCCGAGCGCGTAGGGATGCCAAAATTCCTTACAATGAATATGAAAATTCGCGTACATTGTAAGGATGACGACAGAAACACAACAGAAAGGAAATAGAAAACAAATTCATCGTACTCACCGAAATTCAGTGCGAGAGACGGTTATAAGCCTATAAGAGTTTGATTAATTTCACTGATTTCTGATTTCTTTATTTGAATTTGCACACTTCATACCCTAGGCTCTAACAAGTTTAAGTGACATGAAACATTAGGGTGTTATCTATCATTTTTAGTCCTATACATATTTTGCACCTTCTATATCATATTTAAGTACGCAGTTCGTAGAAAAAAATTCTTGTCCACTTTGATTCAAATGAAGGTTTTACATTTGTACCAATGTACGATACATGCGAGGGGGGCAGCTTTACTATAATTTCGCACAGAATACCGAATACTTTGGAATTGGCTATTTCTGCAAGCATGCGATTCAACATGGTGCAGTCGATTTCGAACAATTTACGTCGAAAATATGACAGTAGCCTCTGAAGTATAGTAGCGAAATGGCATTCTATTACATTCCATTCTATCCATAACTCTATTGTAGGGAATCGGTTTGATTTGGCCATTGGTGATTCTGATGAATATTGTGTTGCACCCCTAAGGCATTATCTTTATCATCGTTAAGCATTGAAATTTACTGAATACCAATTTGTTGATTGAAAATGACATTTTGAGATTCTGTGGATATTTCCATTATAACGGATTGCGTTTGTGCGACATCTGAACAATCTTAAAAAATCTAGACTTCTGATTCGGCTAAGGCATGATATTAGGACATTATATTCAGTGTTTTGAAACATTCGAGCATTACAATTATTACAAAAGTATCATCATACACATACAGAAAGCTTCAGATTTCTTTTGACTCCTTATCTATAGCGTAGAACTTTCTACTTCTCAAACAGATTTTGCGAATTATGAGTTTGTAAATATGACACAGTTTGATCTATTTGATTCATGTTAAAGAAATATTTTATTATATGGTGTTTTTTACACTGAACTCTCAATATCAGTTCTAATTGTCTTGAGAGATGTATAAATGATGTGTGTATTAAATATAATGCATTAGCATAATCCCCTTTCTTCCCCTTCACATCTACCATCCCATAAAAATATTTATTGCCTTCCTCGAAAATGATCCTTGAATAAATGAATCTCTTCGAAAATGTTGTCTCTGTGAAACTGAACTTATTAGAATGTATCTTCCTGCAAGGCCAACTACATAAAATATTTACTAGAGCAGATATCTGAATCCTTCTTAATAAAGGGAAGAATATAGAATCCCTACTCACATGAAATAAACTTTCTAGCGGATCCCTTCATAAGCACACATATACTTAAAATTATATAAAAAAATACTTAAGTGTGTGTGCTTCCGTCTTATTAGATTAAAAATATATCATGAATGTTAACTAACATCCTAAGAATAATAAATTTCTTAAATAAATTACATGTATAATAAATTTCATGTAAACTCTATCTTAGGTCTATCCAACCCAAGAGACTTTGTGGATATATATATATATATATATATATATATAACATTAATTTAAAAACTTTTTCTAACATTAATAAAACATTCCAAATGCATGGTTGAAATGATATCACCTTTGTGCAATTCAGATTATTTATTCATTTTGATGAAAGAGAGAGAGTCAATAGATATACATCATTAAAATGGATAGGGTACGAGACGCAGTTCCGCCGTCTCCACCGCAACAGAAACAAGATAATTTTTCCTTACCTTCGTTTTTATAGTCGAGATTCCATCCCCGGGTCTAGTAATGCACACCAGCGCTTTTTAGTAAATGTCCTAGAGAGGTACACCTTGTGTATGTCCCATTTACGCAAAGGTGGCGTGCGCTCTTTTTAAAATGAGCTCAACTTAGTAATTGTTTCTGAACAAGAACACAGAAGAAAAGTTATAACGATAATTGAATCAATATATTGAGATATTCTTAAGGTAATGGGATATGATACGAACGACACATGAGTGGAATGTTCTTTTGTGCTTTATAAACAATAAAACTTTGAATTTTCATTCTAATTCTCCAACTCCGCCTCCACAGATTGACACTGGGAGGAGGTCCGAGGGTTGGCCAGACCTGCTCTATTCCTTAGAAATATAAAATCGTAAAGGGTGTTATTAAATCTTTAGATTGAGAAAATGAAAAAGAGAAATTTATTGTTCTTGAAAATATAGGTGCAAATACTACTAATAGGATTTTTGCATAAATTTAAACGAATATAAGATTTAATTGGAAAAGAAATGTAAGGTACAATTAGTTGTCACTCACGTACAGATAATTCCTTGAATTTTTTTCTTATCCAAGCTTAAGTAAATAACTTAAAACTCTCCCCAAAATTACGATTAAAATCTCCGTTTTAATGATATTATTGGCTTATCTGAATACTTATAAAAATTAAAAATGTGATTTCTACATAATTTATCTATTGTAAACAAAACAGAATATTTTTCATTTATGAAGTTTCGTTTATGGAGAGCTCGAATTCAATGTAATGTCCAGATAATTCGATTTTAGTTTCATCATTCTGAAAAATATTTTAAATGCATATATACTGCTGTTTGTAGAAAATGCAACACCATGAAAGAATCATCATTTGAAAATATTTCAAATTTATATAGCTGTTTGTAGAAAATGCAACACCATGAAAGAAATTATCAAATGAAATTAATGCAGAAACACTTGCTGATACAAATAAATGATGAATTTTCAAAACAAAAGAAACTAAACTAAGCGTCCAGAAATCGTATTTTGCACAAATATGGCTGCAATAAGTGCTACATACGACGTCATGAGTCAAACAGATGTTGAATATCGGGTTTGAGGGAAGAAATTCCTATCGCTTGTATGACTTTAACCAAAGTTCGTCTTGAAATCTCTCCTCAGCAGGACATCTAGTCTGAGGAGACCCGACTCATATCCTCCACACACGACTGCTCAATAGGCGACATCATGCACGTGAATAACAGGCTGGGAGGTGCATGTACGTTGTGCTGAACAGAAGTCTCGAACGTCTCAGTCGAACATGTGGGCGGCACATCCTGCTGGAAAAGATAGCCTCAGGGATGCCTTGAAGGAAACGACTTCGGGCCAAGCCTTCACGGACGTACTATAGCATGGTCTATTGAGAACCTACCACAAATTGGATCGGTCGCACGTGAATCGCACCAGACCATAACTCCGGGTGTACACTCCTGTCGTTCAAATACAGCCAGGAAGGCAGCGTTGGACCGGCACCAATGTCTAACAATGACACGCCATCATGGGTCCCGAATTGAAACGTGATTCATCTGAAGACAACCGGTGCTATACGCCTGCCTCTGTCCTCTCAGAGCCACTGCCGACGGCGCCTGATGGATTCCGTGAAGGGGAATCCTGCATAGGCAAGCCCTGCGACAATCCACGGCGCACGACGACGACAACTGACGGAAGCCACACCACACCCAGCAGACCAACGTGCTGCCAGCCGCCCAGAGGAAGCGCGATCATTCACCGCTGCGGAGCAGTTCGATCATCGCGCCTGACGTCACCTCTGTCGTCCAGCGCCTGCTGAGCCACTGCTCGTCGGTCCACTGCTTCCAACCCGCATCACTGAACTGGGAACCTGGCTGCATACGTGAGCTGCTATTGCGCGATAGGAAAATCCTCCTTCGAAGGATTATCCTCCCTCGTTCAAACTCAAAGCCGTTTGAATTTTATTCTTCCGTCGGGAGGCACCAGGTTCACTAAACGCTCACACTAAATAATCATAGACTTTTCAACGTCCCACAGCACTTTATTTATACGCTTCAGCATCAATTCAGAGGAAGCTATGCTGCGCAATGGCGCGATACCGAAACTTATTACACTCTGCATAATATCCCACTGACATTTACAAGAATTTCATTTCCTGATTCTGATGACTCCTTCATGGTGTTGCATTTCTAC
This sequence comes from Nephila pilipes, assembly GCA_019974015.1. Taxonomy (NCBI): domain Eukaryota; kingdom Metazoa; phylum Arthropoda; class Arachnida; order Araneae; family Nephilidae; genus Nephila; species Nephila pilipes. The sequence continues at coordinate 590,943 of BMAW01007544.1, read as the reverse complement.
AACAGCAAATATAACTGCTGATTACTGTAATGTATTTGCAGATTTGAAAATAGCTATTATTGAATCTAAGAGTTAACCATGAGCATTTAGCCAATAGTTCATTCAATTCAAAAGATTCAAGTAAATTCAAGTAAAGTGCAATTTTATTAATCCACAAAAATATATCTTGCAGAAACAAACTCATAAATGTAAAGCACTGCGCCATACACTCTAGCACAAAGGTTTGCTCTTTAAAGTAACTTGTATAAATCATTCTCAGATAGATAGTGAAATCAAAACCCTTATTAGAATCAGGTTTCCTTTGAACCTATATACGGTAATATCATTGTAATTTATGTGGTGGCTGCTAGAATTTAAAAACTCTGACAAAAAGCTCTTTAAAAATCAGGACAGCATATCTTTTCATTTAAAATTTTAAACATTATATTGATAGTTTTCTTTGTTATAGTCTCGTAGAGAGGTGGGGAAGTATTCAATGCTCAGATGTTCTTTAACTGATCTGCAACATAAAGTAACGTCCATTTCGGCGGAGGTTGAATTGTTTCAAACCATCTTTCATTATCACTTGAAACTTAAATACTCTATGAAGTCCGATCTATTGAAAACATGTCTATATATTATACTAACTAATCCAGTATCTAAGAATACATGTTTATATAAAATCTCGATTATTTTAAGTTTCGTCTTCGTGTAAACAACCGAAGATCCCAAGAACTGGCGCGAGCGATTTTAACCAGCATCCATTATGCTTTGCATCACACCTGCAAACATCCGACGTGACTGAAAACCTTGAAGAAATGTGAAGTAAAGGATTGTAGATCCCTGGTATTTGAATGGAGAAAGAGAGGTGGTTTGGTTGTCCCAGAAGAAAACTAACAGTGACACATAGAAATCGGTTTTATTGTCAGGTTACATTGCATTTAAACGCAATTTCTCCCCAGGATTACGTGTATAAACCGAAATCAACTCTAATCCAGTCCACTCTTGCGAATAGTGGGCACCATTACACTCCTTATCTACATTGAATCCTTCATCCCCATTATATAAATCTCCACTCTCCATCTCCATCCATATATAAGAAATCACCACTGATCTGACCCATCAACATCCCCAAGACCATAAGAACCGATTGACCTGAAATTTGCGGCTACAGCATCTATCTTTGCAATGTAGATGCCCATCGATCGCTCCAGAACTTTAACCAAAACAGTTACCATCGGTTGACCTTCTTACCCATTATTATAATTGGCCTTATGGATTCCATCGCCAAAACGATACGACTAACGCCAACTTAGAATATATTTTAAATGTATACTGTGTATCGCTACCAATTAAGTTTACTTGTAAGATTTGCGGCAGAAATGGAAAATACCAAATACTTAATATTATTGATGGATGATTGCAGCATTTGAGAAGAGGCCTTTTTGCAAAATATCACCAAATATCTTCAATGCTAAGTAGAAGTATTTCAATGATCTTACCAGAATTTAAAGCTACTATGGTAATCCTTCTAGCTGATTTCTGCTCGCTTAGTTGATTTCGGTTTTGTTGATAAACGATAATTTTTATTGTTGAACCTAGGCGCTTTAAATTTATGAGAAAGTATTTTATTATTAAGATTGATAAACTACATTTAAATCTAAACGCACCTAACTACATGAAGTTGGCTTTAATAAATGAATACAATGTGTTATTCATGTCATTAATAAAAATAAGTAGCTATCAAAATATTTATTTGATGTATGCATTAATTGTAACTCTAATGTAAATATCATGTAAAGTTTTACTTATGGTAATTTTAGTTTTGTTTTCTAGAAATAACATTTTTCATTTTAAAATTATTGATATTTTATTGTTTTCAGAATACAGAATTATTTTAATGATTTTAAGAGCTATTCTTGGTTCATTCAATTCAGTTCAGATATGCTGCTAACAAGATATCCTTGCAAAAGGATCACAATACGGGTGACTTTTATGTAATATACTTCATTTTTGTTAGTATTTTTGTTGAATTTTAAAATAATTTGATTTAAAAGTTAATTTTGGTTATATTTTTAACTGAAAAGTATTTCATTGTATTAATGTACTGATTTTCATTTACTTTTCAGTTGTTCTTAATAATGATAAGGAATATATTTGATCAATGGAACACTTTACCTCTTCAAAGTTTTAAAATTTTGGTATTGGAGCATGTTTATTTTCGTTCTGTTTGCTGCGTGTTCGTGACATAATGATGGCAAAATGAGTTTATTATTGTTTCTCACGGTTTAGCCAACTGGGATCGGTTTAATGCTACACTAAAATGCTAGTCTGGCGCCTCATAATAATACTAACGATTTATATTTCACTGAATGTAAAACTAAACACGTAAGGATCATTTTATAAATTATGGCAGAGCTATTTCCTATCTGTCGAAGTTTATCAAGGTATTGCCTTATAGCTCTATGGGAAAACAATTCAGGGGGATATGTTTTACGAGAAACTGTAATAGTTGGCTATTTTATTTAAATAGTTGATTAACAAATAGAAGTAAAGTTAATCCCGTTATGATAATGTGAAACAAAACAAGAAATGTCATCTTAATGTTTCAACAAAATGTGTGTCTGTGTTAGTTTCAGTGACTCAATCAATATCTAACATTGATTTTCAAGTTCATGAACCACTAATGATGCAATATCTCTTCAACTAAATAAAGGCAAAAGAAAATGAAGAAAGATTCACAAATTCAATTAGATATCAAGTAAGACCAGCCAGCAAAATATATCCAAAGTCATCCTGAAGAACATAGAGAAGCTAAGTCAAAATATACTAACGCCATCCTGGAGTACATAGAGTTGCAAGAAAATACTTTCTAATACCCTGACACGCGGAATCAGGCTGCTGTAATTAAATACAATGATAAACAAAAGTTAATTTAGCGCCATGACTTCCAAAATTTGTCTATTTAAATATGAAATATATTGACTATTCAAATGGATAAAATTAATGTCGGAAAACGTTTGGTCTGAGGTGCTGTGCTTAAAAGGATAGAAGAACCTCCAGGAAAACAAAGGGAGTGGCCAAGTCCTTGCTTCCTGTTATTAGATCCCCTGAACCTTGAATACTATACACTGGCCAGAACATTTCTTTCTACACCTGCGTATTAAGGGCTGTTTTCAGATGACGTCATTCGAGAATTGAAGGGAAGGAAATTTCCACATTTAAAGTTCAGGCCAGGTATACACAGATAGGTAGCCTATTGGCTGAGCCTCCCTCAACAACCTTTCTTCAGTTTACTTTCTGGTGACAGATGAATGTGAAACATTCATTGTGGTATTTTCCCAGGAAAGCAGCCAGAATTAGCCAATTACAAAAAGCTACATGAACAGATAACAGGTATATTCAATGATTTCAAAGTTGTTAATTCAGTTCCTGAAGACTGTAAAAGAGTCAAGGTTAATTACGCCGATAAAACCATCTAGAGAACACAAATAATGTTTCAATGCTCCACCTTTCATTTCATGTATAGGTTCCAAAATATAATATCATCCGCCCAGTGAGCAAGTGGGTAATAGCTAGTTAGTATATATATAAACTTGTAGAAAATGCAACACCATGAAGGAATCATCAGAATCAAATGAATTGCAAATGTCAATTATAGGATATTATAAATTAATAAAGTTTCAGAGCCATCGCGGCGCGCAGCGCCCTGAATTGATGCTGAAAGGTATAACAAAGTGCCAGCGGACGTTGAAAAAGTTCATGATTATTTGTTAGTGGCGTTTATGAGACCTGGAGTATGCTCACGACGGAAGAATAAGAAATCTGCCAACTTACGGAGTTTGAACGAGGAGGATAATCGGCTCGAGAAGGAGGCGATTTTCCAACAGGCAGCTCGTATGCGTAGCGGAATGACCACAGTGATGGTTTGGAAGAAGGACCGACGAGTTCCGAACAACTGAAAATAGTACTGGACGATGGGCAGATTGTGAGGCGATGATCGACAACGGTTCGCATGGCGAATGATCAACAGCCTCCAGGTGCTGGCAAGGTACGCTGGTCTATCACTGCAGGTGCATACTGTCGGTTTGGTCAATTGTCGTCAAATTGCCGCGCCGGATTGCGCAAGGCATACAGGATTCCCCACGGCGAATCATCGACGGCTGCCGCAGTGGGGTTTGAGCACAGAGATACAGGCGAGCTGATTGGCACCAAGTTAATTTTCAGATGAATCACGCTTCAATTTGTGGGACCATGGATGGCCAAAATTGTGTTAGGATTATGCTGGTCAATCTGCCTTCCTGAGTGTATATTGAACTATAGGTCGAACACCTGAGTTATGGTTCTAAAAGTGATTGATCAAGGATCCAATTTGATACGAATTGAGGGTGGCAATCTCAATATGTGGGCCAGGCACGTCCAGAAGTGCTGGCAGCCTGTGTCGTTCTCATGCGGCATCCCTGGAGTCTTTCAGCAGGATAACACGCCCATGTTGCGCGGACTGCTCCTCGAGACTTCTGTCTGCCGGCTGCAACTTCTTCCTGGCCTGCTTATTCAACGAGTTGAGCATGTCGCCTATTGAGCACGTGTGGGATATTGTTGGAATGGCGTCCGCCTGTGATCCGCGTCCTGCAGCGCTCAAAGATGAACTACAAAAAGGGCAAGTGAATTCTTCCTGCCAGATATTCAACATCTGTTTGACTCACATGTCGTATAGCACTATTGCAGCGCATGGTGGCTGCACTCCGCACTCAGATTTCGGCTTAATTTGTTTCTTTGTTTTGAAAATTATCATTTATTTGTACCAGTGTTTCTGCATTAAATTTCATTTGATTCTGATGATTCTTTCATGGTGTTGCATTTTCTACAAACAGCAGTATATATATATATATATAATAATGAGACACAATATATATAATATATATAATTATAATGAGACATCATTATATATATATATATATATATATATATAACACACTACGTGTGTGTTATATATATATATATATATATAAATATAACACACTACGTGTGTGTGTGTATGTGCGTGCGTGTGTATGTGTGAGTAGGATTTTCCAGTTAATTATCAAAGAATTTATTGTATTTTCCAATATACTGTAAAACCAGTTCCTCAGTTACTCAATAGAGGGCACCACGAATCAGCGTCATGTGGTAGCTCATGCCGCAGCACCTATTCCAGAATAAAACTGATCGACATTTCATTCCCGCTCTCTTTCCTCCACTTTCCATTTCTCTTCTTCTTCGCATTACCCGAGTTGGAAGTATTACCGAACGCCCGAGCGCGTTCCACTGCCCATCACAGGTATGGGATAAGATTAATTGTGCTGCCATCTATCCGCCTTGGAAGAACTGTTTACTCCTAATAGAGATAACCTGTATATAGTTCAATGTGTAAATATCTTCATCTCTCCACATAATAAACGAAGTAAAACTACTGCAAACATCGTTATTGAATTGATACGAAGTCACCATAGAATCCGGTAATGGAATTACCCCTCTAGACAATCAGCCCTTTGCGTAAGAGCAAACCATCGTAGATTCGGGGTGTACAATCTCATCACCCACCTTCTACACACACACACACACACATATATATATATATATATATGTGTGTGTGTGTGTACTGGGGGACATTTTCTAAAGACGGATCACATTATTTAGTTGACAGGTTAGCTCGTGTTGGTATTGAAGTAAATCTTAATCCATTTTGAATTAAAATAGTTAGTTCATTTATTACAACAGGACGACTACGGGATACAGTAAGATGAAACATTGAGAAGCAAAATTTGACAGAAGTGGAGTTACATGTTCATAAATCCTCTATCTTCTTTCTTCTGCTTGGGATTTTCGGTGTGCAAGAAAATTTATGAGTTCAGAATATCGCCTGAAGGGTTTAGGTGGTGACACCTAACTAGGAGCTTAGTCAACTAACGAGAGCTATATTCTCCCACTATACCTTCAATTCCCTTCCCGGGGAGGATGTATAATCCTTCTTGGTCCACGTCTTTTATTTAGAGATCTTATTGGCGAGGAAATTAGCATTACCTTCAATTTATCAGAAACTGGGAGTACAAGTTCACCCCATTCCCACACTGCAGTCTTTCTTGTACGATTACTTAAGGGTCTTGAAATCTCAAAAAGTTCACACTAAATTTCCGATACCGGATTTAACTTGATTCACATTCTTCGGAACTGGCATATTTAGAAAAGCGGAAGCTTTTCCTGGATATTACTAAAGCCTCTTTTTCCTGCAATTCAATGTCCTAAGAATTTGCTTTTTGACAAACAAAGTTAAACTTCTCCGAATTGGGTTGCTGCTTGAACTGTTCAAGTCTCTGGAAGACTGTCATAAGATCATTGATACGAAAGTTGGAGATACAACAATGATGTCATCCAAATACGCTAAGTCTTTTACATCAGGAATATCACTTTTAAAAAGATCTACGAGTCGTTAAAATGTCTGGAGCATTCTTCAAACTATATGGCGTTCTATTGAAACGAAAAGCTCAAAATCGGGTAACAAAGGCAGTTTCTTCTTTATCAATTGGAGACACACATTAACATGATGATAACCAGCTCAGAGATCGATTGTGGACACAAAGCTTATCAACTTAGCATCATGGAGAAGATCATTTACCCATGGAAAAGGATAACAGTTAATAACTGTAACTGCTTTTAAGGCACAATAATCTATACATAACCGCATGTGATCATCAGGCTTGGCTACTAATCTACAACAGATGCAGCATAGACAGACTCACATTCATCAAGAAAAATCATCGATTTCTGCATTAAATTGCCTAACTCGCTCTTCAAGGATTTCTTTCCAGCAGGAGAGAACCTGTAAGGTGGAACTGCTACTGGAAGGTGATTACCTGTGTGAAAATAATGCTCTTTGTAAGAAGTAAATACAGAAAGAGTTAACATAACAATGTCTGTAGCATCATTGCTTGTAATGAAGGCTGAAAATACTGACCTGTGGAAACCAGATGTTATTGGAATCAAATACCCTATAGAGAAAAAGTCAAAACTTGGACAAGATATAAAAATTAAAGAGCACTTTAGAGAAGCATTCACTAACAGTGGAAATAAATGTTATGAAGTTTGTTTGCATTGGTCGGATGTCAGTTTTCCCCACCTGATAATTTCAGCCTCATCAAGGAAATTCATGAAATGACAACTAGAAAACTCTTGTCCCTCAGCATATGTGACAAACATGAAAAGGTTTTTCAGCAATGATTTGAGGAAGGAACCAATCAGTAAGTTCCTCTAAATGAAGTAGCTTTGTCTGAGAATCATTTCATTTTCATTTTTTTTTTCAAAAGGACTACATTATTTCGGAACTTTCGAAACACTCTAAAAGATTAGGCCGATTTTGGTCAGAACTTTCAAACCGTATGGTATTTAACCAAATGTTTTAATTGCAACCTGATTGTTTAATCTTATTTGAAAAATACATTTCCAATCAATGTAAAATTTCACCTATTTACGTTGTTGGAATCCTGTACAATGTTTTTCTTCGGCCAGCTATTCGACATTTTTACAGGCTAAACCTTCACGTTGGAACACTTGAATGGGATTTTGAAAGGAATAATTAATTTTTGATTGAGTAATGATTCCGAAAAAGTTTCTCCGTTATCTCTGGGACCATGCTGAAATGTACGTATTCTAAAATCTGGTTCAAAGTGGCATGGTTCGATTGCACTAACTATCAATTATTAGTACCAAATTTCGATTAACCCTGTCAGAGGAGTTCGACTATGGTCTATATACAGCACTTTTTGATATGTTCGATGTTGAACATGTAACATAGGTTAGTAAACACCTCAGAAATGAATTGGGACCATTATCACTAATTACTTTATATAAATCTCCATATCGCTGTATGTAATTTTGAAAATCGCGGCTTACTGCGATTTACGTTGGGGCCTTTCGTAAGGTCATACTTCAACTCGCTTAGAAAATGTGTCTAATATAACTAAAAGATACGCTTTCGCGTTTAGATGCATGATATGGCCTTAGAAATAGCCAATGAAATTCGTTCATTGAGGTAATAAGATTCATTTGATGTTAAACATCCTACTGGAAGCACGTTTTTGTAATTCTACCTCTTACTAATAGTGCTCGTTACAACATATTATCCTATAATTTTCTGCCTATTAGGAAAATACTGCGTATTTGTTATCCTCTCTTCCATTATTCTTACGCCAAAATGTTCCAATCATTAAATTCTTGTAAAATAGAATGCTGAAGTAATTTGGGAATTATATAAAAGCGCAGTTCATTCTCAGAGGCTAAATATTTACCATAAAAAGAGTTCCATCAATAAGTTTAAAACCTTGTAACTATTTTTCGCATACCGTGGTATAAATTAAGATGTCTTTGGGTGTTCGAGATACCTACAAATTTCCCTAATTATGGATCCTGTCTTTGTTCGTGAATTAATTGGTCCTGATTTTGGTTACAAAAGCAGTTTTTGGAATCAGCCGGTTTGACAGCTAATCGCAAAAAAAAAAAAACCTCAGATCAGAAATCTATTGTCGACTTGATGTTAAAAAGTGAGAAATACTCATCAATAAATCGTCAGTAAAAGGTACTTGGGATATTTTGTAATGGCATTTAGTTTGCGATAGTCTATTGTAAATCTGTAAGTTTGTGGAAAGTCGGTGGGCTTGCCATTGTTCTTCTAGCATAAAAATATAGGTGAAGCATACGGGGACTGAATTCAAACAATTGTACTCTCATGTAACATTATAATAACTTGATAACCAATTATTCCCTATTTCACACGATCATATCGATAGGGATGCCATGTAACAGGTAAATGATTTTCAATATCAATTTCATGGCAAAGAACATGGATATGAGCCGATTAGTCATAAAATAAACTATGAAAATCTTGGAAGAGTTAATGTAAAGTGTGTTGCAGTGTCTCAATCAACTTCGTGTGAGTCAGATATATCTCGACAGATTTCACTACTTCCCGTTTTATAGGTTGGAGTTCAGAGTCTAGAATGGACAATATCTGTGTCTCAAAAACAAGGGGAATCTGGGTTTTATGCGTAAAGCCGACTCCAAGTACACAAGGATATTGTAATCCTTTGATAATGTTAAATTTCCACTCCCTCTTAATACAGATGATAAAAATCGCACATCTCAGGGTTTTACATCACGTCTTTGAAGGAAATAATACCATTTATAGTGCAACGTTGCTGACATAAAAGATTTCTCCGTCTTCAGTATTCCACTACAAAAGCATAAACTTACTCTTAATACTATGTAATACTATGGGGGTTGGGGAATATTTATGTTTTAGATCTTCAATGAATTAATAATAATTGAAGGAATTTGAGTAACTTCCGATTGTGGCACCCTTGATATTCATAAGCCGCTTATTTAAACTGGTGAAGATTATGGAATTGATTGCGGAAACTCAAGAGTTGATACCGTCTATCTAGCTGATAGAAGTGGGCCTTCTTGTAGCAGCTACTTGATAGATGGGGGGCCTTAATGATATAATTTCTTACTTGTATAAAATCCAGCAGATTCGTAATTAACTCTATTTATGATGTGATGGACGTCCCTGCCTCTAGCCTCTCCGAGTTGAGGAGTTGTGCGACTTTTAAGATATTGTAGATAAAGTCGATGCGGAATTACAGGGAAGGTATGTTTAAGATGAATTTTTAATTGCCCAACCCCCATGTCCGTGCCTTAGACCAAAGATATTCCGATTACCGAGCACCACTCCCCCGCTCTCCCCGTGAAATTATTCCCAAATATACGCATTGCAAATCGGGAAGAATATTATAAAACGTAATATTGTCACCTGCTCTTTTAAAAAAATTAATATTTCCGATGCTAGCAAAACACTATGCAGTAAAATGGATAAACTAATCGTGGCTCCAAATCCGGAAATGGGGAGCGCCAGTATAACGCTCCGGTATTAATTCCTCTTTTCCTACCGCTATTCATATTATTTAGAGAGCCACTTATCAACATAATCACTGAAGAATTCTACTCAATCAGTAACTCTAATTTATTAGGAAATTGGAGTAATTAACATGCAATATAAATACTTAATCAAGTCTGTAGATTTCCTTACAATTCATGTCTGAATTTGACGTTTAATTTAACAACTAATTACTTATCTGTATTGAATCAATTGAGATCGAAACCTTAATAGAGCATTACATAAGGTTTCGACTCAGTGAAACTTTGTATAGATCCTCTTTATATTCACTCCTGAAGCTCCTTTTTCAGAGAAGGTATGATGCAGATGTCTCGCATTGACAACTTTAGCTCACTGTCTCTTCCAAAGAACCATGTATTAAAAATTTCCTGGTTATAAATACTTCTCCTCAATTCTGTTTACAATAATGCTATTCAAATCTACGTAAGCTAAGTTTCAGTCGTTGTGAAAGATCTCCCAATTCAAACAACATCACGTGAAAATCCCCAAGGAATAATTCAAGGGAAAAGTGCAATAGATCCCCAGTATAAATTGACATTCCTTTTTTATATTCATCGTTAGTTATTTTTCAAGAAAATGAAACTAGTCATTTTCAAACATTACTTTTAATGAAAGTTTTTTTTGTATCACAAATGAATTATCATCTCATAAAAATATTTTGTATGTTAATATTTGCTGATAACATACAGAAGTTAAATAAAAAGATAAAACAACAAACAAGGGAAATAAAAAGATATACAAAGGAAATAAAAAGATTAAATTATCGTGTGATATTACTGCAAGTTTATATAATTCAAAACATTATCATTGCTTTACAGCATTTTCAAACTGGATAAAAGAAACTTAATTTTTTTAACCTTAAAATCATTCCATGTCATTTTAATGAAAATTTCATTCTGTTATTTTAATAAAATAGTATGGATGTAATTTAATTTCACATATGAATTTAAAGTCATTCCTTTTATTACTTGAACAGAAATTAATTAAATAATTTATGTTGAAATGTTTTTTTTTTGCTTTGATAATAAACAATTAAAATTTCAGTTTTTATTTTTCCCAAAAGGGTTTGGCAAATGTAAATCTAATTTCTATAATATAATCTTCTTCATTCTTGATATTGCACAGCTATGTGTACATTCTTATGTGAATAGGCTGCAAAAAATGCCTTAGATTTGTATACAGAAGTATAAAATGGTTCAAAAAATGAGTATTAAGTAGTCCATTTGTCAATCAAAATAACCTCTGGCTTAATTCAATATAAAAGAAAAATGAATTGATATCTTTCATCGTTTGTCACATTTCTGTTTTTCATCTAATCATCCCATGCAAATAGATAATCTGCTTATATTCAGTTGTCATCAATCAATACTAAAAGACGAAAGGAGATAGAGTTCGCATAATGATCAAAACCAAACCTCAGAGATTAATTTTTAATTTTTACAACTTATATGAAATAAAATTTTTTCCCTTAGTAATATTATATGAAGTAAATTTTGTATTTCTTTTTATTAAATATGAAAATATCAATAAACATAATTATCAATTTAATATTATATTTCATAAGTTAAGCAACATACCTCAATTTCTTTCTCAAGAAGTTTTTGATTGCGTATTTTTAAAAATGCGAATAACTGTTAAATTCGTTTGATGAAATAAAACCGACTTGACTCGTGGTCTTTTTCGTGTAGTAATTAGAATAACATTTTACAAATTAATTAAGAATATTGATTTATAATAGTAAAGAAACAGAACTGTCAAACAAACAACTGGACATTTTAAATAATCTTTTGGGTGAAATCTAAAGTTAGAACTAAATTTAATAACAGAATAATGTGCAAAATATAGTACCTAGGATTATATTATCTTTCTCTTTTAATAAATGTTTCCCAGTTAAAAACAATATGCATTAAATTAGGACGCAGTTGGTCTACAAAGAGAGTTTTTTCTCCGTTTTGAATTGAGTTTATACTCAGGTGAAATATTTTAGTAATTTATACGAATAACAAACTGAGATCCCAAATAAGAAAGTCATAAGCCATGTGATTAAGAATAAAAATAAAGTTCATAAAATTTATGAATACCAATCTAAAAAGGCGGGGGAGCGCGGTAGCCTAGTGGTCATGGTCACAGACTCGAGGCCGGCGGTTTTCGTCGGGTCGTAGGTTTGAGTCTTGATGCCACAAAAGAATCACCATGTAGTTGGGGCTAAAGCACGTTAACTCTATAGAGATCCAAAGTCTTCCCAATAATGTGGTGTGGAAGTTAGGAAAGGATGTGCCAGCCCAGTCTATTAATTAATGAAATAAAACAATAAAAAAGGCTTATAGATAAATTTTACAAACACGAGTATTAAACATTAGGCAGTATTCATCAGTAAATATATAATTATCGTTCCAAAATATCATTATTAAAATCTACCACTTTAAAATAGACAGAATAACATTATATTTAGGAAATGAATTTCTGAGTTGCATTTCTCTTTCATTCAGAGATGATAATATTTTTCAGTTCTTGAGTACTTATTAGCAAGATAAAAAATGATAATAAACGCTTACTTAAAATATAGATTTACCAGATTTAACTTATACTTTAAAAGCCTCGAGTATTTTCAAATTTTGCAGATTTATTTTTCTATTCTTTGCAAGAATGCAAGCAGCGTAATATTTCAACTTCTTTTTCTTCAAATAAATTTATTATCAGCGTCCTTTTTTCATAATCCATTATTTGATGAATGAATATCTACTATATAAGAAAATTTTCGTAAATTCTTCAACTCTATATTCGCTCAATATTCCCAGAATAATATTCTGCAAATGGAAAATATTAAAATCTTAATGATATTTAGAATATTCAGATCAAGTGAAAATGTATGTGTTCTTATTCTACACTATTACGACACATCGGATAAATATTTCCTCAAAATGCACATGTTTATTTAGCCAACAATGGATTCAGGATTTATAAAATCGCAATAACAAATACGTCTTTCTGAAAACACGAATTTAGAAAAAATATGTATTACACGTAGTAAACTCTCTTAAATCCGGCATTTACATATATGGTATATTGTATTATTGGACACAAATCAAGTCTTTCACTTTCGGATTTTTTCGTGAAAATTTGGGTAAAGTTTAACTGTGATTCATCTCGATTAAGTGGATGAAGAAGGAACCACTGAAAGATAGATGTGTGTGTGAAAGTGTGATGACATGTGTGTGTGTGTGTGTGTGTGTGTGTGTGTGTGTGTGTGTGTATTGTGTGTGTGTATTACTGTGTGTGTGTGTGTGTGTGTGTGTGTGTGTGTGTTGTATGGTGTCCGAGAGAGAGAGAGAGAGAGAACTATCTTTACAACTTTTTAAACTTTAATAGCTTCTAAATTAAAAAAGATATTTACATTGTTTTCTGCAGTTAATAGTGCAACTCATTAAGTTTTTTTTTTTTTTTTTTACCTGCTTAAGTTAGCCAGTTGTAAGTGAGCATGTGGACCTCACAGGAGAAAGCATCGTAATGTGTATAGTTCATAGAAAGAAACAAATCGGACCTACAAGTACAACAAGAACTCGGGACAAATTTAAACAGACTACGCCATCAGACCAAACATCAAGAATGGCACACTTGCATTATACGAATTCCATATCCATGGATATTATTGTTATAATAATTGTAAGACATGGCTTTTTACAGAAAATTTACAGCATTAGTAAGGAAATGGACACATGTGCCACACATGGGCATATTGAGGTGTACTTATAAACAGAAAAAAAAAATTGATGAGTTGCACTATGCTCGAAACAGAATGAAATATATTTTTTAGCTTAGAAGTTATTAAGAAGTTGTAAAGATAGTCTTGGACACCTATGCGTACAGACACACCTTATACATACATACATACATATATATATATATATATATATATATATATATATATATATATATATATATATATATATATATATATATATATAACTCTTCTCTTTCTCTCCTCCTCTCTCTTCCCCTCAGTCAATAAGTTCAGAGACTAACCCAGAGATGGCATCGTAGTAAACCAATAACCAGGTCTTTCTGATACTAACCTTTGCTTGAAACGATAATAAGGTAAATCGGACAGAAACAGATGAGTTGCTCGAGGTTGGAGTAAAAAAAAAGTCGTTTTCTTTGTAGTTTGTTTAAAAAAATGGAAAAACCGAGTTTCGTGTTCTGATAAAACATTGTTTTTAATGGGTAAAACACCGAGCAAGCGAAACAATGGATTGAAAAATGTTACCGGACTCTTGTCCGTAAAAAGCAACGATTTGTCGGTGGTTTGCCGAATTTAAACGAGGTCGTACCGACACAAATGGCGCGAACGCTCGGGTAGACCTGTGGGAAGCCGTTACACCGGAAAATGTGAGTGAAGTGAAAATTACGCAATGAAGATCGTAAGTGAAGCTCCGTAAGATTGCTGAGATGACACACAGATATCATATGGAAGTGTATTTACTGAAAAGGTTTTCCAAGAGTGGGTGCCGCGTTGCTTTCGATGGAACAAAACAGCAACGAGTCGATGATTCAACTGTTTTTATCGCTATTTACTCGCAACAAAAGATTTCTTGCATCGTTACGTGACCATGGACAGAAACATGGATACATCACCACTCAGAGTCGAAGCAGCAGTCATCCAGTGGCGCACAGCTGGCAGCCATCCGAAAAGCTTACCAGCAGTCAACTGGCAAAGTCCTTAAATCCAGTTTTTTGGGATACGCGGCGTGATTTTCACGTGACACCTCGAAAAAGGTAAATCGATCAACAATGATTATTCGTGACTTGCTGGTGCGTTGGAAGGAGGAAATCATAAAAACGACCACACCTGATCGGGATGATAATGATCCATGTGTTATATATATATATATGTGTGTGTGTGTGTGTGTGTGTGTGTGTGTGTATTGTGTGTGTGTGTATTGTGTGTGTGTGTGTGTGTGGCTGTGTGTATTGTAGTGTTGTATGAGTGTCCGAGAGAGAGAGAACTATCTTTACAACTTTTAAAAACTTTAATAAGCTTCTAAAATTAAAAAAAAAGAATATTTACATTGTTTTCTGCAGTTAATAGTTACAGCTTCATTAAGTTTTTTTTTTTTTACCGCCTTAAGTTGTAGTTAGCAGTGAGCATGTGGACCTCTGGAGAAAGCATCAATAATGTGGCACATAGTTCATAGAGAACAAAGTCTGGGAATTTTAATAAATTCGGGATAAAATTGAAACAGACCGCCATCAGATATTAAACATCAAAGAATAGCTGCATTATAATTCCATGTCATGGATATTATTATAATAATTGTAAGATAAAACTTTTTTCTGAAGAGATTTACAGCGTACCTAGTAGGAAATGGAATACATGTGCCACACATGAAGCACATATTGAGGTGTGCCATAAATGAAAAAAAAAATTAGATGCAGGTTACACCTAATTAACTCCAAGCAAAGTAAATATATTTTTTAGCTTAAGAAGTTAAATAAGTTATGAATGTGGACACACCCTAATGCATGCAAGATAACACACACACACATACATACATATACATACATATATATATACATAGCATATATATATATATATATATATATATATATATATATACTGTATGGATCAATAAGTTCCAGAACTAACCACAGATAGCTTTCATGAAGTAGTAACCAAGTCTTTCAGAAGTACTAACCTTTGCTTGAAACGTGTCAAAGTGCAAATCAGTCAGACAGAAACAGATGGAAGTTATCGAGGTTGATAAAGTCGTTTTGTAGTTTGTTTAAAAAATGGAAAAACCGAGTTTCGTGTTCTGATAAAACATTGTTTTTTAATGAGTAAAGCTTACCGAACCAGCAGAAACAATGGTTGAAAAAATGTTACCCGGACTCTTGTCCATCCAAAAGCAACGATTTGTCGGTGGTTTGCCGGGGCTTTAAGCAGGGGTCGTACCGACACAAATGACGCAGGCGCTCATGGAAGCGAACTTCCTGTGGAAGCCGTTACACCGGAAAATGTAGGTGAAGTGACAAAATTATAATGAAAGATCGTAAAAAATTGGCTCAGTGCTGAGGCCAAGCACAGATATCATATGAAGTGTATTTACTGAAAAGGTTTTTTTTCAAGTAGGTGCAGTGCTTTCGATGGAACAAAAGCAGCAACGGAATTGATTCAGAAAGCTGTTTTTTATCGCTACATTTACTCGCAACAAAAAAAAGATTTCTTGCGTCGTTACGTGACCATGGACAGCCAGAAACATGGATACATCACTACACTCCAGAGTCGAAGCGGCAGTCATCTGATGGCGCACGGCTGGCGAAAGCCGTCGAAAACGCAACGGTCAGCTGGCAAGTCATGGCGTCAGTTTTTGGGATACGCGTAGGTGCACATTATTACCTCAAAAGATGCAATCGATCAACAGTGATTATTATATTGACTTGCTGGTGCGTTTGAAGGAGAAATCGCAAAAAAACGACCGCAGTCTCAGGAACTTATGATCCATGTGTCTCACTATCTCTTTTCATAATAATGTAATATATTGATGAAATATTGACAGTAATGTGTGTGGCTCTTCAATAATGATGATAATGTGTGTGTGTGTGTGTGTGTGTGTGTGTGTGTGTGTGTGTGTGTGTGTGTGTGTGTAGATATTGGGGTGATGGGGATTGTTCATCCCGAAAATCTCGATGGTTTGTACTCTTACAAATGGGTTGGTTGTCTAGGGGGTATTTCAGTTCCATGTAATGTTGTTGATGATATTCAAGGATGAAGCTTGCAGTAGCTTTATTGTTTATTAGGAGATGATGAAGAATGAAAAGTATTTACATATGATATATACAGGTAGTAAACAGTTCTTCCGAGACGGATAGGATATGAAAAGTAAGTTGACCAGTTCGTCAGATAAAGATAGATGGCTGCCTCATTTAACCCATTGGCGATGGACGTTGGAACGCCTCGGCTTGGTTCTTTGCAGGTAGCGCAAGAGAAGAAATGCGATAAAGTAGCAGCAAGAAACCGAAGCGTCACTCAGTTTGTTCTGGGATGGTGGCACTGCATGAGCTTATCACATACTCTGATTCGTGGCGACATCTATTGGTATCGGAGGAACTGGTTTTAGGTCAGAAAATATGGATTGAAAATAAAATTAATTTTTAATAATTGATAACTATACTACTATATATATATATATATATATAAGAAATAAAACACAAGTAGCAGACAATTTATGAAAATCAGATAAATAATTGTATAAAAATTAAACGATCAAAACTTAAAAAGAAAATTTTACAAAAATCTATTTTTCACAAGAAATTTTTTAAAAGAAAGCCAAGGGAAAGAAAAGCAAATATTTTGAATAATGGAAATAATGTTATCAATGTGTTCTATACTTTGAATGGAATAATGTGCATTTATATCGGTAATTATTGATCAAATCGTCACGCTTCATTGAATTATATTATAAAAAAAATATAGTTGTATATTTGGGAATGTACTCGCAATAATAATTGCATAAAACGAGAACACTACGTACTCCTTATTCGTTGGAGATGCTTCATTTCTTAAATAGACATTTTTTTCTGAATCAGGCTGATGTCCACCCAGCCTATAACGTTATAGGCTCGGGTGGACATCCGTATAAATCCATCAGTTTTTATAATAAATATTGATTCATAAATTTTGTGGCATTCTTGATTTACTTAATGCAGAAAAACTCTCGCAATTTTAGCTTGCATACCAATTACTACATCACCAATCGTACACTGATAGTACAATATGTTTGTCTCCATCCTCACTTTTTTTTATATATATAATATAATTAATTTTACAAAAAAATGTCTTGGTTAATTGCTCCTTTTTAAAGGAAAACATCATAATTTAGCAAACATTTAAATATAATTTCAAGGTAATAGCTTCAAAATAATGAATGATATTTTCAGTGATAGTTTAAATATTTCCTTCATGGAATCAAATGTGGCTAATCTTCTGAACAACTTTTGTAACTAAACTGAATTATGTGTTTTTCCTTAAATTCTCGTGTGCCGTCATTTTCAAGATATGCTTCAATTTAAAAAACTGCAAATGTTACAAGTTTCGTATTAATCTATCAAACGAAGCATTAATATTTATGCATACACTCAAATATATTTAATTTAGAAATTATTTAATAATTTACTACCAGGCATACAGAATACATTTTTTAATGTTTCAAAAAAGTCTTCAAATGTTCTGTTTTGTAAATGCTTGAATATCATTTTTAATCTAGCAGATTATGTTTCAGTGACTCTCTTCAGAAACAATCTCTAGAAGTTAAAACGCCTTACTAACCAGCCAGAATGAGACGTCTTTTTTTGCCTAGTTGGTAGGAGCGCAGCAAAAAGCAACCGGTCAATTTTTCTTCGGACTTACTGGACCAGGGTACGAAAGGGGTACTCAAAGTCACAACAATTCTCTCCTCTTCCACGGGGTAGAAAAACATACCCCGATGTTTCGGGGTTGGGGAAGGCTTACGTCAAAAGATGATCATAAAGTGAAAATGATAGTATGTACTATTTTGGGATGGGGGGGGTCTTTAGTGATGAAATTTCGATCTGAAATATTTTTCTGTGGTGGGCATATAAACTAGTTTCAAAGTCTGTCTTAGATTTAACCATTCAGAGTAAAAAATACTGAGATATAGTAAATATGAGTAAATTAATATTTCTATGATTTTTTCCTTACACTTGTAGCGAGTGATATTTATTGTATATTTTGATAAAATCCGGTTTAACCGACTGGTTTGTTATGTACTGAAGGATCCCATACCGTGAAAGTTCATTATGAAATCATCAATTGTATACCTAAGCAGTCTCTAAAAACTATCTTATTTCGCATGAAAACTTTTAAACACTTAAACAAAAAGTAAGCAAATGTTTCCTTCAAAGGCGTTTTCTCTCTTAAATTTATATAATGAAGTAAGAATTCTATTGTTACAAAAAAAAGAAAGCATGATAATTTAATGAGACAGCATTTTCATGATGAATATAACTCATTTGATTGACATGACACGAAACTGATGCAATTTCTTACGAAAGAACGTCTGGATGTGTGTCATCTTGTTAATTATTTAATATGATGTCGTTATAAGATAAATGTATCTGTTGTAAGTAAAAGATGTTCTTATAAATTTTGTAGACAAATAGCAAAAAAATTACACATTAATTCATATATTTAACCGTTTCATTTATGTTATAAACATCAGCCAATAGACTTGGGTGAATTATATATAAAAAGAATCAGTTACTCAAAAACAAATTACTTAAAAATACAGACTGAATGTAAATATTTAAATGAAAAATCAAATTAATCATCATGGGTTTTTTTGTGTTGATGCCTCATTCATTTTCAAGAGATGTGGTATCAAACGTTCATTATCAAGACCCGAAAAAAACTCTTGATTTTTGGTTATTTTTCAGAAAAAGAAAAAATAGCTAAAAAAAAAATTAATTAAAGTAACCCTAATATAATAAGTTTGTAAACTACGACTTTCTAGCATTATTTTTGAGCAACTTTTCTAAGACCTTACAGATTTTATCATTTTATCTTACAATAAAAGTACGATGCTTTATATGTTAAGGCATTGAAATAATTATGCATTAAATACGAATGCCTTGAAATCGTAAGATGCTCAATACTGAAGTTTTGAAAAAATATTATGTTGAATATTACGCAATGCCAGTGTGATGGCATTCCTGTATTCTGTGATAAGTATTACTTCATTCTTGTAGCACATATTCATCGCATTCATGTTGGAGAAGAGAGGGATAATTGAGTCTGGGCTGTTGAATCAAGATGTTATTTCTTCTAGAACTCCATCCTTCAATAGCAGGTCTCTTCGGGAATACGATATTTAACAATACATACAATCGGCATACAATATTTAACAAATCTGCGGTATGTCAAAAACATCTGACGGCCGTTTGTGTTTCGCTTCAAGGAACGTCATCCAGGCCCATTTTCCATAATGCCAACAGCAGACCACATTTGGTTCTCATAGCTTTGGCTGGGCTTGTAATTATTGAAAAGTTTCTTTGACCAGCAATTTTGCCCAACCTTTCACCAGTTGAGCAAACATAAAAAATTGTAAGCCACCATTCTTTATGAGTGTGTTTTATTCATATTCGAATTTGACAAAAACGGGCAATATCTTCTTAGTATTTAGGTGTTTTTTTTCTGGAAAAGAGAATGTATACATGTTATCCGTTTGTTCAGAATATATCTAACCAATTTTTTTTATTTAACAGGTCAATTGAAAAGTCCCTGGCCTGCACATAGATGGCGCTACTAGAATTAAATCCATATGTTTTTTAGTTAGCCCTAACCCTCAAAAGATGCGTGTATAAATTTGACAGCTGTCGGATCATTAGTTTGTGAATTATAGCATTTTGAGTGAAGCAACTTTTGTTATTGTGAAAAAAATGGATAAAAAGGAATTTCGCGTGTTGATAAAATATCGCTTTTTGAAGGGAAAAAATACAGTTGAAGCAAAAACGTGGCTTGATGCCGAGTTTCCGGACACTGCCCCAGGAAAATCAACCATCAAGGATTGGTATGCTAAGTTTAGACGTGGTGAAATGAGCACCGAAGACGGTGGACGCCCAAAAGAGGTTGTTACCGACGAAAACATTAAAAAAATCCCCAAAATGATTTTGAATGACCGTAAATTGAAATTGAATGAAATAGTAGACACTCTAAAGATATCACTGAACGTGTACATCATATCATTCACGAATATTTAGGTATGAGAAAGTTCTGTGCAAAGTAGGTGCCGCGCGAGCTCACTTTTGACCAAAAACAAAGACGAGTTGATGATTCGGAGCAGTGTTTGAAGATGATCGAGCGTAATAAACCCGAGTTTTATCGTCGATATGTGACAATGGATGAAACATGGCACCATCATTTCACTCCGAAGTCCAATCGACAGTCATCCGAGTGGACTGCACTCGATGAACCCGCTCCTAAACGAGGGAAAACTCAACAGTCGGCTGGCAAGGTTATGGCGTCTGTGTTTTGGGATGCGCATGGAATAATTTTCATTGACTACCTTGAAAAGGGAAGGGTCATCAATTACATAGCGTTATTGGACCGTTTGATGGACGAAATCGCCGAAAAACGGCCACATTTGAAGAACAAGAAAGTGCTGCTTCACCAAGACAATGCACCGTGTCCCAAATTAGTGAAAACGATGGCAAAAATCCATGAATTGGGCTTCGAATTGCTTCCTCATCCACCGTATTCTCCAGATCTGGCCCCCAGCGACTATTTTCTGTTCTCAGATCTCAAAAGAATGCTCGCTGGGAAGAAATTTTCGTCGAATGAAGAGGTGATCGCCGAAACTGAGGCCTATTTTGAAGCAAAGGACAAATTGTGCTACAAAAATGGTATCGAAAAGTTGGAGGGTCGCTATAATCAGTGCATCACCCTTGAAGGGAATTATATTGAATAAAAAAAAAACTAATTTTGCCAAAAAAATGTGTTTTAGTATGGTAGGCCGGGGACTTTTCAATTGACCTGTTATATCAACAATTATGAAAACAAATCGGGTGTAAATAAGACTAATTAACTGATAGTAAAATATAAATATATTTTATATTAACT
Source organism: Nephila pilipes (assembly GCA_019974015.1). Lineage (NCBI taxonomy): Eukaryota > Metazoa > Arthropoda > Arachnida > Araneae > Nephilidae > Nephila > Nephila pilipes. Next base: position 569,344 of record BMAW01007544.1, on the reverse strand, counting down.
GAAAATATACTTCATATTTAGAGTATTAAAATTCATCACGAATCGCAAAATTACAGAAAAAAGTTTGGTGGAAAGGTTACCAGATGAACATACTTTACTTGATATATATTTAAAATTTTTAGAATTGCAAAAATATATACTACAGGAGTATTTATTTTATTATCATTAGTAAAAGAAATAAAAGTTTTTTTTACGGTTCTTATATAATACTTTCTTCAACACATTTTTTTTTCTGTTTTTCTTTTTAGAATATGCCTAAGCTAATAAATGTTTTGTTTTTCATAATTTTTCAAACATTTTCTCGAAAATGACTGAAAGTCCTAAATTTAAAATTAAAGCTGACAGTGAGAAAAAATAAGGAAGTTTGAATCTGACGCCTGCTTATATAAATAGATTCTTTTCTTCCGTGTAAGGATTATTCAGATTGAACTTTAAATTATTTGTTATAAATATTTTTTTATTCTGATAATGTTATGTATTCTTATGATTAAAATTTGCTTTCAAAATTTATTTTTATAATGGAAGAATATATTCGAAACATCCGTATCTATTAAATAATTACAATAATATTAAGAAAGATAATTATTTCTGGAGAAAGTAAAAGTTTTATAGTATATTCTAATGAATTCCATTACCATCTATTTCCATCTGATTTTCTCGTGATTTTTAAATCTACGTCTTTGGGTGATGACTCATTATCTAGACGTCTCATTACTAAATGCAGATGGTGTGGCTTGATTTCGTATTTCCCCTAAAATAATGATACTAAAGGATACTTATGTACTTTATTTGCTATAATTCAGTGAGAATAATTCTATGTTTTTTTTTAAAAAATACGTGGAATTAAAATCAGGCAATATTCATAGATACTATAACTTAACATTCTACAATTTTTTGGAATATTTTTAAATAGAATTCGTAGAAAATATTTACATAATCATTCAAGCAAGATGTAAAGGAATTTTCTCAATAAAAATTTCTGTAATTTTAAATATTGTTGCACCTTTAAATGTAAGGAATAATACATAGATAATTCAAAAAAAATCGTTATCAAACATAATAAGACTATTTAGGTTTCAATATCGAAATGTGTTTATCTCTCGACAGAAAAGAAACTTATTTTACTTGAAAAAGTCTAATAAGAAAAGCATTGTCTAGAAATTCATTTCAGTTATATTTTTTAATGAGAAGAAAATTTTTTGAATGTACTGCAAATTTTTTTTTAAAAAAGGAAATGTATGAAATTAAGACAGTTTTCGTTCGACATTGTAAAACACATCATTGTTGTACTTATTTTTATTCAAATTTCGAATTTCTTCTCTAAGTTAAATTCCAAACTTAATATTTCATTAATGATAATTTATATAAGTTCATTTATAATAATTTATAATAAGCGATCTACGACTCGATTGTAGTTCAATAAAATATGCAAATATGTTATAGTACAAATGATAATCAAGAAATTATAAGAAAAGTACATTTAGAAAGAAAAAAAAACAATTTTTTCGAAGTTTTTTGCGCGATTTCGAACTTCGAACCTCAGTATTTTATTTCAGATAATTCAAGAAAGTGTTTAGTTTTTCAAATATTCGTAATATATCTTATGAGACAAAAAGGCTTTTTTAATCCAATTTTTAATTTTATTAGATTTACTGTTGAATTTTAAATTGTCTCGGATATAATTTTGAAACGTTCTGGCTGATTTATTTTACTTGAAGGGTAACTTATTTCAATAAGTAAAAGATTTCAACCTGCCAATCGTATCCTGTCAATTGATATAGATAAAACTTGTGCTGGTACTTTATTCTCCTGAATTTCTCAATACGTGAAGGTTTGAGACATACATTCTGAAGGGGTCTTTAGAAAGGTCAAGAATCGAACGCATCATTCACCTCGAATATCACCAGCCACCGTTAAGCACTAGACTGCCTAAGAACCCTATTAGACCCTTAATTAATTTTTTTTAAATTTCCATGGATGTTTCATGTTATTGGACCTTAATTATCATGCACGTTTTTACTCATGCACAATAAATAATAGGAGATGACATATATATTTCAGACCGTTATCTAATACAATTTAAAAAATTATACGTAACTCAATTCAATACTATACGTAAAGTGGTCGTTTTCGAAAAAATTATAAAAAGCAAAGGTTTTCTATTCTTATGAATTTAATATTAAAATACAGCTACAATGCGACGTATCGTATACATAGAAGTAACACCGTTTTAATATTAAATAGACATCTGATGCTACACATTCGAAAATTTATGTATCATGTTTATACAACATTAGTAAATAAATTCTTTCAAAACTGTAAACTCTTTTTTTCGTAAGTTAGTTAATAATATGATTCAAGTACCTAGAATCAGATCCAGAGGGGCGCGTCCTGGTTGGATTCTAATTCTATTATTTTCATTAATTATCAAGTGTTATTGGAATGATTTTATTTATTTTAATAATGCTACCTAATTTGTGGAGTAAATTTTATTACAATAACCACCCCTTTTCCAAGTTCCCATTATTACCTGTAATATTTTATAATTTTATACTAATAAAATCACACAGAGAAAAAGTTTTCCAAAATAAGGCTTATAAAATTAACAATTCATTAAAACTTTTATTTTATTATTCTGGTTTTAAAATTCTTCATATTTTATATAAGTGATTAACGGATTTGTTGTGATTTAACGTTGCATAAAGCCCGCCAACACAAAGTTTATTTGAAACAAACTTCGCAATTATGAACCGTTGATAAGAGATAAATAACAATACTTAAAATAGAAATTGGTGAATCATTTTTCTAGATCCTACACAAAAAATATTTGAGGCCTTTGAAACCATCATATTTCTATGAGAGGCCGTAGGGTTTTCGTTTTAATGTCAGTTAAAGACAGTGGTCGTTTTGGGTTCAGTAAAAGATATTTGTCAGTGTAACATTATTTTTTTACTTGAAATAAGATACACACAGAGATAACAATTGCTCATATAATTCCCAAACATACATAGAAAGTAAAGAGACGCAGTGTGAAACGACTTATTCACTCTCTCCATCCTTAACCTTCACTGAAGCGTTCCTATTTGGTTCGCCTGGTTGCTAGAAAACACCTCAGTCAGCGTAGATTTAGTATAATAAGAGTGGAGATAGTTCTATTTAACGCGCAGTAACATCCTCTTATTATTCATCTTTTATTGGAGTCTATGTTATAAATGACATCGAAACCGGAGTGGTCACTCGTTTCCTGACCAATGATGTTGATGTCAAGCCGCGTGTTCGAATTTTGATTCCTCTAAAGAACCATCTTGGGAATAACGGAGCCTTCAACGTATTAAATGAAATTGGACTCAATATTCTCACATGAATGTATGATGAGGAAGCTAAAATATAATGTGATACCAATTTACAAGTGTCGTCCTTTACATTTAACCATGGACCAAAAACATGAGGCCGGACCCTCATTGCCCTCGTACTTCACAAATGTGACATTAACAAAACCATGTACAAAAACAAACTTCGTGTGATACATGCTTACATACCAAGCGTCCCAAAACGAGTTCTGGTTGTTTTAAAAAATTCATCTCAATTTACTGCTGTTTAAAATCACGTTTTAGATTTGATCAAAAATCTCGAAATCATCAAATTGACTGTGAGGAAGTGTTTAGTTGATTTTCACCACCACACATAATAACGGAGATACGAATCGCGTATCCTTTTTGAAAATTCTGATAAGAATTGTTCGCTTTCATTTGCTTCAAGTCTACTTATGAAATAGGCCTAAACTCTTAGCATTGCTCAAAATATTAAAAAAAAAAAAAAAACTGAATTGATAAAATAGTAAAGTTGTATAGAAACAAATATAAAAATATTTACTTAGTGACCGCTGTAATCCAGAGAACTTGACATCGCTAGCACATCATCGACGAGGTCAAGCCGAGTATTCGAGTCATATTTTCACTAAGGACTCTTTGTGAAGAAATGGCCACGTTATCCTAGTGGTCACGGCTGGTGGTTTTTGTCGAGTCGGGGGTTCGAGCCTGGATGCCACTAAATACCCGCCGTGTACCCGAGCTGAAATACATTAAATCTGTTGAGGTTCAAAGTCCTCCTGTTGGTGTGCTGTAGAAATTTGGAGATGAAGGTTCCAGCTCAGGTGTCGTCCTCGTCAATAGACCGATGTTCAATATTTCGAGGAACGTCACCAATAGCCCTCGTGTTGCTTCTAATGCGACGTTAATGAAACTAATCAATGAATCCTTGTTAAGAGGAGCTGGTGCACTTTAAGGCTCAAGAGACTTCACGTTGCGTTGCTTGGATGCGGAGTGTGGTATGCTAATTCCGTCATTTCAACCTCATCATCTGAATGTGGCTCTAAATTATGAGGCGTATTGGCTTTGGTTAGCTGATATTGTGTCGTAGAAATAGGCAATCGGTAAACGTTCAATAAGGAAGCAAATATTTACTTAATTGTTCTTTATTGTATTTTACCCTCACAACGGAAAAATCATGGAGGAGGATGTTCAAGATGAGTCACAGGCTCGAATCCTGCTTTTCCTAAATAACCGATGTGTAAAATACTGGATCACATTAAATTTGACTAAGCCATAAGAAATTTGCATTTTGTTCAAATGTTATGAAAAAATTTGCGATTCAGATCACCGTTATACAGATGTCAAAAATAATAATTGCTTTTCTCTATCAATCGATATATTTTTATAATTGGAAAATAGCCTTTATTAAAATACGTTAATGCTTTCTCTTACAAAACATACAGACCAATTTTACACTCAACGTATTAATAAAACTACACACATAAACTGGAGCATATAATACAAAAACTTAAATTTGTAAAATATTCGTAAGTTTTGATTTTATATTGCTCCGGTCACATTAATTTTTACTCCAAACACTCCTTATAACTTATTTTCACTTAACGTCTTACTTTCATACATAATTAACGGTTATTCATCTTCAAAAATCACATTTATTTACGTGTTCACATATAAAAATATTTATTTAATACAGCCATGTTATCTTCATTTAGAACATCGTCACAAAGCTCCGAATTTCAAGTATGTGGCCTGAATTTTTTGCGACTCCTTTTCTTGCAAGACCGTGCTTGCTCTCATATCTAACAACAGAACTCTCCTCAAATTAGCTGTTCTTAACCATGTAACTTGAAGAACATTGGCAACACAGCTTTCTATTTTTATCCCATGAATTCTTCATCCAAATAATGACACAATGTTTCCTCGCTGATTTCTCTCCGTTCTATTTCCTATGTAGTTATTATTTCCATAATTTCAATGTGCGAATGGTTGCTTACTTAAATATCAAGAATTGGAAAAAATGCAATTATTCCTGTTGTAATTGTTGTTGCATCTATTCTTCCTTCTGCAAGAAAGCTCGTGTTTTTTGTGAGTAAGTGATGTCAGAATCCTACACTCGTTTACACAAACTGAGAAACGAAGCTTATTTGTCATATGAAAAAATTCGTCCATCCTTGTGTCAGCAATAAGCTTGATTTTTGATGATCTTAACAAAGACTTATTTTGAGGATAGGGCTTATTCTGAGAATATTTTTTAAAAAAACCCAGTTAGGACTTATTTTTATAATATAAGGTTTTTTTTGGAGAAATATTATACACAAACTGTTCGAAATGACGAATTTTCAATAATAATTTAGCTACATATCCTATAAATGTATGTTCCGATTTGAAACTGAATACTCTGTTGTTTATTTAAATTCCATTTTTCATTTAGAAATTAATAATGAATACTCATAATTTTAGGTTTAACATTGTCCCATTTAAAAATTATTTATATATTTTCACATACAGCCGGTTATTATAAAAATTCCATCTTTGAAGAAAAAACGGCTCTCTGGTTTTTTTTTTTTTTTTTTTTTTTCATTCACATGATGACGTGTTAAGATCATCAAAAATTACCGATTAATTATTAATCGTTAAAATTATTTGATATGTTGCATTTTTTCTTTTATCGTTTTGAATAATTTTTCCACTTTTTCTATTTCAAGTCCTTTAGACTATTTCGTGGATTGTTTTAAGCACTTTTTAGGTCAATAACTGCTAAAATTAATCTCAAAATGAAACCTTAAATATAGAATTCACTAGTCAAAATAAACTAAATATCTCTGTTTTTATTAACATCATACTAAATTTGATTTATAAACAGCTGTTCAATATCGACCTTAAAAATTCAAAACCATTTCTGTCTTGGAAGAGAAATTAGGTTCATTAAAGATCCCGCATGTAATATTTTTTTAATAACAGACAGTTGTGTACAGTTTATTGAGCAACTAAAACTTGACATAAATTTAACCAGTTATAGCCAGTTAAAAGAAGTAACGTGACATTAAATTCTCTAAATAATATCAGCTGCGAGAATCAATGTTGTTCGAAAAATAACTGCAACAAAGTGGTTTGAAAGATTTTTAATTGCAGAATAAAAGTTCGAAGTTACTCCTCTTGGGCGTGATAAGAAAAGTTGTAATTGTCAGCAACGAAATACGACCTCTTTGAAGTTGACCGCTTTATACTGAAATCATTGATGAGTAAATGAAATAGTAGAAATTCATAACGAACCTCTGAAATATGACGTTGAAAATCGGGCCTGTTATTGAACAAGATCTGTTTTATTTTAGAAAGAAGATATCACTGCATCTGTGACTGTTAATGAGAAATGATGTATCGAACAGCGTTCCGTTTTGAAACTTCCTTCCGAAAAAGAAAAAAAAAAAAAAAACCCATAAGATTTAGAAATGTGAAAGAGTGAAACGTAACTGACATCACAGCATAAAGTAATTACAAAAAAAATTACCTCATATAATGAATCGATTACTTATGCGAGTATAAATTCCTTTCCCTCGAAATTGAATTTCAACATTTTAGTTCGATTTTCTCTCGCGTACAAGTAATTACTATTCCATTTATACGAAGTAAGTACATTTCCTTACTCGAAACTTTGGAAATTCATCATATCATATTATAACTCAAATTTTCAAATAGAAAACTGAATCCTCACGGGAAAAGTGTAAATATTTGTTTATTATTGCTATTCTTATTAACATAATCAAATTACTTTGAAAACATGATTAATTTATATATAATTGTTTTGAAATTTTGTCAATGATTAAACTATAATTGTAAAATTATTGAGCTTAAAATTGTATTTTTTGTATTGTAGACAGTTATTTTAGACGTAAAGTTTATTTTGATAGTTATTATTTATTCATCAATATGAAATTGTTATGTAGTCACAAAATTCGAAGTTTGTTTACAAATAATTGAATGATTGATTGATTTTATTAACGTCGCACAAGAGGAAACACGAGGGTTATTGGCGATGGACCTCGTAATTTTGAGTCTCGGTCAAGTGACGAGATGTCACCTCAGCTGACACCCCCCTCTCCTAATTTCCATACCCCACCAACGGAAGGACTTGGAGTCTCGACAGATTGAACATGCATCAGCTTCAGCTACACGGCGGGTCTTTATTGGCATCAGGGTTCAAACCCACGATTCGACGAAAACCATCGGCCGCGAGTCCGCAAACATGATCACTAAGCTGCCACTGTTTATAAACACAAATGCAAAACTTTCACCTTTTCTCTTGTCAACAATTATATGATTTAAAATAACAGTAAATTTGAAACCAATACGCAAAAAATTCTCATTTGTATAAACGTCAAATATTTTATAATTTTAAAACAAGAATCATTTATAAGCCTTGTATAACTAATTTAAAGGTAAATTGTTAGTATATATGATAAGAGGTAACACACCATTTTTGTGCTTAATAGTGTATTTTATACATTTACCAATTTTTGTATTCAACTTCTGTCCTAAACTATGTTTGATGGATTACCCTTTGCTTAATCTAAATTGTCGCGGTAACCCAATTGTCATGGTCGCAGACTCGTAGCAGGGGTTGTTTTCGTCGTCGAGTCGTTGTTTCGAACCCTGATGCTACTAAAGACCCGCCGTGTATTTGGAGCTGATGCATATTAAATCTAGTCGAGGTTCTAAGTCCTCTCCTTGTCGTGTTGAGAAAGTTAGTAAAGTGATGGGTCAGCTCAGGTGTCGTCCTCGTCACTTGACAGAAGTTCAAAATTACAATGTCCATCGCCAATAGCCCTCGCCAAGCTTTGAATATTTAGGTACTCTGACTGCCAGCTCTCCTGGAGCCTCCCTCCATTAACTGTCTTAAAATAAAAATATATAATCTCTCATTAAAATTTAATAGGGTTTCTTTCGGGGATTTCAATTCTAAAAATTATAAATTATGGTACTTATCTGTTATAAAACCCAATATAATCTGTGGTGCAGGAGTCTGGAGTAGTGATCTAACCACCTCTCAAATTATGAAGTTAAACTCCATTCAGAGGATTTATTTTTTAAAAATTATTAAAGCCTGTTAGGATATCTCCAACTACTGCTTTGCAGACAATTGCGGGGGTTCCCCCTATTCATCTTATCCTAAAATTTAATTTTCTTAAATATCGAATTTGGAAGCAGCATAATTCAAATTTTTTCAACTAATTAATAATATCCCATTCGACTCGTATATATCAAAGAGTGCTGTTCGACCAGAAAAACAAATTCCTTTTCTTAACAAATTTTCAGGGCCCTCACAGAGGGAGATTTACACCGACGGATCGAGGAATTGGATCCGCTGGATTCACTGTATGTGTTTTCCACTGAGGTCTTCCAAATAGTGTCTACATGTTTAAACTGAATTCTTAGAATTCCGTTTTCCAGGCCGAGCATTTGGGAGTCGGATTTGCCATTTTGTGGGCCGTCTCTCTCATCTTCAAAGTTTCTATTCATACTCCCGATTTATTGCCAATATTTCTACTGCAGAGTACCAGAAATAAATCGGCTATTCTTAATACCATTAAAGAAAAACTAGCAATTTATTCTGATTTTTACAGCTTACACCGAGTTCGGGCCCACGTCGGAGATTATTATAACGAAAAGGCAGATTTATTTGCAAAGCTCATCTCACTGATGGTAAGGGAATGAATGTCCCTTCCCCTCAGTCTCGTATAGTTAAGATTTTAACAAGTAATATAAAAAAAAATTAAAGTCAATTCCTACTTAGGTCAACAAAGAAAATTTTTATATTAGTTACTTTTTATTAAATAATTACAATTAATATAAATATGTATATACATATGACAGAATCACAATATTAAGTGGCAAAAGAAAAAAAAATTCCAGCGATCTACACGCTTCGTCAGTGACGGTATTTATTCCTAAATTTATATCCTGCCAAATATCTTATATAAGAGAATTTTTTTTTCTCCCATATAAAACTAAAATTAATTATTTAAAAATCAAATAAAAAAATTTCACGCTTCGACGAGATTCGATCCGAAGATATGAAGATTCAACTCCGACGCTCTATCAAATTTGCCATTGCAAGACAAATGCCATAGTAGAAGCATTGGCTTGTTTCTTAATTCATCCGATAAATTAAATGGTTGGAATGCAGTTTAGGCCAACTACCCTTGGTGACATGAATTATTTGGCTGTATTTAGCCAAATGTGGCTACCCTAGGCCGCCAAGCGGTTGTTCTAAACTGCATTTTCACCAATTAAATTAAATTAAATGAATTAATATTTGAATAAAACTGTATTAACATCAAGTGTCATCCACTACAAGTTTAAAAAAATATATTTGAACTTGAGTGGATGAATAATAAGTATTTTATTAACGATTGAGAATTTGAACAAGATATATAAATAAATATGTATAGGGTGAGTGTGAACTAACAGTAGGAATTTAAAAAGTAAGGTTCTTTCTCTTTTTCTAACTGGGTGGTCTGGTGGTCAAATTCTAATACCGGTATTCGGGTTCAGTCCTATATTTCGAGACCAAATCTGAATCTTTATACCAATTATGATTTTATTACTCTCTTCTTAACTAATCATGGTTCCTTCGTTTGTTACTGAGTGTCCGTGGTAGCCTAGTGGTCATGGTTTCGGATTCGTGGCCGGCAGTTTTCGCTCAGACGCGGGTTCGATCCTTGGCCGCTAAAGACCCACCGTGTAACTTGGGCTGATACACGTTAAATCTGTCGGGGGCCCAAAGTCCTCCCAATGGCGTGGTTTGGAAGTTAGGAGAGGGGTGCCAGCTCAGGTTTCCCCTCGTCACTTGACCAAGGTTCAAAATTACGAGATCCGTTGCCAATAGCCCTTGTGTTTCTTCTAGTGTGACGTTAATATATACTAAACTAAAAACTCGTTTGTTATTCAAATCGTTTTTATTTGAAAAATATAAATTTATGTCTATGTGGCTCTGTTGGGGATGCTGACCTCTACGTTTTCTCTTGCCCTTTTACAGGGGATTCTCATTTAAATTGTATTATTGTTGAAGCGAAACCTATTTGGCTGAAGTCAGTGTGTGAAAATCCTAACTTGCATTCTAAGCTTAAATCCTGTATTCTTACGGCTCGTAAAATTACCCAACAAATTTCTCAGTTTTTCAGCACACACACACACATTTTATTACATTTCTTAATATCTCAATTTTCTTTACTGTGTAGTTATAATTGTATATGTGTATATATTTTTATCTAATACTTCAAGAGATTGTGGACTCTTTTTTGTATTATGCCATTTAGTCTGCTATGCATCTTATTTCTGCAAGAAAATTGCTTCTGTTGTTTTTTTTTTTATTATTATTATTATTATTATTCCTGTCATGTACATTTTCTGCTCTGTAAATACATTGTAAGCTTTATTTATATTTTTGATTTCAAAATTATGTAATAACTTATGTTCTTTTGTCAGTATTTGCCGGTTTATAGCTCTAAATCCCTTGTGTAAGCTGAGTCCCCCTGGGCATTCTACCAAAGCCCCGCGTTGTTTCTCAGTGAGACATTTTCAATCACAATTGCTTATTTCTAAATTCGCTTTTTCGTGTAGAGTCTTATAAATTTGCATTTAGAAAGATACTGGTGAGTGGATATATATATTTAAATTGATTCACAAATTTAGAGAGGGCTGTAACTTATTTCTTTAATTTTTGCTCATAAGACATTCGAAATACATGTTTGATTGAGCATTACCTGATGTTTATTTTCACTTGTCTGTGAGCTCTATTAAATGAAGCCACTTCTGAACCCAGATTAGATTACGAACTAAGGAACTTGGCTTTACACTCTACTGTATTATACTCCAGCAGATCAGGGAGGTGTGGTTAAATCATTACAATTCGTGCATAATAATAAAACAAAGAAATACGTTTTAACTTGGATTTTATAAATTAGTTTGTATTGAATTCTTGAATCTCCGCCTCCACAGACTATAGTAGAAAATTTGCAATAACACAAAGAAAACTAAACACAATTAACTGTATACTCCAATTTTACTTTACACCGCAAACATACTCGTAACTTCACAAGAGAAGCAAGAGTGCAAAATTCCAACTTCCTAATTCCAATTAAGTTACGCCGTGAAACGATGCTGTTACGCGTGAATTCGGAAGATGCTCAAAGTATTCACGTCGGAATTATGTGGAAGTTAGGAGAGAGGTGTACCATATCTCAGGTATCGTCCTCTTCAGATGAGCACGGTTAAAAATTACGAGGTCTGCTACCGCTTTTGTGTTGTGACCGCTATAGCCTAGTGGTCATGATTTCCGATTCGTGGCCAGCGGTTTTTGTTAAGTCAAAGGTTCGAACCTTGGTCACTAAAGACCCACCGTGTAGCCAAGGCTGATGCACGGTAAATCTGTTAGGGCCCAAAGTCCTCCCGTTGGCGTGGAAGTTAGAAGGGGGTTCCAGCTCAGGTGTCGTCCTCATCACTTGACCGTGATTCAAAGTTACGAGGTCCGTCGCCAATAGCCCTCGTGTTGCTTCTAGAGGGACGTTAATAAAACTAAACTAAACTGAAATTAAACTAATCGCTTTTGTGTTGCTTCTAAATACGACATTAATAGATAACTAGTCAATAAAAACTCCAATTGCCTTCCATTCTCAAAAAATTTGAGCTGTTCACATAATTCTAATTTCCACTTGCCAATTACAGATGAGGACCCCGTAAGAGAAGAAAAGCCATTTCAGAACTTGTGGGTCTTTACTCATGTGTTGATTTTTAAAATACGTGAAAATCTAAGTTATTTATCAGGTATAGTGGTAATTAATGTAGTAACACAATTTCAACAGATACTATCATGTTGTTTTTATGGCACTTAAAAGATTTGAAAAAGAAAAAAATATTATTTCAGTTTAGTTAAGCGTTTTTTTCTTTCTGGATAAACTAAAGAAATTCCTTCTTAAACAATGATGTTACGATAATGTTTTAAGGTTTTGAGATGAACTAATTATAATATTGTGCAATATGCTATTGTTTTTGTTCATGTTGTAATGATATTTCTAGTGGCTCTTTCCTCCCAACGTTTGAAACAATGACTGAAATTTGGAACTTAATTTTAATTAAAGTAAATATTCTAACAATAATATCGAATATTAATTCTACTAGCACATAGAGTTTCACAACTTATTATTTTCCTCATTTCTATTCGAACAATGTATTCTTCAAATCATTTAACATATAATTAATAGAATATGTTACCTATTTTAACTCTTATTGAAATTTCAAGTGGGTTTTTAACTAGGAGTAGGTTTAATGGGAGCTAAATGAATAACTACGCTTCTAAATATTAAAGTTACAGTATAATAAACTAATAAATGTGTCATCTAACCCCTCGAATAAAATCAATATAGAAATATTTTTGTGTGAAAAGTATTTGGGTTCTGTTTGTATAGAAAAGGCAACCTTAAATGTATTCTGAAGCAAACAAACTTCCCGTTATTAAACTGAGAATGAAAAGTTATGAGCGAATATAACAGTGTGTTAAGAAAGATTTATAAGACATTGCAATTTTATTTATTTCTAGCAAAATTACAGCTCTAAATACAAGGAAAATATTTGAATAGTTATTTTTTCCATGTTTTGATGTGAAGATGCTCCGAACATCCGTTCAGCGAGAATTGTATTCATCAGTGTGTAACAAATGGTTCGTACCACGCAATTTTCGACCACTCAAAAATGAGCTTTACATATACACTTCTGCTGTTTTTACAGAAAACGTAATGTTCACACAAAATACTAAGAACACGCAATGATTAACTCCAGAAAACGTGAGAAATAAAAAATGCGTGAGTTTTGTATAATTTTATGTACTATATTTAAAGTAAGAGAACAATGAACGATTAGCAATAATTTCAGGAACTAAATAGTTTTTCAAGTATTTTGAAGGAAGCACTTGGAACTTTTCTGTGCTCATATTTGAGCACAAATATATTTAGAAGTTTATTTTATTTAATTTGAAAGAATAGACACTATAAGGTAAGAAAACTTATGTTCGCTACTTTTAAAGAATAAATTTGGTCTTTTTTTTTAATTTGCATTTACTGTTTAGTTTCACAATAATTATCGCATAACTTATAATATATTATGACACAAAAAAGTATTGGCTTAAATATTAAATTAGAATCACAAGATATATATGCATACTTAAATCCATATATTTTGTTTTATATTCTTGCCGAGAATGAATTTTATTCAATTCTTACAATTACGTTGGATATTGTAATAAAGGCCATAAAATATGTTGCCTGAAATTGTTATGTTCTGCTCTGAAGATTATTTAGCTCAGTAAATACCTTTTAATGAAACATTTCTGCTGAAATTTTCGTAATTTTAAACTAAATTTTATGAATGTAATCAAATTAAAGTCTTGAATTATCAAGAAGAAAAAAAAAAGAAAAAAAAAACGATGGAAACTCTCTAATTATTTCTAATAATTCTCTCTTATTTAAACCGAAAGATAAAATTGTATCATCCAAAATATAATGCAAATTTACAATTATTATAAGAGAAATGATGCAAAGCCTTCAAGTTATTATGGAATTCAACAATTCATTTAAGTTTCCTTCCATTTGTATATCAATCGTGTTGGATTGTAATTCAAAGAACACCATTTGAAAGTTTTGATTCATGGAAGCCATTGATATGTTTCAAGACATTTAAATCTATCGAAGCAAAAAGAAATCATTATTCATGATATAGAAAAAAAATCATTTGATGACGATATTTTGGTAGTTTTAAGTAATGCTTTTGTTATCACAGAAAATGTGTTCAAAGATTACCAGTAAAACTGTTTAAGACTTCTACATTGAAAGCAATGTAATACACCACCATTTTCCCTAACATTGAAAGTAGCGATAGTGGTAGTTTGCGGTAATTTGGATACCCTTTTTCCCTTTGGTTCATTCAAGCTGGAAATTTACAATTTTGCATTTCATTTATTTTTAAAGATAATTTTCGAAAAAAAAATATTAGAAAACTAGTTTAATTTTTTTCATAATTTACAACCACCATAACTAAATTACACAAATTTCTTTTGTAAAATATTACTTTTATTAGCCTCTCAAATGTTTTATTTGAATCCTACCATAGATTGTAATTATACTCCAGTAATAAAGATGGATCAAGCGTCTTTAATTTTTCGACGTAGAGGGGAAAGCTTTTAATTTCTTCTACTTAACTTATGACTTTATAATCTATTATACACACACACACATATATATATATATACTATGACTTTAAAAATAAACAATCTTGAAAAATAAATTTAATGTTTTGCAGTTTCTTTTATATTTTATGTTGCGAGTTTTAATAATGTCCATGTCGTCGAGAAGAAAATCGATAGTTTAACGTTACATTAACTGGAATAAAAACTGTTTTTCATACGTAACATGCTACGAGAAATTGTGTAACAATCAAATGCGTGAAATTACGGCAGAAAACTTTATCGAATGTATTTTGTGTAGTGTAAGTTTTTTCTTTGATGGAAAATAATTTAAAATTACTCAAGAGAGAGAATCAGTTACAACATGGCTAAATTGTTTTATGGACCAATAACCGTATCGAGAGTGATGAGATAAAAGATTTTGAATACTTTAAATATACCTTGAATGCATGTGTCATATCTAGTGGATCATTGTAATTGCATATTTATATAGAAGACACGATAATTTCTTCACTTTACCTAGGAATTTAAGGGTTAAATTATCGTACTTAAAGTAGTAAGTTTTTTTAAAAAAATAACGTACATTTTAAAAAAATCTGAATGTTTTCCTTTTAAATAAATAACTTCTAGCTAAATCAGTGCGATATAATTATACGAAATGTAGCCGAACGTTGCTTGTTTCCCTCCTCATTTTCAATAGATATCCAGAATTTGGAAGTACGGACATAAGATAAATGAATAAATTTATTCTATTTTTATATTCAAGACTTCCATAAACTGATTACGTTACAATTATTCTTTTAACACATTGCATACGGAAAACGTACTTTTACATATTTTGCCAGTTTAACAGTGGAGCGTTGAGTCACGTTAAAGTTCGTATTTAATAGATGTTTAGTTACCACTACACGCGCTGAGTTCACGACGAAATATACCCGCATAGAACGTGGTAATGTGCTTGTCTGAGTGATAAATATGTCAAATTATCGGTACACATATTTCAAAACTGGATACAATAGCATGCATTTGTTTTCAGTCGTGAAGATATCTAACTGGGGGGGGAGGAATAATGCTACAAAAACTTCTGTAAAAATAAAAATTAAGAGACAAATACCAATAAAATAAAAATTGAACCTTGCATTTTGATAGATAATAGTTTCCCATGTTTCGTTTGATTTGAACTATTAATTTAACTGGCTGCATATCCTCACATTGTTTCGATAAAAAATTAACACATGTTTAGTCTAAATGACATTCTAAGCTCTTGCCTCTAGCTAAAATATGTATTTTAATTTGAATATTGAAATATAAACACTTCAGACATTATCTCGTTTCACTACGATTATACGATATTTCATTCTCATTTCCTCAATCTATGAATGGCTGTTGCACAGAATACTATAGCTTCTTTATGTATAAAGGCAATGAAGTCACATAATTTATGAACCAACATTTACAGATTGCGTCAGATTGTCGTCGGAATAACCCTTGCTTCTCGGAAAATTTAGTAGTATTTCATAAATAAAACTTATGCATTTAGTATTCACACAAAGCGAATGAAATTAAATGGAAACATAACTCTCAAGATACAAAAATCTATTTGTTCGGAAATAATTGGAATGCTAGGGTTTGACCTTTTGACAGAAAAACATGTGATTACATTTTTAATTAAAGCATAAACATGTTTTTATTTTTTAACGTTATTTTACTATTCTAATTAGCAAATAAAAAGGCATTTTCAAACTAATATTATTACTGTCTATTTCAGACTTAGTAATGAAATTATTAATTTTCTTTAACAAGGATCAGTTTAAATATGAGAATCCTAAATCATTAATTTCAACGACATTGAAAGTGCGACGTTAATTAAAACTAAACTAATCATCGACATTGAAATTTTTTTAAGTTTGTGCAGTATTTCGTCATGTTTTTTCGGAAGTTTCGTCTGGATAAAGATTGAAACTCTAAAGTTTTTCTCTCGGTATTTTTTTTTTCATTCGTTAATGCTATTTAAGTACAAACGGATTTCTTTCATTTGGTAATATTTTTGTATAGGTTTTAAAGTTTCTTGTATCTTTTAAGGCTGCTGAGATGTTACAATGCTTCACATTTTGCATTTTCTTTCACTCGAATAATGTGTGTGTGTGTGTGTGTGTGTGTGCGCGCGTGTGCGTGCTACTTCGTTTATTCGTAAATGTATTATTTATGAGAATTTAATTCATAAAATGATAGAGAGAATATTGAGTTTTAAAATTCTAGCAGAACGTACCCAACTTAGAGAAAAATGTCTGCATTCGAATTTTTCTTAAAATGAGATTTTTTCTGATTCTGGTACACTTTTCTCAAAATTTAATTGATCAATAATGCAGTTATTTTGCACATTATAAAATGAGATTATTTTCATCATTGAGAAAGTAGATTTTGTTTAATAAACACAAAATTTGAACAAAAACTTTAAAAAATTTTGAAAAGGAGTAAAAAATTTTAAAAGTTAAGTTCTGAAATTATAATATGTTCAGAGTATTGAATGTTATGCTTATAATCACTCTGTGAATTTTTTTAAGTAACAGGTGCTATAGATTTTATTCAAAATGTATCTATAATTAAGTGCACGACTTATGAATGTAACACACTATTGATTATTAGTTACTCATACAAAATTATTTATGCATATAAATGTGATTTTCTTAACATAAATAGATGTATGAGAATAAAGATATCTCAATATTAAATAATAACTTTAATTGCTTTTAACTGAAAAAAGAGAGAAATTATTTAAATTAGGCATGAAACTAGCTCATTTTTCCTTGTTCAAGACTTCTTAGTAACCTTTAATTTCAATGAAATGGATTGTGTATTTGAAATTTAAAGCAAAATACACCTCATGTGAAAAAAAAAGGAATTTTTGGCATCGCACTTAAAAATAAAATTATTTTTCTTTAAAACCATTTTTAAAATCTAGTATTTTATTTCTCAGCGAACATTACGGCATAATTTGAATGAATTTAATTCGATTGGATTACAATTTTTTCGCTTGAATCGATATATTTTCATTCATTTACGATTCTTAAATAAGGGGATCCTCTCTATTATATCTATTATTAAAATTTAAATAAATCATTTATTTCAGTTTCATCTTGATTTTCAACAAATTTGTGAAACGTGGCTCACAATGAATAGATTTGTGACACACCTGAAACAATTGCTTGCAACTAATATTTTTATTAATTGTCATACTAAAATTTTGTAATTTTTAAATTTTTTCAATCTGACATACTTATTAATGAAACAAATACAATATTTGTCAATTAACAATCGCTGTAATCAATCCAGTCTTTAATCAAGTTAATATCGTTATTCTTTTTTATGTTTTCTTTCCAGAAAGTGTCTTTTTTCAACTTATATACATTTAAAATGTGTTAATCCCCTCAAGCGTTGATCTCTTATATGATTAATTCATGGTCTATTTAAATACATTATGTAAGAAAGGCAGTGCTGTCATATATATATATATATATATATATATATATTATTTTGAAATATATATATATATATGGGGGGTCTTTTATATGTAGCATGAGTAATTCTTAGGAAAATTAAAAACCTGCTCTATTAGATTACAAATAATATACTAGTGATATATACCTTCAAAATATTCCATTTCAGTGTCCTAAAGCGGTTCACTTTTCACTTATAAAATGCTGTTTAATTTTAAGAGAAACTATTTAAAGCTTCTATCGTTTTAGGATTTTGAAAACTAAACGTAAACTTAATGAATATCAGTTCATACGACAGACGGTAAAGAAAACAACATTTTTTCGTGTTTGAATGCTTATAATATTGATTGTAGTAAAGAAATTTAAGAGAAGTAAATATAAGTAATATTTCTACATGTCAAAACTTTTTTTCGTCCTTCACAAATATTTCTAGTATTTTCACATTAATTGTCGATTTCTTTGGACCCAAATTCAGAGCCTAATTGACTAAGATCCTTTTCAGATAGTTTATCTTCACTTTCAGGAGATTGTTCGCCTTCAAATAGTTTCGAAGATCCTTCGCCAGTGTTATTTACTGTTTTCAAGAACTTAAATGTCTTGATAGTTTCAATATTTTTCTGGGTAAAGCATAACACTAATATGTCCATAATGGAGTAATACTAAATACAAAATATATCTGAACTTTTTAGTTCTTCCTCACACATAAAATGGTACTTTAATCTTGAAATTTTAGACACTTACTGAAATTTTAATACACAGTTGTTTTCCACTGATCTTAATACGCAACAGTCCTTGAAGATGTAAAAAAAACACTTATACAATATGTACAATGTGCTAGTATAACACGTCTTCCTATTCGGTATTCTCATAAGTATTTTTATCCTGTCAAATGACCTGTAGAGGAAAGTAACGATAGACTCATGTTTTTCTCAAAATATACAAAAGAAAAAGATACATTGAAAAATTAATTGTATATAATTAACAAAAAAAAAAAAAAACTCATGAAAGCAAGTGAGAAAAAGGATAATAATATTTGTATTAATCAAAAGCTTACAGTCGGTCATTTGAGGTACGGTACGTATGGTACGTTTAATGTTAAGATCACGCATCAGCGGTCTAAATAAATTAGCAATTCGTCTTTTAAATCCTATATTTTATCAATCGGTTAGGTAAAATAATGTTTAATTTCAGTTTTATAAATGAACTTTTGTATGACTTTCTAAATGAATTATTTCCTTGGATAAAAACAAAGTATCGTCTTAGTTATGTTTTCTACATTTTACTTTATCGCACTTATTAAAGGGATTCGCACACAGCAACAGTATTTCAGAAAAGAAAATTCCTTATTCCTAGTTATTTCTTTCCGAAAAAAAATCCTTATTCTTAATATCATGGTGTATATTTCTTTTCACAAAAAAAATAAGCTTTCCGAAGAAAAAAATCTTGGTATTTAATGTACTACAGATTATTTTCATGGGGAACATTTTACTTTGTAAAAACATTTTGATCGAGATTTTGTCTCTTATTCTACTGTTGAAAATTGTCAAAAAATTCAATCGTAAAAAAAAATTAAAATCTTTAGAATCATTGCTAAATTCATTAATGTTAAATTACTAATTATTATTCATATATGCCTTAATACTAAGAAAAAAAAGTGAAAATTCATTCTTCTGTTCCTGTTTTAGTTCCTTGGTGTAGCCCAAATAATATTCGTCTATAACAATAACAATATCCATATCCTTTGGAGGAACACGTTTTTTTTTTTTTTTTTTTGGCACTCCGCCATGACTGTCGAGAACATACCTCATTTGAATATCAGAATTCAGATAAAGAGAATGCGTATTTTTAAGACATCACACTTCCAAATACCTGCATCTTTTATTTCATTTTCAACTCAGCATTATGATCAATTACCTGAAAGGTGTATAGGTCATAAAAATTCAGAAAAATAAGAAACTGGCAGGTGGAATTTTAGAACCAAGGCCTTTTATTGCTAGAATATAAAGTAATTATGCAGTTGAATATTAGAATAACGTTATTTTCACATTATATTTAGCCATAAGAAAACTGAATGAAGATTTAAATGGAACGGAGGGAAGCAATTAGGAAATAAAATGAGAAAGAACTAAATTTTGCACACCAAAATTATTGGGATAAATGAAATTTTCCAAAATTTATTTTAATATACAGGGTGTTTCAAAACTCATGGGGCAAAATTTAAGGGGTGGCAGAAAACATTTAATCAAACAACTTTCAACAATGCATGATGGAGAACAAGTGGTGAACCACTAGACGGCGCTGTAATAGAAAGCATAAAGCGTGAGTTTTCTTACACATCGTCATTTCTATCATGGATTTCAGGAATCATGACGACATACATAAATCGGGAAAAGACCATACGTCCTGAAATTCACAGCAAAAATGACGATGTGTTAAAAAGAAACAGAGCTTCAAGTTTTCCATTACAGCACCGTCTTGCGTTTTCCCGTTTGCTCTGCACCATGCATTGTATGGTGAAAATTGCTTATTTAGATATTTTCTATCACCACTTAAATTTTTTCTCATCAGTTTCGAAACACCCTGTATAACTGAAATATATACTAATGAAATAATAATAAAGTATATTACACTTTGATAAATATAAATCATGATAATTCATATTACATATTTTATTGCAATTGCAGTTCGAATTTAAAGTTTAATAAAAATCTAAAAAAGTATTCTCGAAAAAAGTTATTAGAACACTATTAGCTTAAGAGAAAATATAAAACAGATAAACAATGTAATGTTGGAACGTCATTATACTTCATTGACTTCTACCAGTCGATC
This sequence comes from Nephila pilipes, assembly GCA_019974015.1. NCBI lineage: Eukaryota > Metazoa > Arthropoda > Arachnida > Araneae > Nephilidae > Nephila > Nephila pilipes. Next base: position 548,453 of record BMAW01007544.1, on the reverse strand, counting down.
TTACACAGATTTTATCAATTCTGTAAGAAATGACATCGATCTTCGACTATTCTTTGACGACTAAAATTTTTTCTTGATTCTTACTTGAGAATAATCTGATACTAATTGATTATTTGCAATAAATAATTCAAAATACGTTATATGGAATTAAATCTTAACTTTGTGTACAAAGGGGGTTTAATCACACAAGTACAATGTTAAAGGACCTACAGTTTACAAATGTCTACAGCAGGCTTCGTATCGGTATTCTAGCGCAATTTAAAATGTCTTGAAGTCCCCAAATCAATTGCATTTAAGTGCGAATTTCAAATAAAAATGTCAAACCAGTTATATTCGAACCTTATGCCATCATTAAAGTCCAAGTATCCCCACACCAGAATTCATTCTACAACCTCAAACCATTTGGTTACCGTTACCGTACTTTATAGTTTTATTGTGAGCCAAAGTTTTTGTAAGAATGTCGATATGATTAAAATTTGAAAAAAAATATTATATTTACTTTCATCCATATTCCGAAAACTCTTTTAGCTGTTTCATTTAAATTTTAACATATATCTGCTTAGCTCTCCAGTATGCTTTGTTAATGAAGATCCTTTTCTGAACTGTTTTTACCACGAAACCTGTATTTTCGAAAAATATTTCTGACAGATTCAAAGAGTTTTCAGATTTCCCGTATCATATTTCAAAGCTTCCGACTGCAATGGTAGCTAAGTGGTCATGGTTGGGAACTCATGGGTTCGAGTCCTTATACCACTTAATGACACTTTGAATTCTAAGCCAACTAAAATCTCTGCGTATACAGAGGTTGATACTCGTTAAATCCGCCAAGGCTCAACATCCTTATGTTGAGAGGGCGTGGAATTTAAAAGAGTGGTGGTACCAGCTCAAGTGTCGTCTACGTCACTTGATTCAGGATCAAAATTGCTGAGGCCGTCGTCAGTTGCTCTCGTATTGCTTCTGAGTGTAACGTTAGTGAACAATCAATTCTGAGTTTTCGAAGGTAATCTTAGTTTTGGGATTCAATTGAACTTTCCTCTCAATGAAATTCCCTTCGCATTTCCAAAAATTCTTGGATGTCCCAGATCTCAACTTGTTTTTAACATTTCCTATTTTCTTAAATCTGTGGATAATATTAAAGATATTGTAGATGTACTCAAATCCAAATTTCTTCTATACAACGTACTAATTTTTCAAGTGATTTATTACCAAATTTCACGCATCAAAACAGAGATTTTTGTTCTTTGTTTTTTTCTAATAGTGGCATGCGTTATTACGATACCTTGAGGTGTCATCCTCGTCACTTGACCTTGGTTCAAAAATGCGAGGTCCGTCGCCAATAGCCCTCGTGTTGCTTCTAGTGCGATGTAATATAAACTAAACTATTACGATACCTTATATCCAAAATTATACTTAAAAGTATAATTTAATATACTTAAAAATGTACTAAATATTATTGTGTTGTGCATGTATGGGGTGATACATATATAATTTTAAATTTCATATTTCAAAAACGTTCCAATCCTTTTTTGTCGCTTATTTGTTCCCTTACTTCATTTACGATGCTCTTTAATAGCCCTCGTGTTGCTTCTAATGCGACATCAATAAAACCAAACCAAACCTGCGGTGCTCTTTGGCTTCTGTTGATTGGTTTCATTAACATAGCATTAGATGCATCGCGAGGGTTGTTGGTAATGGACTCCGTAATTTTGAATGTTGGTTAAGTGAAGAGGATGACATCTGAGCTGACAACTCGCTCTCCTAACTTCCACACCAAGCCAAGGAAGACTTTGAGCCTCGACAGATTGAACGTGTATCAGCCACGGCTACACGGAGGGTCTAAAGTGGTATCAAAGCTCGAACCCAAGATTCGCTGCCACCTTTTGCATCTAAAGATGCAGGGGCTGAAGCAAAGCTGATGCGCGTTAATTCTATCGGGGCTCAAAGTCCTCATGTTGATATGGTCTGGAAGTTTGATGAGAGAGATACAAACTTCGTGTTTTCCTCGTCACATATCAAGGTGATTACGATGTCCGTTGCTAATCGCCCTCGTGTTACTTCTAAATGCAATGTTAATAAAAAAGAAATAACAATATGATGCCTCTGTGTTTCTCAAGTATAGAAATTTTTATTATTCAAAAATCTAAATTTAAATGCCATTTTAATACAATGTTTATTTCCGATTTAGAAAAACGTTTCTTTTGTTGTTCATAATATCGTTAGTTATGCAATTTTGCATTTCTTGAAATTCAAAATAATAATTCCTATCTAACATTTTTGTAAGTTTTCGCATTAATAAAAATTGCTTAGTGAGTTATAAAATAGTTCACAATTAGGCCCAAATTATAAAATGAGTAACTCTCAATTTTCTGTAAAATGTAGAAACCTACGTTCATTAAATTAGAAGTGATATAACTTGAAATACATTGGAAAACAAAATCAAATTTATGTTGAATCGAGCAATATTCATTTTATTAACTCTCTCAAATATGTCCAAGTAAATATTCACGAGCTATTTATTTGAAATAGGATTGTATCAACGGTTTTCATTGATTGAATAATCCTCTGTATAATTTTGGCTTTTCTTGACTTGTTTTAGAGTTTCTTTAAATGAATTTCATTATCCTTGATCCAAAAAATAACAAATTAAGTGAAATAGATAAATATTTGGATTTTATATTAAATCTGTAATGAATAATAAGCTGGATGTTGATGGGCCAGAGTTTTAAGTAACCTCATAAAATAAAAGTAATAAACAAAAAAAAATTTAACAAAAACATTATGTGTACATAAATTGTTACAGCAAAATTATTTTACTGTAGCTGTTCCCTGAATTATCTCCAATTACATTTTACACTTAATCTGGTATCGACTTACAATTTGCGACCAAATGATGAAATATTTATTCTAAATTTTGATTAAGTCCTCCAATATATGATTTTATTTCAGTGTTTCAGTTTTAATTTCAGAAGTATTTCAACATATTTTGTTATATCTTCCCATATAACAGTCTGGCAATTGTCATTTCAAAATTTTATGAAATCTTATTAAAATTTATAATCTCTAAAGCGTTGTCGTATTTCTTTTTTTTTAAATTCGAAAATATCTCAATAAGACATGCAGTTACCGACTTCTACTTCTTTCTCATCAAATTATGTTAGGTAGCATCAAAACGTAAATTTTACAATGTATATTAATAATCTTTGTCTGGAAACGTGCTTTTTTCTAATTGCCTTGGAGTCCCGCAGCCTTCAAATAAATTAAAAGAGCGCTTTATACAAATTAGTATGGTAATCATAAAAAAAAATTAAACATTACAGAGTCAGTGACCTAATTCAATAGGTTGGAATTAGTTTGTTTGCTTTAATATTGATTAAAAGCAACACGAGAGCTATTAGAAAACACCTCCTATTTTTGTAATGATGATCAAGTTAAGAAGATGACATTCTATTTTGTACGTCACTCTCATAACTTCCATACTTCACTGAGAGATTTAAATCTCATCTCCCTTTAACGCATACCTTCTCCCATTATTCTTCACATCATGTTTCTCGTACATGACTCGACTTGAAAATCACCGATCACGGAATTCGTGAAAATGGCCATTCATCAACTACAGCGGCCGCAGTAGTCTAGTGGTCATGGTCGCGGACTTGCAATCGGCGATTTTCGTCGAATTGCGTGTTCGAGCCTTGATGTCATTAAAGACTCGCTGTGTAGCCGGGGCTGATGCCCATTGAATTAAGTCGAGGCTTTTAGTCCTCGCGTTGGCGTGCTGTGGAAGTTAGGAGAGGGAATTGCCAGCTCAGGTATCATCATCCTCGTCACTTGATCGAGGCTCAAAATTACGAGGTCCGTCACCAATAACTATCGTGTTGTTTCCAGAGGTTATGATGTTCTAACCACAAATAACATAGGGCGAAAAACATAACATAAAAGCTGGGGGAGGGGATCCGTTCTGGAGAATTTTAAACCATTTTTGTAAAGGGGGTTTTTTTTTTTTTTTTTTTTTTCATGTTTTTCTATTCATATGAAACTGAAAGATCGTGTAATTTAAGAAAACATAAAGTACTAAACTCTATTTTTGTCTTCAGTGAAAAAGAAAATACAATATTTACGGTAAGCAATAAAAATAACATTCGTCTTTTGTACATTTAAAATGTCCACGAAGAACTTTATTCTAACGACCATTGTCTTTCAGGAAATAAGCGTCAAATATGTATTCGGTAAATTATGGGACAAAAGCAGGGACTTCGCAGAAATTCTATAAATATAAGACTTTTAAGAGCAAATAAATATCTGAAAGAAAATATACAGGCTTCTTAAGTTGCTTTCCCTTTTAGGTAGTGAATAGATTTTTTCCTCAGAACGTTGTTTTGATCTTAAAATTTCATTGTAACTTTTTATTCTTGTTAGTGGTCTTTGTATGAAATTAAAAATGCCTTATGAAAACTGTTTAATTACTATTTATTTTAAAATTACCAAAAGATAAGTCTGTCAAAGCATTGAGTTTGTTAGGAAACTCTTGTAAATAAATTTAGTAAAGCATTAATATTTCAAAGAACGTAATGCAGTTTTATTACATTTTCCATGTAAGTATTCATTCTCAAATGTATGTTTTAAAAAATGTTCAAGAAACATTTTCATTTATATACTGAAAATGAAAGAAAATTTACAAAATGACATGTGGGAAGAGTTTTAATTCTGTGTGATAAGTCCTCCCCCCCCTCTTTAATTAATTACTAAACTTCTACTGTAAAAGTACTTTACAGTTCAACGTAATTTTTTTTTATTTGACCTTAATTTTTTCAAAAAACTTTTTTTTTTAAATTGAGGAATGATTCTATAATTCTAGCTTACTTTCATGAGTTATTTTAAATCGATTGAATGTACCCAAATTTTTGAATCATACACATGCCTAAGTTGCGCATACACATGCAGTTAATTAAGATAATGTAAACTAATATTTTGATTAACCAAATTTTCATTAGATCTCCAATGGACATGCTACTTCTAGCAAAAATTTGATATAATATAATTTTTACTTAAATCTTACAATAATAATTTTCATCGAACTTGCAGTAATAATACATTTTCTTGTACTAGAGGATAAGCAATTACACCAAAATACTAAAAACTTTTTTCGTCTAATCATTAATAGATTTTATCTATTTTAGGTTGCAACATTTTAATTAATCCAAAAACTTTTAGATTGCTTGATTTTCTTATATATCGAAATAATTGGATGATGATTATAAAAAATGCTATTTGGTGATTACTATTAATAATGTGTTCATCATAAATCAACAAGTTATTCCAAGTCATCTTATAATGTGTAATTGGTTATTATTATCTTCACTTGCCATTATTAATTTTAATAATAAAAATCAATTATAACAGTCCAATGAAAAGAAATTCACATTCAGATGAACTAAATTAATTATTTTCAAGTTATATGAATATTTAAATTTTGATCTCTCACTCTTTATCTCTCTCTCTGTGTCACTCTCTCTCTCTCTGGTATTTGGCCTAAGCGTGCTTGAATTATCATTTGGAATTAAATTATTTCTTACCGATTCACTCGGGTTCGGTTGAGTAATATCGACAGAATTGGGGATTTGATTTATGGACCATTTTCCTATCTCATCAAAGACCCTTCTGATCGCTTCTTTGATTACGAACGGCTGACGTCTCACTTTGATTCGCTATCACCAACTAATGAACTTCCAACTTCAATATTAATTTCCTATCAGCTTATATATACATCCGATCAAACCTATGCATTACACTTCAATATTTCTATCTAATATTTTCATGAACTACGTTTCATTTTATTGGGATAGATTTCATTTCAAACAATTCAAATAGAAAAGTATGAAGCTTGAAAATAGATGAATTATGCAAGCCACATGTTTTGATAATTTCATAATATTTTAAAACATCCCATACTTTGTATAAATAATCTTAATGCCACTTGTTTATATTATATAAGAATCGTTAATTTCTTTATTTCTAAATGAAATTAAATTTTCAAAAGACATCTAATAGTCAAAACTTAATAAAGAAGTTTATTAGTATATTAACTTTAATTTGTTACGAATTTTTGCATTTCCTTTTTAAAACCTTAAAAATGAGTGTGGTAATTATTTCTTCTTTACCTTCTATAATAAAACGGCACATGATTACAAAAATATCTTACAATAAAAGAGGTAACTGCGCAATATGTATTTGCATTCGAATTTATAAGAAATAATTTAAAAACTCGAAAATCTTATATGCTTGTTGATAGTTAAAAGGGTTATTTTTTAACTTAAAAGAGAATGAGCTACTCTTATATATATTTTAATAACTAGTAAGGTAAGAAACATTTAAATAATACGGCAAAAAAAATCTGTTTTCTCCCCAAAAAAAATTGCGTAATGTGAAACTGTAAAAAGTATGGTTGTGAATTCATATGGAAAAAGATTATCAATAGGAAAAGGGGAAAAACTTTTAAAGTGACGTGTCAACACAAAAATATCCTATTGAAGAGTTCAAATATTTGACTGCTTTGTGTTAGAAGAAGACTAAGTTAAAATGCTGCGTGTAAAGATGTCGTAATTAGAAATCAAATAACAGTTTCGTAATAATCAAAATAAAATATCAAAATATTTCAAAAAAAAATCAAGGTCATCAGTTTCATCAATGCACTAAGGAAAAAATTATTTCAATAAATAATATAGTATTTATGTCTCTTGGTATAAAAATATTTCGAAAGCAGAATTCTATAAATAAAAAGATAACGAAGTTTTCTTTTGCTTTTTACCATGTCCAGATTTAGATGTTAAACCGTAAGTTATCTAAAGCATCCCATACACTGCTAATAAAATAATTGCTTGCAATTTTCTATTATTTTCTTAACATTTTGATATTTCTTAAAGAAATTTTAGACATTTTTTTTTTCAAAAAAAGTTCAAGAATTTTTTTTGTTGCTGTTTTCAGGCAATTTTCTGGAGTTCTAAACTAGTTGCAAACATTAGTGTTCATAATACTTTATTTTTCTTCATGTCTATAATCTGAATTCAAGTATTCGCGCGAGAATATTTTGGCTTAAGACAAAAGGCCGCGGTAACCTGTCACGAACACACGAGTGGCGTTGTTTCGACGAATCATTGGTTCGAGTCCTGATACCAATAAAAATCCGCCGTTGAGCGGAGCTGATGCACATTAAATCTGTCGAAGCTCGAAGTTCTCCCGGTGGCATGGTGCAAAAGTTTTTAAAGAAAGGTAATAGCTCGGGTGTCATCTTCGTCACTTGATAGAGGCTCAAATTATATTGCCGTCGCCAACAAAATATTTTTGTTAAAAACTTCATTTTTAGTTTACGAGTTTTTGGTCGTTTTGTGTGTGTGTGTGCCATTTAGCCTATTATTCATCTCCTACTATAAGTCTTATTTCTGCAAGAAAATTCTATTGTATTTTGCAATTATATAATATCTTATGTTATTTGTTCCCAAATGTGCTGTTATATCTTACATTTCTCGTTAAATATTTTTCTTTGGAGTAAATGTTGATTGCGAGAGTAATTGTCTCCTGGGAAGCCCTTTGTAGCTCTGAACCTTTTGGGGTGAACTCGGTCCACTTGAGAAATTCGCCAACAGCCCTCGTGTTGCTTCTAAACGCAACGTTAATAAACAATCAACCAGTACGTTTAATGCAAAAAATCATGTTGAATGGATAATTTTATATTATGCTGCTGTTGATTTACTAAATTTATTTATATATGATGCTATTTTAGGTCCTTTTTGACATTTTTTTCCTCTTTGAGTAGTGGTTAATCTGTTGTAAAAGTATTGTGTGTGTGTGTGAGAGTGAGTGAGAGAGAGAGAGAGAGCCATTTCCACCAAATAATGGGAGCAAAATAATGAAAGTTGTTTCATGTTAAATTCGACTGGATTTCTCAGACTTCACTAAGAGTGGCATGAATGTCAGAAAATAGAGGGGTACTCCTTCAGTCTTCATCGTCTGAAAGTATTTCAAAATTACGCGGCCCTTCGCCCTCGTGTTGCTTTTTTTGTGTAACGTTAATAAAACAATAATTCAATCGAGTTGCGTTCATTGTTTGTGCAGTTAAATACTTTTATTTCCCCAATAGCTTCTAAATACCATTTTTGGAGGCCACCGTAGCTTAATAGTTATGATGGAGAACTCGAGCCTGACGCTGTTTCCGTCGAGTTGATGGTTCGAATTCTGGTACAATTTAAGACTTGTCGTGTAACCGGCTGATACTCGTTAAATCTACAGAGACTCTAAGTCTTCCCGCTGGCAAGGAATAGAAGTTTAGAGAGAGAGGTGCCTCAAGGTGTGGTCCTCGTCACTTGATAGAGGTTCAAAATTACGACTTTCGTCGTTAATATTCCAGGTGTTGCTTCTAAGTGCAACGTTAATAAAAGACCAATCGATCAATCATGTCATTTTGAAAATGTTCTAAAATATTACTTGTTTTAGGATTTTGTTTTGTTCTCACAATTATTTTAGAACGGTCATCAGCATAATACATATATTCATATACAATTACCATATAAAAGTAGACGAAATGAATCTGTTATACGACAGGCCATAATATCGAATTTTTGTTTCCATAGAACTTTCTATGAAGGTATTTACTAACTTTGTTTTATAGCAACAAACAAAAAAAAAAACTAATGATATAAACTAAGCAAATATACATTTTAAATTTATATTTCCTCCCACTTGGCAGATGTTAGTCTGAAATTTTAATAACATTATTAAAAATGCTGCAGTAAAAACACCCCACTCTGTCTGCACGAATGTTTTCTTCCTCTCCTGAAAAAAAGCCAAGAACGGTTACCATGGAGACGTGACGTGTTTCACCACCACCCTCCCACACTCACTGTCTCGAAGAATAAGGGATGCCGGTTTCATTCATGCTTGCTCTAACGATCTGGTAAAGTCTGTTCTAGAGCTTTCGGAGACCGAACCAATTGATTAAAACTTAGCCTCTTCTATTTCATATTGACTCGTAAATTAATTAATTTGAAATCTTACCATATTTATTATAGTGTGGAATCGATTTGGATTAAAAGATATGAATCTCTCTGATAAGTGAGTTTTCATGTTTAAGTAATTTTTTTAATAATATTATTTATAAACTAATTTATGATATTCAGTGTTTTGACAATATTGTTTTGAAAAGTTTTTAAGTAAAAGTGGCTTTTAATATTTTCAAAAATACGTTTAATAGACTCATTGTGTTAAAAGTTTGATTACAAATTTATATTACCTGTCTGTTGACATATAGCAGCTATCAATTACATCACGTAAATACTTAGAATAACTTTTATATATTTTTAAGTAAATAAGAAAAAACTTATAATAATAAATAAATAAAATATTAATTCTGATGAAAGAAACTTTTGCTATGTGACTTGTTGAATTAAATGTTAAATATTTTGTATCATTTGTCCATTACTTTCCACAAGCTAACAAGCCCTGTTATTTTATTAAGAATTGTAAGCTCAATTTTTCCTTACAACTAAATTCATTAATTACAAACAATGGGTGTTTATTCTTGCATTATGAACATGTTATTTTCAGTATCTATTTGGACATTGGGTATGAACTATCAGCAAGGGTATAACGAGAGATTTTTCATAGGGGGGAGGGGGGTACCTCATTCTTCAACTTGTATCTCAAAATTCATTTCAGATTTCATTCTTTATTTTCATGGTGAAATGAATACTTATGTGGAGAACAAGATTTCGAATATTAATTTTACTTTTTTTTGAAAATTTTTTTAAATTTTTTTTTAAATATTTTAGTTTTAAAATTTTAGTATACAAGCAATCCTTATGAGAAAGATTACAACCCTCATACTCCCTCCCCCACTTCCCTATCGCTACGGCTCTGGTTATCTGTATAAAATACTTTATTCTCTGAGAAGCTCGATTTAAATTTTAAAATGCATTATTAATATGTCATTTGAAATAATATTAATTTATATTTTATTACATGAAAAAGAATTATTTTCCTTGACTAATTGCTTAACGTCAATATATTGTGAAAGCATGCGAAATAACTTATTTTAATGTTTTTGTGTTAATAGAATAAAATAAAAAACAAGAATACTAATAAAAAAAAGAATATAGTTCGTATTGCAAAAAAAGTTTTTAAACGAACACGATTTTTTCGAAAGAAATTTTGCATTTAATTTATTTTACATATGTTTAATTGTTTCTCAATGTAGATACCAAGCATATTAATTTCATCAAACATATGAAGCATACTTGGTTGTTTTTAATCTGGCTTTTTAGCAATAATTGTAATTGCAAGTATTTAATTATGTCGTTGAAAATATTGATGTGAATACGAATGCTTTTAACTCTTAAAATGAAATGCTATAATCTCCTGCAGCAAAACAAAACCGGCTAACATTTTCACAGATAAGTAATAAAATACATCTCGCAATGCTTTTACAAGCGAGTATTTAAGAACAGATAATCTTGAAATTTGAACAATAACATCAATTTACATTGATATATTTTTCTTAAAAAAAAGATGGAAATAAAGTAAACAGCTAATATATTTCTCGTTTCTAACGTTCAAAACACAAAATGCATATCATTAGTTAAATGTTTCGTCTATTGGATGTAACAAAAAATTATTGAGGAAATAAACTGTTGGCAAATCCAATAACCACTGAAAAAACGTATTTTAGTTGTGTTTGAAGACTTAGATTTCAACATATATTCACGCTAAAGGTTTATATCTTCAAGTGATTTCTATGTACTTATTTTTTTTAAAACGGGAGAGACGTTAAAAAATCTATCCTCGTGAGGTATTTATACACCTATTCAATATCCATTTATATAATGCCAATCTCAATTTACGAAAAATGTCTTTTCCACAAATAGGTGATTCAAATTTATTATTGTACAATTTTTTTTCCTAGACAGAATTTCAGACATAATTGGAAAATTTCTAATCTCTTTATCGGGAAAACGAATCATCAACTGAATTCAAATTTCCGTTCGCAAAAAAATTCTTCGATCAGGTGCGGAAAACCTGCGGTCTCTTGACCTATTTGGTTCGTTTCCGACGGATATTAACTTTTTTTTTTTAAAAAAAAAATATTTTAATGTCTGTGAATATATTTTATTATTTGTTGACTCTTCAATAATATATGAAGAAAAAAAATTGTGTGTCTAAATAAAATTATATATATATATATATATATATATATATATATATATATATATAAATTATAGCAGGAATAAATTAATAAAATTATCAAAATTGTAAAATAAATAAATTGCAAAATTAAAACTACTAAGAATTAAATGCTAAAATAATGGATAAAATCCTAAACATACTAAAACATACGAGTACATAGCATAATTAAATAAAAAACAAAGAAACAGAGTTAAAATAAATCAATTAAACGGAAAATTAAAGATGACAAAAATTCAAGAAAGGAAGTATAGTGATTTAAATTGCGTATAATTGTAACATAAAACTAGTTTTCAACCGAAAGTACATAATAAGCATGCATATAATAAATTATCAAACAATATCGATTAAAAAATTAATCTGCACTTAAGATAGAAAAGTAAATGTTGTAATTTAAAAATATTCGATTACTACATTGATCTTAAGAGACATATAAAAACTACTAAAACTTACGAAGCAGAAATAAAGAAAATTTAGTCAGTGAATTCTAAAAGTGAGAAAAAATAATTTAAAATACTCTCTCAGACTTGGGATTCAGAACGTGTGGTTATATTAGTAATACGTATTCAACTAATCCCACTCAGCATAGCCATTGACAAAATGGTCAAAAAAATACAAGCAAGAGTCCATAATTAAAAAAGTAATTAAACTAAATTTTATAAAACTTTATTATTTTTAATTCAGTAAATAATCTTAATCCCTATTTTAAAGGAGAAAATATTGAACATCTTCATCAATTTTTTTATAAAAATTTTACTGGACCGTGCAATACTTTTCATCAATATTGCATCTATCCATGTCTGTCAGTTAAATATACTCTCCACAATAGAGAGAGTGAAATATTTTATTACTTTTTAAAACTTTTATCTCCAATTACACGTTACGTAAGTTACCTCTAGTCGCTCATCCGGACATCCTGCAGTTAGATTCTCGGAATCTATATTCCGCAGCTGTGAGGAAGATATACCATACACAACCGGTTTGAAGCGTGCACGGAGAAAAGAAAGAAAGGTGTGCGATTAAAAACACTGTTATTAGACATTCGTTTCATTAAACGTGCTTATGGTTCGACAATCTAATTATAATTCTGAAGTATGGATCTTAACAAGTTACAGACCGGAAACAACGCTTTTTGTATTTGTTTTCTAAACTCATTACGAATTAGATGATTGTTATGATTTCGTGTCGAATCATTATTTTAATTGTTTAAATTTTTTAAATATTATAGATTGTGAACTTCGTGAGGTGCATTAATATCAATAATAATAACGTACCATTATTGCATCAAAAGGGGAATTTGACTTGTATTTTGATGAAATATAAATTTTATCTATGTATAAATTTTATCTATGTATCTAAATCTTATCTCTTATCTATGTATCTAAATCTTATCTATGTATCTAAATCTTATCTATTTATAAATTTATATAAATTTTATCTATGTAAAAATATAAATTTTATCTATGTATGCTATGAATTGTACAAGGAAAAAAAATGTTCTGTTTCAGAAATATTGATAGGATTGAAATTAGTAGATTATGTGATTGAAATTATAAGAATATAAATTTGATGTGGCTTATTAAATGTTAACACTTTGCATCAGCGCAAAAAAGGAAAATATTCACTAACATTATTATAATAATGCGTCTAAATATAATAGTTGAATTATATTGAATTGAAAAAAGTGTTAGATGAGAGAAATTTAAGGGTTTTGTATTGAATCTTTAAAGATTGATTTTTTTTCTAGATGCATATTATTTTTAATGTATTTATGTCTCGAAAAGAGCATCTTAAATTTTAGTTTGTACTCGCATGAAATTAATTATTAATATTAAATTAGTCATCCGCCGATATTTGAAATGATGTAAGAAAATTCTACGCAAACTTAGATAGAAGTCAACCAATAGAATTAAGGCTACAAAAATATACTTCTCGAAATTATCGCTATTGAGATTTTCCCATGATTTATTTGAAATTCCTTTTTCCAAGTCTCTATGATGGTACAGTAAGATCTCGTTCAGTGCTTTCTCGACCAACATTGATTTGGTCATTTAGTTTCGCTTAATTTCACATAGTATTTTCTTCCTTTCGCCATGTTTTAGTTTCTTAACATGTGCTATATAATATGTTGTTTTGAGAAAATGGCGTCAACAAAAAATGCGTAGACATAAAATAAAGGCTACCTGGTGTTAGGTTCAAAAGATTGACATTATAACTCATTATTCTGATTATAATAATTACTTTAAGTTTCCTTAAGATGCATTTGCCTTGTTAAAGTTTATTTAATATTTTATCGCCTGCTTTTATTTTACTATCCGAACACATTATTATTGTCTACTTTATCAATTTATCGTTTGCTCTTATTTTTTTTAATATTTAATTTTATGATTGATTTTTATGGCAGAATCATCTGTTTTTATTCTTCTTGTTGTTAACATTAGAAACTTTTTGGTAGAATGTTTTGCTTGTGAAAATAAAAATGCATTAGGAATTTGAAGATGGTATGTTCTTTTCTTGATAGTAATTGCTTTTGTGGAGCCTGGGATTCGAAAGTACACTTACTTTACGCTAGTTAAATTCATCTCGAATATTTCTACTTTTTCGAAGCGGTTTTCGTCGCGTCGTAGGTTCGAGCCTTGATGCTACTAAAGACCTACCGTGAGGCCGGGACTGATACACATTGAATCTGTCGTGACTCCAAGTCCTCCCGATAGCGTGGTGTGGAAAATAGGAAAGGGAGGCGCCAGCTCAGGTATCGTCCTTGTCACTTGACCGAAGTTCAAAATTACAAGGTCCGTCTCCAAAAGCCCTCGTGTTGCTTCTAGTGCGACGTTAATAAAACCAATCAATCTTCTTTTTTGAGAACTTGAACGAAAAGAAACATTAGTACATGTTAAAATGAAATTAGTAAAACCAATTTTAATTTATTTAAATTTGTTCATTTTTACAGATTGATTTATTATGTGAACCCACACATAGCGGAAAAATTAAACAAAAAATTGTAATGATATGCATGATAATTTGGTAATACTTTTTAGCGTGCGTATATTATTATGCATGATACACAATACTTGTGTGTAACGTACGTGTATAACGTGCCGAGTATACGCATTTGCACATGTAAATTAGGTTATGCGTAAGCGCTGATAGCTTTATTCACTTTGGTTAACCACAAAAAATTAATTAATTAATTAGAACTTTCTTACTTACGAATTCATAAGTTAAGATAAGAAGGGTGAGGACTTTCATTACCAAAATGAAATTTTTAATTCAGTATGCATATTTGTATGTTAGGTAACATATATTGTAAGTAATTTTTACATAATAATTTAATTAATACATAAGTAATTTTTTGAGCGCGTGTTTCCCTATTAGCTTATGTGTTAAAATGATCTTGTTTAGAGCTAGTTATTTCATTTAGCATTCTGTCGTCTAGAGATGCATCCTAAATGCTAAACTGTTTCAATGTACTATTAAAATACTGGTACATAGACAAATTTTTGTATTAATTAGCATATTTCAGATATTGTTAATATTAAAACATTTTGGTATTTGTGGAAAATGTTCATGCGTTTATATATTTACGATTTTTTTTTTTTTTTGACATGTTTGTTCTCATTTTTTCTCGTTGTTACTGATTAAAATTCCTGGATTCTTAAGCAGCTTTTCTTCGAACATTATAGATTAAACGAATGAATAATTTGCTTTTTACTTTATTCATGCAATGAACAAATAATACTGAAATAAAATGCGGAACAATTAATACTGGAAAATAAAATACGGAACAAATAATACTGAGAAATAAAATACGGATTTTAGTTTACAAATTATTGCTCTACTTTTTTTTTTTTTTTTTTTTTTTTCAAAACATAGAAAAATTCTACGCATCATTAAAAAGGAAATGAACGCTTTTTCTGAATCGCAAAGGCCGTAAAATAGGAATTCGTCGTATTAAAAGTAATTTAGAACCCGTAGAACTTTTTAAAAAACTCTTAAATAATAAATTGAGCATCTGTATACGAGTATAAAAAACCAGTTGTAACACTAATTGTTGAATACGCTCTAATAGAAAAATGTGGAAAAGAAATTAATTTCCAAATAAAGGAAACAACCTTAAAATTATTTACAAAAAATATGTAACTTGTAATTTTAAAGTGATAATTGACATTTTGAAATAAATTACATTTAGTTTAATGTGTTAATTAAATGCTTCAGAAAAATTTCATTGTTTATACTTTTTTCGCATGCCATTATGATAAAGAGATTTTTTTTAAATTTATATACTTTGCAAAGAAAATTAGAATTTGAAACAAGCATTATGATTCTAGAATAAGAGTAGTTTGATAAATATTTTATGCTGAATCTGCCCCTTCATTCACCTTTAAACTAAAAAATAATATAGTGGTACCTAATGTAAAGGTATAAAATTTCAAACATTTTACGAGTTAAGTATTGTTGCATTTAACATAGTCTGAGTTTGCTAATTTTATTTTTTTCTTGTTTATAAAAGAACAAAGTATCAACATCTTCATATTTTTCTATTTCATTTTTCAACAAATTTACATACTTTTCGGAGCAATTTGACTTTATAAATTTATCAATTTGACTCAAATTTGTTCTTCACACACATAATTTGATCTTCTTTCTCCTTTTGACAATATCACATTTCGTTTTTATAGGTGGCTTAATTTTGGTTATATTTTATATTACAATGATGATTTTACTCGAGTAAGAGTTATTTAATTACTTGCAGTGGAAAGAGGTGCCGCTCAAGTTCGTGTGTTATTGTCACATAGTGGTCAACGACGTGCTACACACGTCAACAGTCAATTGTCACAGAAGTAAAAATGGCGTGCATAGCACACTGACTGAGATTGTTTGCCAGAGCTCTGTCTATGATTGAAATGTCTTGTGGCATTACATATCTCACACTGTTTTGAAAGATATACTTTGCAAGATTATTTATAAATACATTTAGTATTTATATTTGTGTAATTTTGTCACTAATCGATGCGCTGTTATATTCTCTTCAAAAAAAACTATGAGAAGTCCTGGGTCAAAAATTAATTAGTTTATAAGGTATAAATCTTTTTTTTCCAATTTCTATGAGACATCGATCATTTAATGTCTCGCAGAGAGTTGCCGTCGACTGTTTTAGCTCGCGCACCTGTAAATTTTTTGCCATCGCAACTGGTTAAGATTGACCTTCGTTGATACTCAATATGCAATTTAAGACGATTGAAAATATTTAAATAGCATTCGTTCTGATACAAATTCAACAAAATGGTTATTTTTGTATACAGATAATTTTTTAATATATTTTGACTTTTTTTTATATAATTTAAATATATTTATAAATTTCTTCAAGGTTTCTCAAACATTTGAAATAGATGTGTGAATATCCATCCTAATACATCTCGTACTTTTAACATCTAACCGCGAAATAAGTTATCGAACATACATGCAATCGGCATACATTTTAATAACAATTATTTGTTCATTATTCTAGATTTCAATCTCTTCAATATTCATTATACAGTTAAAACCACACTTAAGATTTCAAAATGTAAAACATCGAACAAAAACACATCTTGACTGATATGTGTGATTTATTTTCTTCATATTACTTTTTATTATGAAATTGTATATTTTATGACTAGTATTGCAAGTAAAATGTCAATATTTTATGTCCATGATACTATGATGCTTATTATTGCAACCAATTAGGCTAATCATCGATGAATGCCAAAATAAACGACATGCATTTTTTTAAATATGTTCTTGAGAGAAACCACATGTGGATTAGCATTTTAACAGATTATTAGTGCATATTAATTTCTCATCTTCCGGTCATTCCGAGACCAGTATATTCGGCAACCTCCTTCATTATCATAATAAGGTTTCTAATGAATCACATGTTGTGTGAAATTAACTCACTTGAATAGCGGTTAGTAATTAAATGACACAGATGCAAGTAAATTAGTAATTGAATTCTTACCGTAAAGCATTGATAATATGGCATCAATGTTTTTGAATTATTTTTTACGATTTAAAATGCTTTTAGGCAAAAAAATATAAAAACTGGAAGAAATTAACATGATTGAAAGTTTAAGTAATGGGGAATTTAAACGTTTCTTTGGATATCTGTACATTCGATTCTTTCTGAACACGACTATATACTTCACTTGTTGAATGTTATTAACATTTTCAACTGTTTTACCTAAAATCATTTTCTGAGAACCTTCAATGCGTATAGAGCTTGATGGCTAAGTGTAATTAGTAAATATATTGTATTTATAAACTTTTCATACAAACTATTTTCATTGTTTGATTCTATTTGGATATTCTTTTTGTTTGTTTGTTTTGAGCGTTTTTGTATTGTTGTTTTAAATGTATTATTTGATGCTTTAAGTGTAGCACAGATATCATTCTTAGCATATTTG
This sequence comes from Nephila pilipes, assembly GCA_019974015.1. Classification (NCBI taxonomy): domain Eukaryota; kingdom Metazoa; phylum Arthropoda; class Arachnida; order Araneae; family Nephilidae; genus Nephila; species Nephila pilipes. Next base: position 530,784 of record BMAW01007544.1, on the reverse strand, counting down.
TTCGCAGAAGCTAACCGCCGTGTAGCCGGGGCTGATGCACGTTAAATCTGTTCGGAGCCCAAAGTCGTGAGGCATTTCGTACCGACGTGAGACATTTCAAATTTAATAGATTTAATATATATCAACCTCACTTGCATAATCAGGACTTGAACATGCAGCTCAACTTAACCATACTGAGCTCGCGACCATGACCATTCGTCTACTGCGACCTCAATCAAGAAACAAGCTGTTGTCTTAATTCTAAAATCGATTACCGTCTGATTGATCATCATCTAGGTGTATTTTAATATTAAATATAATTTTAAGAATTATCTATTTTGACGAATCTTTGAATTATCGTAAAATGTTGTAATAGCAATAAGACACCTTTTTTTCTTCGTTCATAACTGCAACAAATTAGGTAACAAGAATGTAAGATAAATTCTTGTATTATGCAATAATAATCGATAAAAATCAAAGTAAAAAATGTGGATTTGATTCATAGAAAAAAGTGCGGCACAATTACCCGCATGGCTTAAAAGTTTCATAAGTGAGATTCTCGTAGATGAAGTTCCATGATTGTCATCTAGATACACATACATATTTGTCACAAACGGATCGCTGTGTTGTTTTGCTGTGACATGAATACAAAATAGTTCTAACCTGATAATACTCATTCAAAAAAAAATTCATAAAAGTTTTTGAAGCGACGTATCGCAAAATAATTTTTTTACAGTTAGAATTTATGTCACTATATTTTGGTGTTTTAAAGCAATCTATAAAATTGAGATAAAGTATTGAGCTTCATAGTTTATTAATATTAAATCTTAATAAATATTAATTTAAAATCATTGAAAGAAAGGAAATGTAGAATACAATTAAATTGGTAAACCGAATTAGTTGGGAAGTATACAATTTTATTGACATTTCATATATTTTTCCATAAATATTACACAAAAAAATTCATAAAGAGGTTTAAATTCTAAGCTTGACTGTCAAATTTTAAAGCAAATTAGCATAAGTTTTCTAAACATATGTTAACAAAGCACTAAGAGCTAACAGCGAAAAGAGAACAACTTTTCTTTGTGCTTTAATATTTGTAATAATATAGAAAGTTTTTAAACAAGCATGTTATTACGAACGTTTCTCGTTATTAAATACTTGTTAAAACTTATTTATCATTACCTTTGTCAGTATAAATAATAGATGTATAGAAATTTTATTATTATTATTATTATTATTGCTATTAATTTATATATAATTGAGGAAACAGTCAGAGTAATTCTACTTTCAAATAATAGCATTTTGAATGTGAAATGCTTTTTTTCTCTTAGTTCACTGCGAAGAATGTGTTTAAAGAAAGTTCAGCGAAGAATGTGTTTAAAGAAAGTTCATTCACACGAAAAGCTCTACACACATTTTCATAACTCGAGTACATTAATTTAAAAATGGCTATTTTAACTGTAAACTGAAAACAACCATATCTATATTTCAAAAAACTGAAAACAATTTAAATTTAATCTGATTAATTAAATTACAAGTTAAATAAAATTGATTTTTCTCCCTAAATATTTAGTTTACTATTTGTTAAACAATTTCAATTTCGTTTATATTTGGAAAACAGGCCAACTTGTCATGGTAACCTTCTGGTCGAGTCGTATATTCCGGTCCGTTTTCAACAAAAAACTTGACATGGGGCAGGACAAGGGCATATTATATGAAAATAAAGTTCTAATGTGACGTATTATGGATGTTAGAAGAGCAATAGACCATCTTAGATATCGACCTCATCTGTAGATCACGGATCAGAATTAAGTGGTCAATGGCCAATATCTCTTGTGTGGTTTCTAATGTGAAGTTAATACAAACAAAGCTATGTATGGAACAATAAAATGATTTACGAGTGGATACCCAAAAGTTCCTGGATTAGCACTCCCTAGACGGGCCTTTTTTTCCCCCCTAAGGGTATGTAGCCCAACTATTTGCGAGTTTAGTACTGCATGTAGAAACGCCCTGGAAGGTTTAGTTTGCTCTTTTTTCGCCGCAGTTGTTATATTCTCTCGTTTTTTTAAGATGACAAATTTAAGTCAACAACAGGCGGTTGTGAAATTTGACTTCCTGCTCGGGAAAAATGACTCAGAGACTGTTGTAATGATGAAAACAGTTTACAAAGATATCACTTTGGGAAATTTTCAAATGAGTGAGTGGTTTTCTCTTTTCAAAAATGGCGGCATGTACATTGATCAAAAACCTCTTAATGGACGTCCGTCAATTCCCGAATAAACAAAATATCAAGAAAACTCATAAACTTATGCTCGAAAACCCACAACGGTAAGTTGAACATATGGCGAAATTAATTAGATTGTCCTGGAGCTCAGTTCAACGCATTTTAATAGAATATTTGGGAATGAGACAGATCTCACAGTCAAATTTATACCTCGAGTTTTGACACAATATCAAAAAGTGCCAACTGAATACACTAATGTTTGGTCAAAAACGGCATGATTTCTTTGCGGCACGGACCTTATTCACCTGACCTAGCCGTGTGTAATTTTTCTTGTTTCCGCGCTTGAAAATAGTTGACGGCTTTATTTACACGGATTTTAAAGGGAAACCTAAAAATTGACCTGCCGTAACAAATATGTGTTAAAGTAAGCAAAAATTGTCCACCAATTTCGTATTATCCAAATGTAAATCAACAATGTTTAACGGAGTGGAAAATGTAACCAACATCTCAATTAGTGACGCTTGATGAGTTAAATTGATGATATTTCTATGAGTGACACGGATAGTGATGTTCCACTTGCACAATCAAAGAAAAGGAAAATTCTAGCATTTCAAAGTCACTGGTGAAGAGTAAAGACTGATTTTTTTTTACTTCTGTTTTTACTTGATTTCTTCTATTATTCTTATTTACATGAAAAATGGCAAATTTTTTATGCTTTTTTTTTTTCTTTTTTGTACAGTATATTGTTAATACGTATTGAAGTATTTATTGTTTTTTGTAACTTATATTGTTAGTTTTCAACTATGTTTTTCTTTTTTAAAAAATAAATTGAAAAAGAATGAGCATTAAAGTATTTCTAAACATTAATGAACCAATCTTCTCTTTTTCATGTTATTCTAATCTCATTTTACATAGTTATAAATAACATATCCTTGAATATTATTTATCTGCTTGAAATTGATCTGTATAGTTTATAGTTTAATTAAATATGTTTTTCTGTTTCGTATGAATTCTATATTTCGTTATAGACGGTTTCAGTTTGTACGATTATTCTAAGAAAATATCTGCCACGTAAATCAAGTTCTGAATGCAACTAGACTTAATTTTTAGCATAAAAAATAGGTAAAAAATCGTACATTGTTTTGATAATAAAAAAAACACTTTTTTTTTTAATTTTATTATAAATTCTGGTAAGAAAGTCTTCAGTTATTAGACGCTATTCTAACTGTAATTAAAGATTTTTTTCTCGTTTTTACATCAATCTAAAACATTGCATCAATCTATTAGATATGTTTCTCGAATTCTTGTTAGAGGATATGTAAAACTGAAACTTTTATTCTTCACATTCAGAGGAGAAATTTCGAATTGAATAAATATTTGTAAAGATGTTTTTTCAATTTCGGTAATTATTTGCGCTAAAATTGAATTTAAGTAAGTATATAATTACAAAAGAAAAATAAAAGTTTACACAGGAATTTAGTGTATTAATATCTACTCAGAAACAAAAAATAACAATTACTATATAAAACTTTTCTAATAATTGTTCATTTAAAAAAAGATATTTTGTATATTTCATATTATTTTACATTTAATGTTTAAATATACCTGTATTTTTGATAGTTAACCATAAATTGTGAAATTATTGATAAGATATATTAATATAAATGTCAAATGTTATCTTCTGTTTGTGTGTGTGTTCAGATGCTTTACTGTTAACATCTCATTAATGTAATTTTCACTTTATAAATAATAATACAAATTAATTTCATTTCATAAATATTAGTTAACTTTTTTCTTTCGTATTACTTGCATACGTTTTCATTTTCTCTTTCTTTCTAATTTGTTAAATATATGTATTTTATTCATTTATTCAAATTTCAAAGTATTCTGTGAGATTTTTTCCCGATATCAATGAAGGCGGTGTTAAAATAATTTTATATACTTTACTCAATAATCTCCAATTTATAAAAATTTTATCAAATCAAATAACGATTGATCTACTTCTATAAGACACATTTTACTTAAGTTGAACGAAAAACTCCATTGCGAATGAAACCGTTTCTAAGAAACAATGAACTTTTTTTTTCTTTCGATAAGCCTTTCGATTCATAATCACCCAAACTCAGCCCTGCCTATCCAACCCACCTTTCAGTAAAGTCATTCACTTTTATCCATTCTTTTCAGGTGCGAAAGAAAGCTAGAACAAGAAGAAACCTGAAACAAAAAGAACCCAAAAAGTGATTCGACAACTGTTGAAGTCTGTCGTCAAACTCATCAACCTTGGCATTTTTACCTTATCCCACAATGGGATAAATTTCCACGTGCTCTGAAGAGGAAGATTCGGTGACGTTCATTAACATGGGAAGTATGACTATACACGGGCCAGACAGTGGGTATAGCTGGGTAATTGTGGTATGCAGTGCTTACATACATTTTGCACTTTTTGGACTCTTCAGATCTGGTGGCGTCATGTACGTGGCCATACTCCAGAATTATGACGTCAGCAGGGAAGAAGCTTCTTGGCCTTTTGCTTTATGTGCAGCTATCTTTCAACTTATAGGTAAGCAAATTACGTAATTTAGTTTCGTTTTCAGAATACTTAAAATAATACTTGCATTACAGGTTTTATTTAGAAGAAAACACAAAAGTTCACATTTAAGATTTTGAAACTTAAAATAGAGTGGAACATATATATTCAACTCTTTAAATTGTAAACTTCAACTAAAAATGATTCGATAAAATTCACTGTCATGAACAATTCTGCATAATAATTTTAAATAAACCGTTATTTAAAGAATATTTGGTATGTTTTTTAAATTAATTGTAAGATCATTATATATATATATATATATATATATATATATACTTAAATCAAAAATAAATTAGGAAGTAATCTTAAAAATTAAAACAAGTGAGAAAACATTACTGTACCGATGAGAAAAGAGATATGAAAACATAATAATGATTGAAAATATTTATATTTAATTATAAAATAAAAACATTATATACCATAGAAAATTCCAAAAGGAAGTAAATATAATGAAAAAAGTTCAATGAAATTAATTGAAAAAAGGAACTCACAACAACCAGAATTATCAAAAATGATATAAATATTCAAAAACTGTAAAACCCCAAAATTTGAAGAAAAATAAAGTAATAGATTTATATATATAATTAAAGTAGTCGTTTAACTGAAATTATAAAAAATTAATTTTTTTTCTCATGTTTGAAAGCTTCACTTGAATTGTGTTTGCAAAATGTTCTCAGCGTTTCTTTTCTTTCTTTTTTTTTTCCTCAAAAAAAAATCTGATTTAAAATCACAGAATTTTGAAGATGACCATAGTTTTCTACATAATCTTTTCATATTATATTTAAAAGGAAATTAATTGGTTTAGTTTTATTATTTCATGACTTTTGTTTGTCAGTGTTGAAAAAAAATCAATTTTGCTCATAAAGGTGTAATTAAGATTGATTGTTTTATTGAACTGAGGGATTAATGTGGTCGCTTTTTAGTATCTGGGTAATAGTAAGTTCAAGTCTCAGTCATATTAAAGATCAATTCAAAGTATACTAGGGGGTGCTGCAAGTTAAATTTCATCAAAGTTCGATGTCCTCATATATGGTTAAGAAAAGGTAATAAGCGCTAGTGCGCAGTCTTATTACTCTACAATTTAGGAAGTGAATAACCCAAGACGCAGTTTTGTTCCTGTGTAGACTAGAATTTGCTAATAAATTTTTACCACTTTATTCTAATAATCTTACAATGGGCACTGTATGGTGTTCCTATTAGTCTCAAAATGAATAATATTTAAAGGTGTTATAGTAAAGAAATAATTGAGACCTTTCATTTCCTAAATGGAACATATCTCACAAAAATGTTGAATATTTTTAATTGAATTTGCTACTTATTTTTCAAATAAAAAAATGAATAAATAATGTCAAGGGTTTTAATTTTTGACTCACGTTAGCCTAGTGGTCATGCTTGCTCACTCGCGGCCAGTGTTGTTTTCTCGAGTCGTGGGTCGAGTCTTGATGAGACTCATGATCCTCTGTGTAGAGGGGCTGATGCACGTTAAATCTGATCGAGGTCGCGAGTCCTACCATAGGGCTAGTGTAGAAGTTTGGAGAGAGTGGTACCGATTCAGATGTCTTCCTCGTAACATGAACGAAGTTCAAAATTGCGAGTCCGTTGTTTCGTGTTGTTCTCGGTGCGAAGTTAATAAATAATCACTTCTTTATGAATTAAGGTTTTTTTTGCATAAGCTGCAAATATTGTTAAATCAATTCTGATATGTATTTACATCAGAAAACTTTTTAAAAATTATAGAGAAAATTATTATTTTTAGTACAATTATCCAGATCAATCTAAATCCGAAACTGTGAATAATCTAGAGAATTAAATGCCTTGTAATGTAACTATATCTTGTCAAAGATAACCAATCACATTTGAAATATATTTTGTGACATTGAATTTTTCATTTATTTTTGTAAGAATTATTTACTCCTTGAGTCGTGTTTTAATTTGTATTACTTCTATCTGTACTTTTATCATTTTTGAACAAAAATATTTTTGTTAGAGATCTATATTTTTAATGGGTATTCTTCTACTCGTATTGTATGTCTGGGTCAAAACTTTAATAGATTTTTTTCTCACATTTTAAAGAGATCATTTGAGCTGAAATTTTCTATACGCGATTGTTTTGGATAACAATACTGTAATTTAATGATAATTAATAAAAATTGATTAACTAAAACTTATTATTGAAATAATTAAATTTTACGCCAAGTGTCTCGCCAAGTCGCCAAATGGTCGCTAAATCCGTCGCCAATGTGAAGGGGTCAATGCTTAAACTCTCTTTTGTTACGTGGTGACATCTCTTTTTCCATCTTTTCCTTAAAAAAAAATAAGCGTTGCAAGAAAGCTGCTACTCATGTTCGTAACATTGCACCCCATCTTCAAGACAGGCGAATGTTACTGAAAATGAATGTTACTGACGGGCGAATGTAAATTTTAAGGTATAAAAAATTATGTTATGTGAAGTTCGAAAGAAAACCCATGTTTAAAAAACTCGTTTTTTACCGGTGTTATATATGATCAAGTAATACTTGAAGTACATTATCTTTATTAAAACAAAAAGACAGCTATATATATTTCCCTTTATTATCATTTATATTGAGAGTCATATAAAAACGTTCTTTTGTTTCATTACCAACTCATGATTCTTCCAGGATGGCAGGATTGCATAAAGAAAAAAAGAACAGAAAAAAAAAACTCGTCCGCCTTTAAGTGACTGTTATTGTTCATTCACTTTTGGAAAGAGCTGACAAATAGTGAATTTATCGACTTTGACGTCGGCATCTAATGGTGGCGAGCTAGTAAGGATAGATAAGAGAGTATTTCTTGGTGTCGTCTACTTAAAAAAACTAGCACATGCATAAAAATAACTTTTCAGGCAGAGCATGCGTTGATTTTAAGATATTTTTCATGCTGATGTATATTAATATTCTGAGGTATGATTATTATATTATAACAAAACAGTACTGAATTAAATATTTGGTCAATTAAGGCACGAAAAATTGAATATTTTCAGGCCGCATTAACATATTTATTGCTTGATTTTGACCTGGTTAATTTTCTTACGATTTCACAAGGCAATCGAGAAATTTCTTTAAGAGATGCATGTAAAAACGTACATTGTAATTTAAATATTATCTAAATAAAAGCCACCGTAAACCATAGCTTAAATGTTCAAGCTTATGACCGGCAATGTTCACGTCGAGTCACAGATTCAGAGGCCCGTTCTTAGCGGATATGCAGCGAATTCCTCGCACGCAAGCGTCAAAATTTAGGGGCGTCAAATTCGGTCGATATCCTGTAAAGTGAAAGCTACGTGTGCATGGACAAATGCATTATCCAATAATTTTTGTCCGTTACAGCAAAACTCAATAGATTACCGTATTATTACATATTATTATCACTTTTATACTGAAAACTTTCTTAAAAATTTTATTAAGGAACTTGGCTCATCTTGTTAATTTTGTGTAACTTTAGAAGTACCATTTATTTTATAGAACGGTGATATTTTTGTTTTTATTATTTGTTTTGATGAATTGCAAATATCTCTCGTTTATTTTGCCTAACATTAATAAAAAAAATTTAAACACGTAATATGGTATGTTTTTTAAAATTATATAGGGGTACATAAAATACCTGCATACAGGCGCACGACTTCCCCTTCCCCTCCTAAGAAAGGGTATGCAGATTCAAATCTGTTTCCAATTCATTGGGGATTAACGTCGTACTTACAAGCAACACGATAACTGCTAGCAACTTATCTCGTAATTTTGAACAACGGTCTAACGACGAGGGCGACACCTGAGATGGGACTCCACTCTCCTACCTTCCATACCATCCCACGTGAGGATTCTGAGCATCGATGAATATAAAGTGCATCAACACGACAGGTATTTAATGGTATCGGGATTCAAACCCCCAACTAGATGACTGCGGGTGCCGATTCATCATGGCTGTGAGCTAGCTTATAGCCGGCGTTGTTTCCGTCGAGTGTCTTAATGCCCCTAAAGACCCGTCGTGTAGCGGAGCTGATGCACGTTAAATCTGTCGAGGCTCAATATCATTACATTGGGAGGATATGGAAGCTTAGAGTATGGCCTGCCATCGCAGGTGTCGTTCTTGTCAAATTTCGAGGAGCGTCTCCAATCATTTTCGGGTTTCATCCAAGAGCAACGTTTATAAAAAAAATTATCAACCCACAACTGGACGGAAATAACGTCGGCCGTGAGTTCACAACCTTGATCACTAGCCTTCCTCATCCGGACAGTTTCCACAAAGATTCGATGTGTAGAAGTAAATAGAACCGATCCACAAACTCCTTAAATAGTGAAGTGTGTAAATTAGAAGACTGATATTCTACTTCACACACACATAAGTGCTGTCTTCGTCACTTGACCATGACTCAAAACTATTCCCATTGCCGATATCCCTCGTATTGCTGAAGACCAGTGTCAATTGGAAGTAAAATATTATTGCATCATTTTTTCTATATCTTTTAGATAATCTTATAGATTATCTTTCATACATTTTAAACCATTATTTTAAATTGAATTGGTCGTATAAGTCCTCAGGTTATATGTAAATTAGAAAAGCTAGATACCGACTCAGCGTTGCTATCGTTATTTGACTTTGGATAGCGCGATCAATTGCGAACATCGTCACCCGTCAGTCAAAAAAATATTCTGTTGATGAAGCAAAAATACAAAAATATGAATAATGCAAACACTATATGAATAAGCGAACATATAAAGTATGAACCAATTTAAATGAAAGAAAATTCTGTCACAAATTTTGTATTTGTAACGAGTTCTCATACAAATTTCAGTATAACTAACCTTTAAAGCTACTTTGCTACGATGTTTGTTATGAGAACCTCGCCTTGTGAAAGAGCCGTGATTTAAGTAAATTAGCTTCACTGTACAAAAAGTGAAATGAATGGGATAGATAGAGTGGATGTAATAAAGAGATCAAAGATAGGTGGATGCAGAATTAACGAGGCTGACAGGATCACTAAATTGGATCAAGGAAATGATATATTTTAAACGTGTATACTCAGGTCGGATGCCGTCCCTGGTAATTTTCTGGAATCGGATCCATCTAATTTCTAGTCTACAGTATGAAGCTTGTGTTCGAGATTTTCTCTTCACTAACCTTGAGGATTTTATAGTAAATTTTGAAGTGCATAAAATAAAAATTTCTGTCCAACCAAAAGGAACGTGATTAGGTAAATCAGATGGTGCTAGAAGTGAATAATGATATATAAATCAAACAGAATTGAAGGGAAATGAAAGGAGATAGATATTTATTATTTGGATTCAAATTATAAATATCTTTTATCTTAATCAGCTTTTTGAATTGAAGCGAATTTTAGTTAAAGTGCTAAGATAAGAACCGGCTGTTATCGAAAAGTGTTAGAATGAAAACAAGTGATTTGGTAAGCTCAGATATCATTATTAGAGCATATTGTAGTATTGTCGAGTTAATTGGGAATCGAGAGAGAGAGAGAGACTTTGTCTAGTCTCCATTGATTATTAATAAAGTGTTTTATCTTGCTCTTACGTGTATTCAATTGGAGCTCAGTGGTTATTGATTAATACTCGTATATTAGACTGAGAGATGGCGGTAGAGTTGAATAATAAAGAATGGGCGTCACTAACTATTAAGATAAATAGAATTCTCAATAATAATATTTGGTTAAGGACGCGATTAATTGAACACTCCGCATTATTGATTTATTCTGATATTATAGACATTAATATTGACATTATTGAGTTATTCTGATGTCATAGACATTAATACTGACATTATTAATTTAATCTGATGTTATAGATTTTTATACTGACATTATAGATATTTATACTGGCATTATTGTTATATTCTGATACATTACTTACTCTTAGTTTTAATAAACAAGTTAATACTTTAGGAATTCATGTTTATAAAGTGATTAGTTATAATGCACCTAACGACGCCATTTCGTTACACATTTATATAGAGCACATATTTGAAGCTAAATCTCTCTTTCGGACCATATTCACTGAGACGATCCAAGTTAAACAAGGTTATAAGGAAACGTCGCTGAGTGAGAAGAAAATCTTTTACATAAAGAGTCGGGATACCGCTGAGCAGGATGAACTCTGTTGACTAAGCATTAATTTTGAGCTAAGTTTCTTGAATTAAAATCAGATTTTTAAAAAGTAAACAATTATAGTTATTAAACGCAATTCAGCAGAATGGTGTTATTGTAATAACGCTGAAAGCTTTAAGCTGGGAAAAGCCCGATAACAGGAAAAATTGTTGCAGACCAATGTTGTTATAGGTCAACGGGAACCCAAGAGAGGGAAAACGCTGCATTCGCAGAAATCAATAATTTTGCCTCCTACATAAAAGTTCATCTTCATCACGTGCTTGAATTTTAACATTCCTGAAATATGAGATCATACTAATGCTTCTTGTTAAGTCATTATTTGTCTGAAATGTGTAGGGACTCTTTTTTTTTTTAATGTAGTTACAATATCGACACATTTACAATTCGACCCTATTTCTATTTCAAATACTCTTCTCGGGATAGGACCTCTTGAATTTTTCTTGGTTTACTATTTTTATCAATTTTGAAATAAATATTTCGTGAAAAATTGATTGTTTGTTTCTTTATAAAAAAATATTATAACGTGTGTATATTTTTAAAAGATATATGGTTGTATATACATAATAAGGATATTTAACATATACGTGTAATTTTTTTCAAAAATTATAAGAAAAAGCGAAATTTTAAGATAATCGCTTATTTAAAATCATAAATTTCCCTTTCTTTCCCCTTAAATTGTACTATTTGAAATAAATCATGAACCGAAAAGAAAAATTTTTTTGTTTCAAAGAATGCAATAATTCTTTTTTAAAAACCATAAAAATAAATTTAAAATAATTTTTAATATATATATATATATATATATATATATATATATATATATATATAACCTACTAAGCAAATTTTTTGAACGTTTTCGTGAATATTTTTAATTGTCTAACTGTGAGTCCGAAGGTAACACATTTCATTCAATTGAGCACCCCCCTCCCCCCCAAAAAAAATTAATCTCGGACAGTTTTATTAATGGGTAACTTTCCGAACGGGATTTGGACATTGTTGTTTTTGTAACCATTACTGTGATTAATATACGTCCCCTATTAAGTTGTTGGAGCGTTTGCTATTGACGTCATTGCCTCAGTCTATTTTAGAATTTTTAGGTATATTCGCGAAAACCGTCAACAATTAACTAGTCGTAATGTGTGAGTAAATTGCTTTAAGCTTTTGAGGTAATTTGCGATGGGAGTACATTCAACATTTAGAATTAGGCTACAATGTGCTGCGACCTGGTGTTCGAAGACAAGATCACTATTGGAACGATATCTGATGCATACATACTTGTTTCGACTGGTGTGAGAGAAGCTATCGCATGATAAATGAATGATAAATCACTCTAAAATTTTGCATTTACTCAACTACCTCACTTCAGAGTATTAAAAAATGACTTCTAAACTAGCTTCTATTACTATCTATCAATCAGAAAAACGTTTTTATCCCTTAATTAATAAATGCGCAATTTTAAGAGACGCGATTATCACTTCTTTAATTATTCACTTGGCTAGATAAAAAGTTCTGTTAGCGGACTTAGCTGATTTTTAAAAAAAAGATATATCTTCCTTCTTTGCCTTTCAGAATAAGGCAATAAATATCAAAACTGGAATAAATAGCTTTAAAATGTCTTTCATTGTTACTTTTTTTAAATCTCAACCACACATATATTACTGAGAAATAAGCATACGATGATCACACTTAATCAACAAATTCGTTCGTGGTGCCCCCCTTTTTTTTAACATCCCGACAAAGATCCCAACTAAAATGCAGTTGTGACCCTTGTGAAAGATCAGGAGACATTTTTGAATCGACGGGACGTTGAGGCTCAATTCAGTACCAATTTCAGTACCTCAATTCGGTAAGTCGGATTCTCCTGGGAATTCCAAATGCATCTGCATCGGATGCTACAGCTTTCCAGAGGTTATTTTCTTTGCGTTCGGGGTTACCATGAAATAATAGTTTCAGCTATCCAACCAACAGAACAAAACTTCCCTGATTAAAAGCTCCTACATACGCATAGCAAAAGTAAAAACAATATGCACATTATTTTATTGTAAATAAAATATCGTGTTTTGTTTTTTAATGTTTAATTAAAAATATTTGGTTAGAAAAAATACTATCAGTATATGAATATTATTTAATATTTTTTTATAAATTTTGCTGTTATTCAGAAAAGCGAATTTAAATTACTTTTAAAATCCAACTCAATATTTTTAATTTCTAAAGTTCTGCATTATTTTCTTAAGTATTTACGTGATTTATGAAGGACCTAAGAAGATGCTAAATGTAGCTGAGAAAGATTTCTGAAAAAAATCTTTCGAAAATTATCATTTCAGATTGTAACATTAAAGTTAAATTACTTATTATCGGTACCATTAAAGGAACACATTTTGTACTAAAGATGGGAATTTTGTCTATAAATGTTTTTCAGAAAGAACTTCCAAAATTAATCTGACAAAAAATGTAATGTTCTTTTAAACTTAAATGTATCGAGCCTTCAATTATAAGATTTCGTAATATCTTTGCTCTTAGGAAGACTTGCAAACAATTTTCAAGGCCAGTAGTGATGTGTGAGCAGATTTCCCTAACGAGATCTAACATACAAAATCAGACAAAGTAATGGATGACTTTCCTCATTTTTTACCTTATTTCCGTTCTTATTTTTATTCTCTCTTAGAGAACAGGCTATAAATTCATTTTGGAATGCTTCTAGGATGAAATATATTTCCTGTGCAAATTTCATTGCATGAAGTCAAGAATTATTGTTGCAAAAACTCTTGAAGACTCACCATATAGCCGGACTGAGGCGCGTTAAATCTGTCGGGGCTCAAAGTTTTTCCATTGGCGTAGTGTGGAAGTTAGAGAGGTACCATATTAGGTGTCTCTCTCGTCACTTGAACGAGGTTCAAAATGTCGAGGTCCGTCTCCAGCAGCCCCTGCGTTGCTTCTAGTGCGACGTTAATAAAACCAAACAAAAAATGTTGCAAAAATTCGGAAATACGTATGGAATTGGATTGCGTACAATAGTGCTTTCTCTTATAAAGAGAGAGTTTCTTGAATTATCAATCTTTATTCGAGTATGAACAAAAAAAATACATGTCTGCTAAAAATATGTATTAAAGTTTTTTTGTATTTTCTGTTGCGGAATATTCTTACGAATGAAATATTGTTCCTTTTTTTAAATTAATAATTGTAAAAAATTTTAAAAAATTATCTTGGACTACTTAAAATATCTGAAAAAATTAAAATTGCTTACTAACGGACATCCATATAAAAATCAGCTAGTTCAGTAAATTTTATAACAGGATTTCAAAAAACAAAAATAGTCTTTCTTCGACCTCCCAAATCTGTGCTCTATTTCATCGAGAAAGGTGTTATAAGAATTACTTTTCAGATTTTGAATTAAAAATATAGTACATCGTGAATTACTATTTTAAACACATCATTAATAATTGTTCACTATTTTTAATTCAATGTTTTTTTTAACAATATTCTAGAAATTTTTTGAGAATTTTCTGCTTAAATAAAGGTGGCCGTGGTAGCCTAGTGGTCATGGTTTCGGATTCGTGACCGGCTATTTTTAGTCAATCGCTGATTCGAGCCTTGGTCGCTAAAGGCCCGCCGTGTAGCCAGGGCTGATGCACGTAAAATCTGTCGAGGCTCAAAGTCTTCCCGTGGGGTGGATGTTAGAAGAGGGGGTGCCAATTCAGGTGTCGTCCTCGTCAGTTGACCGAGGTTCACAATTACGAGGTCCGTCGCCAATAGCCCTCGTGTTGCTACTAGTGCGACGTTAATAAAAACTAAACTAAACTAATTTGATTAAATGAAATTCATTTTGTTGATCCTGTTAGACATACCTTACTAGTGTCCTCTTTAACTAGATCAAAACAAAAATATACCCTTTAGTTAATTTAAACTTTGATACCTACCAAGCTGATTTAAAACAAAAAAGTTAATCAAGGATTTAACAGATTTAATTCTAAAATTTTTGGGAAAAAAAAAAAAAACTAGATATCTGCTTATTCGATATGATTTACATATAGATGTCCATTGTTAATATGCTGATTGTCTAAATTTCTTGAGCGAAAATGGCTTCTGATTGTGTAGCAAAATTTTCGATACATTAGTTTGAGAATCGTACTAGTCATCAGGTTTTATTGATTGATTGGTTTTAATAACGACGCACTAGAAGCAACACGGGGGCTATTGGTGACGTACCTCGAAAGTTTGAACCTCGATAAAGTGACGGGTATTCTGTATTTAATTTCTGAAGCTCAATTCGGTATATTTATAATGAAGGTAATGTAAAACTTGACTGTAAATGTAATACAAATAAACCTTTTAGATACCTTAACCTACCAATATCTTCAAATTTTGTGAGTGAAATTTAATTGCGTTTGCAGAATTTATATCAATTTGACTTTAAAAAAAACAATTTTAATGTTTGTGGTAATATTTATTAATATTAGTCACATATATTTGAATAGTCTGTTCCATTTAAAATAAAGTAAATGCAATATAGTTTTATAGAAAGTTTAATAAAAATTCAAAATGTTTTTCAAATTCCAAAGTACCGTAAAATCTTGACTATAATAGGCCCGTTATAATAGGCATGCTTGAATTGGTACTAAATTTTCGGAAAAAATTAAAATTTGAATATAATACACACCCATAACTTTTCAATATTTTATTTAAAAATTGCACAAGTATTTATTAACATAATTGAAATTTTTAATTAAAAAAAAACTGAAACGTTAAATTCGATAGAAAATACTTAAATTTTAAAACAAAACAAACAATACTGTCAAATTATCGGTCTTAATCACTTTCACTAGAGCACAGCTAATCTATTGTTGTTGCGTCCAAGTTATAATTATTGGTGCTGTGCAATTATTTGTATCGTAATATGTGACTTGTATGCGTGTGCGATACGTACTGCAAGTTCCCGTTTGTGTAAAAGAATACCTGAGCAGCACGCGTGTTACAACTATCTCTTACAGCTGTTGCACATTTGTTGTCCGATGTTTAAAAACTTTTAATTTTCACACGAGTATAATACGCACCCTCATTTTTACGTAACAAAATGTGAAAAAAAAAGTGCGTATTATAGTCAAGATTTTACGGTATATAATAGTGTTAAAAAGAATTAATTATGAAATAAGTTAATAGATTCAATGTTTTGAAGACATGCTCTGTATGTGAGGCAGAAAATGTGCATGAATGTATTGTAATTTATAAAGAATAAAAATTAGTCAAAGTCAAATAATAGTGTTTATTTAAAAAAATAGAGTAAGAATCATTGTTCGAAAGTTTCCATTGAACTATATGAACATGATTTCTCATGAAAATAGGAAAATTTACGTAGGTTAATGAAGTTATTATTTTTGACGTAATATATTAATATGGAATTATGCACGAAGACATATTAAAAATTTTTAGATGCTAATTGAAAGAATTGTTCTGTAATTGATTTAGAACCTTTTGTCCAGAAATTTGATGCGAGAAAAGAAAGAATGGTGACTTTTAAATAAAACAGTCGTGTTAATTGCAAAATGTGGGCGTATTTTATCGTTGTGTAGTGTGGCAAGGACAAGGACGAAACAGCTTCACTTTGAAAGAAAAAAAAAAGTGAGACATTAACCTAGCCGAAGCGAAAAGAAAAAAAAATCTCTTGCATTTAAAAGAATTAATGAGCAAGTGTGCCATAACATCTGTTACGCAACTGGCTGTAAATAGCGTTAAAAATAAATAACAACGTGGAAACGGGCGGAAGAACTACTATGAACAAATAGTATGGTTTCTGTTAAACATGATCTATAAAATTATTGACTCTTGTTCAATTACTCCCCCTCCCCCTACTGTGCCAGATTAAAATTTTGATAATAATGACATGGGTTAACATTTTTAAAACGATGTTGAACTTTATCATAGTATGTAATCTAAAGTAAGTAAACATGATATATTTAATATGATTCTTTTAAATAGATCCAAAAAGTTTATTTAATATCTGTCCAAAATTCTCTTTACAAATTTTAGCAGATTTCACTTCTGTGGTATCACTTAATGTTATTTAATTTTTTTTTACGCGAAAATGTTAAAGTATTACAGTCAACATTCAAATACATGTATTAACTTACCATTTCAATGATATCTAGTCTGCTACGTAATAAAATGCCATTTTTAGAAAACTAATTTAAATTCAAATCTTATGTATTGTATTCTAATGTATGACACTGTAATATTTGAAAATTTTATTTATGAATATTCTTATCTATTTGAATCGCATAGAGGTTAATTTTTTTATCTTTGAATTTTTCAAGGATTTATTCTAGAACTTGAGGGAAAATGTAAAAATGCGATAAACGCATAAGTTTCACTTTATAACATACGATATTAATGTATCGTATGTATACAAAGTATATAGAAATAAAAATATTTTTCAAACAAAAATAACAAACAATCGGAAGATAATTTTTAAAATAAATAATAGAAAATATTACGTAAATATTATATAAAACTGAGCGAAATATTACCAATAGTTTTCGGATATAAAACAGGTTACTATGGATAATTTTAAGTACAAAAATTAATTTTAATCACATGTGATCCCAAATTTAATTACAACATCTCTGACATCAATTACTGCATTACATGAAGTTCACTGGGTGTGCTGAAAACGTCTGAAATCGAAACAGTTTTCAGTAAAGTTTTGTTTTGTTCAGACAAGATTTGTATGTATAATGAGCCACTGATTCAACTATTTCCAGACAGTTATAAAATTGATTTTTTGTGCAGTTTTGGTGGCAATAAACTGAAATAATTTATTTATATTTAAAAACAGAATCTTTTTCTTAAAACTATGATTAGAGAATCGATAGAAAAGCTCTTAATTTGAAAGTAAATTAATTTTATTGATATAAGACATAACTGTTACTTCCTGCAAAGAAAAAACGTTTTGACATTATTCGGCCAATAAACATTTTAACTCAACAGTTTGAATAATATTCTTTCTATGTGTTATATTTTTGTGTGCTTCCCATAAATATGTTCTTTTAGAATTTTTCGTTTCTGTAATGAGGTTGGTTAATTTTGGAGATTTGTTCTTTTGACGGTTTCAAAACGGAAGAAATTTTTTTTATGCAATAATAGGTACAATTTTCTTTCGAAATGTTTGTCTGTAATGCAAATGGTTTATTTATTTACTTATTACTTCTTGTTTCCTTTCTAATTCCGGTAATGTGGGTTTTAAAAATAAACACTTCTTTAAATATTAGCCTGTTTTGACATTAGAATACCCTAGCATTCTACTTCTTCTATTTGGAAAACGTATATTTTTAAATTTCGAAGAAGTATTCCAACCATGAATTACGAAACATTCTGTAACTGTGTAATTCAAAATGAGTTTCTAGAAATAACTAAATTTCGAAGGAGGAAAAAGTATGAGCTGAAATTAAACTTTAAATCGAAAGTATTACAATCTCAACTTATAAATTATATCGCAGATATTTATTTCTGCCTGCTTTCTTTAAAATTATCTTTGAATTTTAATATATTTTGGAAATTAGTTTATCCGTGTTTTTGATTATTTTTTTTTTCAATATATGTATTATTATCTTTCCGATATTATTTATGCCGATGTTCAATATGATGTTGTGCTTGAGGCTATATTTTATAGATAAAAAACACAAAGTGAATTTCGTTTTTTTAAAAATTTTATTATATTCATGAAACTAATTAACATTCAATGAAACATAAGCGACTGATAAAAATTGATACATCTGGTCCTTATTCCATGAAAAAAATTGTTTCTGAAGTTTTCCTTTTTCACGTAATAATCGATGTAAGTGTATTAATACTAAGTGTAAATAAATGAGGTTATTTTAACGAATGGTGTTATTTTAATATTTCTACTTGAGGTTTTGTGTAGAATCACGGGGTTGATTGAAGTAATTGTGGTAAAATTACTGTATATTGGTTTACAAGGGACCAAAAACAAAATCTAGAGAGCTAGGACCCAATTCAAATTTTTTGAAACTGAGAAACTAAAAGTAAAGCTTAATTTTCTTTAAAAATATTAATCTATCAATTTTGCTCTGTAAACAATATACCAAATCATTTATACATAATTGTATCTTATAAAACACTTTATTCTTCATTCTATTAAAAAAAATACTTATTTGTTCAATTTCAAAAAATAAAAAATACAAAAAATGAAGTTAGGTAATTTACCTGGATGTGTTTTTTTAAAAATTATTTCCTTCATAATATACAGCATCATTTTTTGTGAGAATTTAATCTACTTTTGCCGTTGTTTTAGCACCAAATACAGTGATCCAATAATTTTTCTTGTTCGCTGTCTTCGCCTAATGTAAAAAAAAACGAATCAAAATTCGGATCACATTTTCAAAAAAAAAAAATGTGTTTCTGTATTCATATGGATTTTTTAATTGTAATACATACACTCTTTCATCATATTCTCATTCTGTGACCTTAAAATCTAGAAATCTTCAATATGCAACTTTAAACTTTAACAAATGAAATTAACTTTACCTTACAGTAAAGGAGATAGAATGTGGAACATTTTTTTTTATTCCGGAAGAAATGGACTTAAGCAAAAATGAATGATGCATCAAAATATGCTGCTCTCTGTAAGCATTGGTAGGTTTCAATATCTTAGGTAGACATATTTTTATCGAATTCAGCGAACCCTTTATTAAAATGACACTTGTTATCAAGATTCTGTTTATGATTGATTAATTTTTAATACATAAAATCATCATAAAAGAAGTGAAATTTTTTAAAGATATTTCTCTTTATATTATTTGAAACTTTACTGCGAACAAAGTATTTTATCAAAAATATTCTATTAATGTTGGAGCATTTTTCCACCTGAAAAGGTGTTCCGAATTTGAAGCTCTTTTCTTTAATATGATGAAACCAGTTTTTTCAATAAACTGTAATTTATCAATGGTATACAATCAGAAAGCAATGGTGAATGTAATCATTAACTAGACTCGATCAATATACATTTAACAAACGTCATTTCTTTACAATAAAGAGAAATAAAATATGATTCTAAGTAACTTAATATAATGCCATTTTTGTTTTCAAAGGGTGAGAAGAAAAAATATTCAAATGCAGATCAATTGCAAAATGCAGCGTTCTTTAAATGCTTCACGCAACAAAACTCGGAATGAAGTAGGTCGCATAAGAGTTGTTACACACTTATGATACACTTATTCAACTCGCAATTGACATTCTTTCCTATGCCTTTTCTTCAAAACCACAAAAAGAAAAAAATAGATAAATAAATAAAAAGAGCAATTTTCGGAAGATAATTAAAACTTTATTCAGAAAACGAGTGAAAGTCTTCCTTAATGTGGTAAGTGAAAAAGAAAAAAAAAAAGTTGACCTGTTATGACCTCGAAACTTTTTTTCCTATCAAATGTGAAGAAATGTTCGTGAATTCTTTATTTTATTTTCTTGATAATGCTGTTTTTTTTTCACGTAAAAGAAGCTCGGGTGGATTTGCTTAAAAATTTTATTTCTTGGGGAAAAAATATATGCCTTTTCCTTGGGTGTGACATCATATTTTAAAATAATCATCGAGAAGAAAACCGCAAACTAGCAAGAAAGGTAAAAACAAGTTTTATTTCCTTTATGAGAAGAATAAAAGAGTGATGAAATAGAGTAACTCTTAAAAATAAATTGCATATTAAAATTGTTTTCATTATTCCTAAAAATGAAACACATAAAAATTAGTTAGAAAGTAGTTCGCGTACAATTTTGAGTATCAATATTTATTTCCGGGATTCTTTTCCGTGGGGATGTTGTTTCTTTTTTCTCTCTTCTTTCTTTCCATTGAATATTATTCCCTTTGAATTTATTTTTTGAGGAAAACAACCTTAATACGCCTTTTTTCCTATAACAAATCATTAAAAAATGTTAAAAGGTCAACGCAAAACATTGGTCTCAGGCATATCGTAGTAAATTTTATCATTCAATAAGAAAATAAATTCAGGTTTTGACGAAAAGAACTAGCATAGAATGCATTAATATATATTAGCATAATTTGATGAATTTGTCGCCTAAGGAAGAGAAACATTGTTATTTTTCTCAGTTTAATATTTCATAGTGAAATCGGCAAACAATTTTAAAATCCAAATCTGGACAGCTGTAACCCAGTAGTTAAGGTCAGGAGCGTTTGCGATATTCGAGTCGGGTAGTAGGTTTTCGAGGTGCGGCTAGACGCTGCTACAGAAGTAAGCATGCGCCAATCGCCAGCGACGACAGCTGTTTAACGTGAAGCCTTGTCTTTCAAATGCAGTGCCTCTCGCATCTGTAAACAAATCCGTATAGCCGCAGCCTTCGTTCGCATTTGAGTTATTTTTTGTTTCGTCGGAAAAATTATAAGTGAGCAACGAATTGATGTGAAATTTCGCATGCAATTTGGTAAAATGCGACTGAAACTTATGATTTATTGAACGAAGTGCATGACAATGAATATTAATCGCGTTCACGTGTTTTTGAGTGGTTAAAGTGTTTTCGAGATAGCTGAGAAGACTTTGAAAATGATTCAAGCCCGGATCGCCCTTCCAAGTCAAAACCGGATGACAACATCGAAAGAATCGGTAATCTGGTTCGATCTGACCGTTGGTTTAGTATTCGTGTGATTGCTGAGACTGTAGGAATCAGTAAAGAATCTGTACGGCAAATTTTTCCAAGGCAACGCGCCGGCTCGTTCCACATTCTCTAGAGGTTTCTAGCCAAGTACACCATCCCAGTGTTAGACTACCCGCCTTATTCACCGAATCTTGCATCATACGACTACTATGTGTTTCTTAAGGTGAAATCTGCATTAAAAGGAACAAGATTTGAGTCCTTTGAAGTCGGAAAGAGAAAGCAGCACCTGAAAAGCTGACAGAAGCACTGTTTCGAACGATAGAAGATTCGCATGGAGCATTGTAGGGATAGATGAGGGTTGTATATTGAAGGTAAAAATAAGTAAATATGTATGACCTCAAAATAAAATATTTTCAACGCCAGTCTTGTTATTTAACAACCGCACCTTGTATTTCATAAAATCGTCATATAATGTTTTGTCTCATAAGATCGGCATATAAGTTGCTCTTCAAGGAATGTATTGTTAGTTAAATTCAATTGGGGTTCAAAATTGCCATCTCTCAATTTGAGCGAAATTGAATGAGGTAACAAGTAAAGTGCCCCGCTCTCATATTTTCTATGATTCAAGTTTCGAGGGGCAACGCTAATTACAATGTTGTTAATTCAACTAATTCTTGGTAACATTAAAACTGATTTTCGTGTATTTTGTCTTGAATTTGCCGAGAAAGAAATTAAGAATGAAAAGACCTCAACTATAGCCAAAATTCATCTTTAACTGTAGCGACGTACTAATTGCTAACTTGTTCGTGTGCTTTGATCATGACTCCGAGAAAAATGAACAGCTCGCATTAGCTTAGTGGTTAAGGTCATGAGCAATAACCGAGAGGTCACAATTGCAAATTCATGTCCAATGTTTCTTCCGTTGAGCCGCGTATTCAAGTTCCGATTCCTCTCAAGATACATCGTGTTACGACCCTAATGCACGTTAAATCCGTCGAGGCTTAAGATCCCGTTTACCGGCCATTTTGATTTCGAGAAACGTAATGTTAATCCTATGGAATTTCTACTACCGTTTTCAATTGTATCCTATTTTATCTACTCGAATGCAAAATAGTACAAGCGAAAGAGCCAAAAATAAAAAGGTTTCTGAGGAATTACTTTTTTACTCCGATATTTGAAAGTATTTTAGAATATTTTTGAAGTCCAGAGAACCCACAAACGAACTATTAAAATAGCTGTGAAAATTTGCTTAAGAATCAGTGGAAAACGTAATTCCGTAGAAACATTCAAATTTTTTTGCTCTTTTGGATTAATTCAAATAGATAAAAAGGATAGATTTGAGAGCTGTTGTAGTAATTCCATAGGATGAACATTACGTTCACAAAATCAGAATGGCCGGTAGATGGGAGCCTTAAAGTTCTCGCACTGATGTAATGTGGAAATTGAGAGAGGGGTGTCAACTCAGGAGCCGTTCTCTTTCTTAATTGTGGTTCAAAATAATGATCTCCATCGCCAACAGCATTGCTTTGCTTCTAGTTGCGCCGTTAATGAAACAATCTATCAACTGAGATGAATGAATTGCGAACTTATCAGATTTTTTTTTTTCTTTTCATTTTTAGTCTCTATTAATTTTAAGGCATTTTTTAAAAATCTTTTCATAACTATTAAGGAGTTTTGGTAATTATTAAGCTTTGAAAATATAGTTATTCAGCATTAGAATTTATTGTAATTTAGTTTTCTTGATGACGATGAGATCTATTAGAGAGATCTTTGATTAACTGCAATGATGAGAAGAATTGACATAATACTGAACTACAATGATCAATTAACTTATATAATGTTATTTTAGGACATTAACATTCTTGTGTCATTTATAACAATTAATGCTACATATTTGTGAATTATCTTTAGTAACTTTTAGCCCTCAGGGTTTTACCTTATTTAGGTAGGTACGAAAATCATGATTTCGATGTACCCTGGTGATCTTTTTTCTCATATGGGTTTTACTGTCTATGATAAACACGAGTAAACACCACCGGGATAGTATTCCTTTTTTTTTATATTCGACTCTCCTTCTTATCAACCATTTTTTTTTCAAGCGTCTAGATCACAGTTACACCTTGTTTGGCGCAGCATAACCATATATCTGGACTTTCAGTCATTCATTCATAGTAATTTTTAGGTTGTCAGTGTTCGGATCCTGCTTTTTATTATGGAATTACAGCAATGTAATATATAAAAAAATTTCTTTACTGAATGACTGAAAATTAGAAACGCAGCATATTAAAGGTGAAACAAAATTAAATGCTAATATTCAATTGTACATTGTTTCTAAAAGATACATTTATCATTCTTGTATATTTCATCACTTTCTTCTATTCATTTTGCAAAAGTTATGTTTACCATAGATAACTTATCTTGATTTAATCAAATATTTCACATGATCCTTTAAAGACTTGGTTCCGAGAGCATCTGCTGTTAATCACTTTTAAAACGTCTTGGGTAAGATTGAGATAAGCAATGATTACGAATCTATTTACATAATGATTGTCAAATCTATGGCGCAAACAATTATTGTACTCAAAATTGGAAATTAACATTCCTTAATTAAGTTGCTTTATGTATTGTTTGTGAAATGTAGAATTTTACTCAATACTGTTTTCGTATGCGTTTCTCAAAAAGTTCCTTTTATCCCCAATTGACACTTGTTGAAGCAATATCAAATAACAGCGAAACGTTTCTTAATATAGATATATCGATCGATCACTCGCAAGATATTTTCTCTGGTACAGCTACGTATAGAAGAAAATGATGAAAGTCATTCCGGGCAAATTGCTGATATCAAGATAATTCTAAATTAGAACTATAAATACTGAAAATGAAAAAAAAAAAATCGACACTATTGATAGCATTGTTTTATTATATAAGTATATAAAAAAATTTGTTTTAAAAAGGAAAAAAAAATCTCCCTTTGATTCTTAAAGCATTATATTTTAATATGGTGCTTCATTTGGAAGAAATTTTATGATTTATTACTATGAAAATTTCTTAGGTTTTCAACTGTGAAATTTTTCTTTATGTATGTCTGAAAATATAGACATATATAAAAGAATAAGTAACATATAGCTTTATACATAAATAACTATAATAATATAAAATAAGAATATATAACTTTAAACACAAATAACTCAATTTATTGTATATAAGAAGTCGAAGTTCTCATTTTTTCTTCATAGTTTAATGCATGCTTAATTTTTCATAATTTCATGTGTATTTAAGTTTTTTTAAAAAAAATTTAGTAATTTTAGTGTTCGACTTTCTTATGGAATTATGATGGGCCAATCAATAAGTTTGAATTATCTGCAAAATAAATAACATATCTGCAATATAAATAACATATATACGTGAAATAAAAGTCACTATTATATCTAAAATTTACCACTTAAAATTATGAATTGGATTTCTTGTAATAAATTTAATATGAACTGTAACAGCATTAAAGAAGTCATAGAATTTTCACTGGGCATATTCGTTTGTAATAAGTCTTTGTAGCAAAATTAAATCTCGTTGGAAAATTTAATTGTTGAAAATACGCTAAATTTTTTTAATGTATTTAAATATATTACGTTAAGGAATTTTGTATCGTGAATCTTACAAAAACTTTCTTTAGTAATAAAGTAAATACAATGAATACCTGAAATATGTATATCATAAACATTTGATCTTTATTTTATAATTATTTAAAAACATTCCGTGTAGAATATTGATTATAATATTAAAATTAAAACTTTATCTATCTGAAATAACGAAAAACACCATCTTAGCTTTTTTTATACTAGCTTACTGTTTTCATAATTGCATGGTGAATTTTAGATCAAATCTTCAGAAACGCAAAATTCTCTTTAAAAAACTTAAAATTTAATAATTTCACTCTTTAATCTACCAATCCTCCCAAAAGTACAATAAGAGCTCTTTTATCCAACATTCAATTGTTCGACACATTCTATAATCCGTCATAAATCGAACCGCTCGTTTTCGGATTTTTTTTTGAGCTGGTTCGATCGTTTGTTGACCTAAACCACCAGATTGCGACATAACGTTACTCACGTTTTCATTCGGTGTTTATCGTAACAGTCTGATTTAATTTCAATGTTGTTCTTCAATACCTTGTTTTCTAACGGGTTATATATTACGATTGCCCAATATTAACAACTGTGCATATGCAGTGTACTGTATGGTAAACCCAACATGCGTTCTTCAAGTGCTAATGAAACTAATAAGCGTAAAAAGGTTGTGATGGATGTTGGGCTGTTCGCGATTTTCTCTTCACTAAACTCTGGAACTTTAATCGAGTTGAATTGTCTGAAAGTACAATTTCTTCCCAACCCAAATGACACGCGATTAGATAAATTAAATGAAGATAGAAATAAAGAGAAATGATTCATATTTTATGATATATAAATGATAAGCAATTAATGGAAAATTAAGGAAGATGGAGAATAAGGATTGGTCGTCAGAGAATTGTTACTGAGAGAAAATTGATCAGATCGAAATTGATCAATCAGATTGAATTGTTGTTGAGATTCAAATCACAAGTATTCGGTTAATTGTGTGGATTGAAGTGAATTCCACTAACAGCATTAATCTACGTGGTTACTGTTGAAGAAAGATGAGAAATCAATAACGAGTGTAGAGAAACGGATTTCTTATTTAAATCATAAATTAGACCTGCAAGTTAGGTTTCAGCTCTTGAAAGCGACCTTGGATATTCAGCAGTGATAATAAATAAACTGTTTTAGTCTCGTGTTTCCTCCATTAGAGTTTTGCAGATTTGATTAATATATTAGATTCATATATGACACAAGATCGAATGTGTAAGTGTGCACAGATTCAGAAAACACTGAATGCATGTTTAAGTTTTTTTTAAATTTATCTGGAGTGATTAATAAATATCTTTGGTATGCCCGGTTAAAACTGCAATAACGCCCGATAGTAAAGCTAATTCGGCGTGGTAGTGGTCCCGAACGTGCTGAATTAAAAGCAAATATTTAAAAAAAGTTCTAAGTAAAGTTTTGCAAAGAACAGATTTAGCCATCCAAGGGGTGCTTTTATTTTTATAAATTATTAAATTACTCAATTAAATATAAGAATTAAAGTAAACGATGAAATATCGAGAAATGGACAATAGTAAACTTTTCCGATATTAAAATTAAAGGAAACGATAAATTATTAAATTGAATATATTTAAGCTAAATGTAATTAAAATTAAAGCAAACGAAAAGAAATTAAATTGAATATTATATCAGCTACATGTAATTAAAATTAAAGCAAACGATAAATTATTAAATTGAATATATTTAAGCCAAATGTAATTAAAATTGAAGCAAACGATAAGAAATTGAAAAGTGATCAGGTATGCCATCGTTTTAGGGGGCATCTAAGGGGCCCGTTAAAACAATGGCCCCTTAGGTGGCTAATAACAGTAAATCAATATTAAAATCATTTGACCCTAAAGCATTCCAAGAAGGGGGCCAAACCAAAAAGATGTAGTTTGATATTCTCGACGCATTAAAAAATATCTGCCTTACAGCTTAAAATTCTGAATCATGTTACTTATTTTCAGCCATATCTTGATTCAAGTTTACATATGTTTTAAGGTAATACATAAATCAATAAGCAAATAAAATACTTAATTTTTATATTTATTTCACTTCAATCCAACAAAAAAATTGGGAGAATTTATTACGACATATTTTTGAAAATTGAGTTCATTAATGGTGAAAGTAGGTATCAGATATATATTGCATATATTTTATTTCAATCCAATAAAAAATTCAGGAGAAATTTATTATGATGTATTTTTGAAAATTAAGTTCGTTACTGGTGAAAGCAGAAACATCAAAAATATACGTTAAAACAAGATAAATTTTTGAAAAATGGTCAGGTGTGACATTTTTGGGTTAATTAATTGAATAGCCCCTTGGGTGGCTAACAAAAAATAAATACATTAAAAATTTAGTTCTCCAGTAATTTTGTTGGTAAAACATAGATCTTGAATTCAAAACTTGATTATATTTAAAATTGTCAATCCATTAATAATTTTTAAAAATTGTTAATTTCAACATATCTTTAAATCATCGTAGCGTAGTGTGTAAGTGAGGGGCCGACTTCAGTGTCGTCTATGTTTCTTAGCTATGGTACAGAATAGTGAGGCCTATCGCCAAAAAGCAATTAAATTGTTCTCCTACGATATCAATGGAAATAAAACAAACGAACCGATGAAAAGGAATTTTATCTGTTACTAAAAGGAAAGAAAAAGAATTAAACTGAGATTGTTAGATTTTTTTTTTTTTTTTTTGTTGAATTGTATTTATGAGTATGTTTTGTAGCAATATACCTAATGATTTACGGGAATTCATGAAGCATGAATGTCTGTCAATCGGCACGGACTGTTATATGTAGAGAAAGGTCTATAATTCATAAAGTAAATGAAATTTCAGAACTTTTGTAAACGCAATGCATTTTTAAGAGCATTGTTCGTTTTTTAAAGGCACGTAAAACGTCTTCTCTGAAAAAGAATAAATTTCTAAGAAATAGAAGTTTTTGTAACAATGAAAGAAACGTTCATGAGTGAAGTTAAGAGAATTCTGGACATTTCTGAAACAAAAAAATTGCTTCCATTGTTAAAAATATATAACTTTCGCCCAAGAATTGAAAAGTATGTCGTCTTTGAAATCGGAAAATTATGTGAAATAGCTCTACTGTATCATACATATTACGAACAATATTGCAATAACACTGTTTTATACAAAACAAGAGAATTTTCATTTTGCAAGTATTTTCTTCAAATAGTTAATAACACATCGATCAATAACTCCCGAGACTAACCCAGAGATGGCGCTCGTAGTAAACCAGTAACCAGGTCTTTCTAGAGTACTAACCTTTGTGCTTGAAACGTGTCAAAATTTTAAGTTGATCGGACCAGGAAAAAGGTTTTTTGAAGTGAAGTGAAAAAGGTTTTTTCCAAGTGGGTGCCGCGATTGCTTTCGATGGAACAAAAACAGCAACGAGTCGATGATTCAGAAAGCTGTTTATCGCTATTTACTCGCAACAAAAAAGATTTCTTGCGAAAAAAAAAGATTTGGAAAAGCGTTGGAACGATTGTATCACCCTAAAAGGTGATTAACAAAAGGTGTTATGTTGATGAATAAAAAAAAATTTTGCAAAAAAAATGTTCTTTTCAATGTTAGACTCGGGAGTTATTGATCGATGTGTTACTATATAAAAACCACTCTATCATGTACATATTCCATGATTCAGATACTTATATATTTACTTTCCTTTTAGATATATAGCACTTTTAGTACTCTAAATTATTCAATTTACTTATATGTTCCATAAGTATGATTAAATACATGCTCGTATATATATGTAATATATAATGAAACGAAGTACTTGATATGTGTGTATTTTTAAATTATTTTAAGTGTTGAATATGCTGAGTAATTATTATTATATAGAGTGTTATAGTTGAACAGTCGAAATTTTGATTCGTCTGATTTTTATATGCATGTATATACTAGCCTTTGGTTTGGACTGAACACGCGGCTGCGGTAGCTTAGTAGCCATGCTCGCAGACGGCTTTGTTTTCATCGAGTCGTGGGGATCGAGCCCCGATTCCCCTAAAGATCCTCAGTGTAGCGGAGCTGATGCGCATTAATCCTGGTCGAGGTCCCAAATCCTACCGTTGGCGTGGTGTGGAAGTTTAGAGAGAGAGGTGTCGTCCTCGTCACTTGACCGAGGCTCATAATTATGAGGACCGTCACCAACAGCCTTTCCATTGCTTCTCAGTGTGATGTTAACAAACAATTACTTGGACTGAACCCAGTAAAATAGAATAAGAAAAACAGTATTCGTAAACATGTATTTCCAATGCAACACATTTCTTTATTTAACCTTTCTATTTGAAATAAAGCCTTATTAATTTGCTGTTAATATATCGATTTTTAAGCGATTACCAAATTAACTCACAAAAGAAAAAAATGTATTTGTTTTGCACATTCTTTGTTAGAATTACCATTTACTGAAGTACCTCATTGATATAATTTTTTAATACGCGTCCTTCGAGAATTGCCGAAATGAACATGCAAATTACTCCCTAACGAAATATTCAAGGTTATTTTACGCAACCGATGAGCATCAAATTTTCAAATGTACAAAATGCAAGTGACGCCAAATAAGGAAATACTTGAAGTTGCATTGCAAATCTGTTAACTTTCATTAATAGTAAACTGCTTATAATGTAACAATGTACTGAGTGTAGATTTCAATGTGTTAGTCATAGATATCATCCAATAATTCGCGCTGTAACTCTAAAGAGACAAAAAAATATTATGCATGAATATTTCAATGATGCTAATGAAACCACGCTTTTTTTTTTAAATGATGAAACAAATTAAAGGCAAAGTAAAATTTATCATGAATTACAGTACAAGTTGAAGTTAATTACACTTGGATCAAAATGAAAAGTTTTATAAAATACACTCAAAGCAGGATATTACATTAAATCTCCACGAATCTGTCTTTCAGACTTTCTTGTATCAAGGTTACCGAGATTCATCATCTCATCGGATAATCCAAAAGTTGATCATTACTCTTTTTAATCTTTCATTTCTTAGTGGAGGGAGAGCACGATAGTCTCCGTGGTGTACTAATTAATGAATCGAAAAAATTGACCCCCGTACTTATGCTCACGCATTTTTGTTGATACCATTTTTCTCTTAAGAAATAACTTGTTAGTACATGTTAACACCATTAAAGTAGTGATAAAATATCATGAATGCAAAAACTTAGTTAAAATGTAAGCTGTAAGAAATTTTATTTTGAGTTCTATTCATGTTTCAGGTCCAGCTTGCAGTGTGCTAACACATTACATGTCTCAAAGGAAAGCCTGTCTACTGGGCTCAGCTATTGCAACCATAGGCACTGCTGGTTGTTACTTTGCTGAAAATGTCATGTGGATAAATATTTTCTATGGTGTTATACAAGGTAAATATACCATATTTTATACAAATTTTAATAATGTGTATGTATTTAAAACTAAAGAAACTGTTATCATTTTCATTATGAGATTGTGTATAAAACAAAATTCTTTAAATGTTACAAAAATCTGAATTATTTTTTATGTCAAGTCTGTTTTACTAAAATTATCTTGCACTGAAAAGAAACACTCTGACCTAAATTGTAGTAACTGAGTCACATATAATTTATTAACACTTCTTGCTATTTTATTACTGAACTTTTTCAATCCAAAATGCTTGGAAAAGATCTGCTGTTTACATTCCATTGTTTAACATCGTCTGGGTTGTGTAATAATTCAATGACATCTGAGCGATGATTAAAAGGACTTGATGCTTTTATTAATTTTTCAATGTAACTATATTTCTAAACATCTAAAAAGTAATAGATACATAATACCTTAACAGCATTGCAACAAAAGTGTTTGTATTATAAATCTAAAACAAATATCTAAGGCGGCCAAGCTGACCGCGTATTAACTTTCTATATTGGAACGTTGATTAAATCTACGAGTTTGTGTTCAATTAATTACATCTCCTGATTTAGATAATAGGCTCCTTCTCTAGCCATGACCCGATATAATTGACATTCAGTAAAACGTCATAGCTGACAAGTACTCATGGTTTCTTAAACAAGCAAAATTGTATAAAAAAGAAGAATGATAATTATATTAAAATTTCACATCATAAATTAACGTCTGTGAACATTCAGGTCTTCGAAAATTTTTGAATGACCTTTTCATTAAATGATAGAAATATTCTAATAATGAATATCTACTTTTTTTTTTATCTGAACGTTGTTGATAGTTTTCAGCATAGGCACGAATTATTTATCAAGGCAAATCAAAAAATGATTGCAATCTTTTACTAGTTATACAACTTGTTCGTTATTACTTTTAATTTCCTTGACATATTAAAATGGCATTTGTAAAAAAATTATATGAAAATGATTACAGGTGTGTTCATACATGCATATTTGGTTTTCAACCTTTCGGTAAAGATGAGTATTTAAGAGCGACAAAATGGAACAATTCCAAGTCGGAAGATTCCAAAATTAAATTAGTTTAGTTAAAAATGGTCAAGGTGGAATAAATTTAAACGAAAAGTAAATGCATACAAATACTCAATGTTCCTCTGAATAATTCTTCTGTTATAAGTTACGTATATTCGTTTAGTAAAAATTGTTAAAAACCTTATTACACAATAAAATTACAAAATAAAAAAGTGTAATTAAATAAACAGTTATAAAGTTCATTAATTCAGGCACGATAATTTAACTAAATTTCACAAGATTTGATTTTAAATTAATTACTTTAATTTTCTAAAACCACACTGATAATATATAAATTAAAATAGAATTAATTAATTTTTAAAACGTAGATGATTTTACTGGCTATTAATTTTCTTCTGTTAGAGGGAAACGTATTTTGTCCTATTTGTAATAAATGATTTTTCGCATGCAACGTGTTTTTTGGTACATTTGTAAATCTTTTCTATATGTTTTAGTTCTTTTCGGTTTTTGAAATTTTCGATTATATTGTTTGTTGATTATCTTTGTTTAATACCTTCATTCTTTTTTTGAATTATTATAACATCTCTTCCTGCTTTTTTGGCTTGGTCTTGTTTCTTCCGATTTTCGGTAATTTACAGTTTTAATTATAAAATAATAGTTGAATGGATGATATGGATCACAATCTATATACCAAGTTTCATAGTTCACTGTCTGTGACAACATTTTTTTTATTACTTTACTTCCATTTTCTCGTTGTTTATTTTATGGCTACAAAATCCTTTTCCACTTTTCTTTTAAATGGAATCTTTAAGTTTATTCAAACGTATGTAATTAACGTTGACATGGAAATTCACAAAAGTACATTTATATAAACCAGTATATCATTTAAAACCTCTTTGTGCAAAACTTTGTATACATCAAGATAAAAAAATTGTATTTATTTATATTACGCAATTTACATTACGTTGTGTCGAGGTTTGAAAGTCATTACTACACAATTTACATCTCTTAGGAAATTTAGATTTGATACTGACACTTGTTTTAAGAAACTTAATCGATCTTTCCACTGCTAATAAGAAATGTTTTGCTAGTGGTAACATGAAACATGACCATGACCTTCATGCCATAAAATAGTTCCGAATGAAGAGTTCCATAAACTGATGATTCTAAAAGGAAATAACAAAAGATTTTTTTATTGACTATATCATTTAGCAAATGTGGATTCATTTTAAATATGCTCAACCTTTACGAATTTGGTTATTGTATTTCAATTAACTTATCTTTAGTTTCAGTCCTTTCATTTACTTCTGTTCAAAACAGACAAAGAAAACTTTGAAAATTATAGGTCAATATACTCAACATGTTTCCTATACACAAAAATTTCTTTTTCGGTGAATTCTTATTTGAAAATTGTCCTTCTTATCCATCTGAGATACATTCGTTCGATGTTAAATAATGCATTGAGTAACAAACCTGCTTCAAGACACAAAATAAGCTGGAAATTTTTTTTAAAAAAAGCCCACTTCGTACAATAATAAATGTTTCATTATGTAATGTATGTATGTAATGTATTCGTTAATAATCATGTATATTTATTTTGATGGTATACATAATCTTCAATCACACACAGCTTTTCAACAAATATGTTCAAAATCTCCTGTGACAAAAACATAAGAATGACGCAAACTTCTCATCATTATCAAGTGTATTCACCCATGACATAAATTGTCTCAAGTCCTAAATTTATGCGCAGAGAATCAATCAACCTACATGTTTGTTTGAAAAGATGTAATAGTCATGTTTGGAGAAGATTATTTAATGATGTATTGTGAAATGAATCGAAAGGAATTTTCAAAGGATTAGCTAAGTAATTTGAGATTTCTTTACTTGTTGTTTTCCTTTGATAGATAATCCTTTAAAATAAGTTATACATGTGATATGTGTGTTTTTTAAAGGATTATCTACCCATACAAATAACACTGATTCGCAATTAATAGAATTATGCGCAGTAATAGAATAAAATTCTGTTCAAAAAATTCCAATGAATGCAAACTTTATCAGAATTTAAAATTATATGTTTATTGACATCCAGCATACAATTTTGTGTATTAAATACCAAAAGGAACATTTGCTTCCTGGCAAGTAACTAAAGTATTTAATTACACTTTTTTATTTTGTAATTTTATTGTGTAATAAGGTTTTTAACAATTTTTACTAAACGAATATACGTAACTTATAACAGAAGAATTATTCAGAGGTGAGTATTTGTATGCATTTACTTTTTTCTTATTCCACCTTGACCATTTTAACTAAACTAATTTAATTTTTGGAATCTTCGACTTGAATTGTTCCATTTTGTCGCTCTTAAATACTCATCTTTACCGAAAGGTTGAAAAAAATACATGTATGAACACACCTGTAATCATTTCATATAATTTTTTACAAATGCCATTTTAATATGTCAAGGAAATTAAAAGTAATAACAAGTTTACATAACTAGTAAAAGATTGCAATCATTTTGACGTTCTTGATAAATAAAATTCGTGCCTATGCGAAAACTAGTAACAACGTTCTAGATAAAAAAAAAGTAGATATTCACATTATGAATATTTCATCATTTAATGAAAGCAATATTTCAAAATTTTCGAAGACCTGAAATGTCTCACAGACGTATTGTATGATGTACTATTTCTAACTATGCAATTATCATTCTTTTTTTACAATTTTGTTCTTGTTTAAGAAACCATGAGTACTTGTCAGCAAATGACGTTTTTACTAGATAATAATTATATCGGGTCATGGCTAGAGAAGGGAGCCTATTATCTAAATCCGGGAGATGTAATTAATTGAACACAAACTCATGGAATTTAATCAACGATCAATATAGAAAGTTAATACGCGGTCCAAGCAGCCTTGTAGATATTTATTTTAGATTTATAATACAACCACTTTTGTTGCAATGCTGTTAAAGTATTATATCTATTACTTTTTTAGATGTTTAGAAATATAGTTACATTGAAAAAATGAATAAAAGCATCAAGTCCTTTTAATCATCGCTCAAATGTCATTGAATTATTACGCCCAGACGATGTTAAACAATGAATGTAAACAGCAGATCTTTTCCAAGCATTTTTTGGATTGAAAAAGTTCAGTAATAAAACAACAAGAAGTGTTAATTATATGTGACTCAGTTACTACAATTTAGGTCCAGAGTGTTTTCTTTTTCAATTTTAAGGTGAATTTTAGTAAAAAACAGACTTGACATAAAAAAATTCAGATTTTTAGCATTTAAAGAATTTTGTTTTATACACAATCTCTTAATGAAAATGATGTAGTTTCTTTTGGTTTTAAATACATACACACATAATTAAAATTTGTATAAAATATGGTATGTTACCTTGTATATTTCCCATAGAAAATAATTTATCCACATACGACATTTCAGCAAGTAACAACCAACAGTACCTATGGTTGCAATAGCTGACCCAGTAGACTTTTCCTTTGAGACATGTAATGTGTTAGCACACTGCAAACTGGACCTAAAACATAGATAAGAACTCAAAATAAAATTTCTTACAACACACATTTTAACTAAGTTTTTGCATTCATGATATTTTATCACTACTTTAATGGTGTTAACATGTACTAACAGAGTTATTTCTTAAGAGAAAAAATGGTATCAACAAAAAATGCGTGACATAAGTACGGGGGGTCAATTTTTTCCATTGTTAATTGTAGTACACCACGGAACTATCATGCTCTCCTCCACTAGAAATAAAAGATTAAAAGAGTAATGGTAACTTTTGGGATTATCCGATGAGATGAGTCGTGCTCTTTTAATCTTTGACCTAGCAATTGGAAGCTTCCGTGTATAATTAGAAAAACATTATTATTTTCTTAATATTAGTATCTATCAATGCTTTCCTGTCTAAAAGCTGTGAATAAAATATCATGAAAAACGGATAAAATATAGCGCTATTTCAAGCTGATACGGACAAGTCAACTTACGATGTCTTAAATTACAGAAAAGCCTGTCTAGTCAACAACCAACTTTCATAAACACTGCTGGTGAATTACGCGAAAATGTCGTGATGACTTTCTATGATTGTTCCATACAAAGACCAAAAATATGCATGATACCATGCAATTTTTTAATTGTATTGACAGCTCAATATTAAAACTAGAAACTTTTATTATCATTTTCATTGGCGAGTTGTGTATAAAACAGACTCTTTTGATATGTTACCGAAATCTGGTGTACATGTCGCTCTGTTTTAAATCTTTGCGCTGAAAAAACATACGACCTAGGTATTGACTTCGGTCTTATATTTATTGTGCTTGTTCTTTTACGTGCTGGTTTTCAAAAATAACTTTGGAAAGATCTTTATTTCGATACATTTCAATAAGTCTGACTTTTGATGTCGTTTTCCGTATAACCTCGGCATCTGAGCAATGGTACATGTACTGTAACAGCATTGCATTTAAGTACTGTTTGTATGCTAAATAATGACAGTATTCCGTATTTCAACTTTTCTATATTGAAGATCAGTTGATGAAATCTGCATTTGTCGTTCAGGCCGTCTCACGGAATATTGAGCTCTTCTCTGGCCATGTTAT
>BMAW01007544.1:460785-492352 GCA_019974015.1 Nephila pilipes | reverse complement strand
TGTATTTATAAATTCTTTATAATCTCATTTGTATTTATAAATTCTTTATAATCTCCTTTTTATTTATAAATTCTTTAGTATTATTGTATTTAAAGACGTCTCATTTTTTTTTTTACTAAATTTATATACTTTTATCATACTAGTATTTTTAATTGGAAGTAGTTTTTTATGTTTAATAATTATATTATTAAAATTGATCTTATCACGATGTTTATTCGTGTTTTTAACTATACAAAATTAATTATTTTTGTTTTTCCGTTTTATATTCTATGTTATTAAATTTATTTCCCATATATTTTGTAATATTTTGAATTATATGGAGGCAAATACTTTGATTTATTATCATGTATAACAAATCTTTCAAAATACAAATTTTTATTTCCTTAATGCTAAAAAGAAAGTTTTTAATACTTTTATAATATAATCTTCAAATTTAAATTCTTCAAATTCAGCAATCTTTTTCTTAATTTCATAATTAACCAAATTTTTACCTTTATCATTTTTCCTTCAAAATTCGCTTTTGACATTTAATCTTTAAAAATATATAGTAATTATTATTATTGTAAAAGTATTCTTTATTGCTAGTTGTTTAAAAAGTTGCACAATATTTCTGTTAAAAAACATAACATTAAGCCCATCAGAGTAGATAGTATTATCAGAGCTTATAAAATTGTTTTTCCACCATATATTTTTTATTATTATTAAGAACAAACTTAACAACAGACAATTCAATGTTATCAAAATTTTGTAAATTTAAGATAAGTGACTAAGTTCTATTTTATTACATTTTTCTATACATTCACTTGATGTTGCAATCGATGGTTCATCATATTCTATCGTCCGGTATCAATGAAGCCGTTCGTTTTCGTATTTTTACTTGCGGATTCGAGCTTTTGTTGACTTAAACCGTCAGATCGTGGTATAAGGCTGCTCACGTTTTCGCTCAGTATATATCGTAACTACCAGCTTTCATTTTAATGCTGTTTTGAAATTTCTTGTTTTTTATCGGATTACATACAACTGTTTGTATGCATTGTACTGTACAGTAAAATATTTTCGAAGCCCTGCAGATTTTCTTCAATTGTTAATAAAACGAATAAGCGTAAACAAGTGATTAGAAAAGCTTGTCGCAACTTGTTTTAACTTTAATTGTACTGTATTATTTTTTCTCTTTTGTATTGTGGTTTTTTACTAGTAGAAGAATATTCAATTAAATTAATGTTCAATTTTTTAATTTAATTTTGTTGTTGCTAGAATGTCAAAATATCTCATCGGATATTTATATCGTCTGCATAGATTCATAATGTGCAAAAGAACATCATTAATTATATATTTGATTAAAATTTTATCTAAATGTTTTATATTTGGAAACCCCATTTAAACTATATTTAAGTTCGATTCGGAATGGCCGTGGTCTCGAACTTCTAGATTAAAGAACTGTTATTGTATTTAATTTGGAAGTCGTTAGAAGGGTGAAAGTAAGAAAATAAATTGTGTAGCCATTGCTCAATTGTTCCACAGAAAAAATAACCACCCATTTTTTTTTCTATAATGTATAGTGGGATTATATTATTTCTACAAAACCTAATTAATCACACAAATCATTTGGATCTTCTTTAAAAACTTTGGTTGAAAAGGGTCTAAATATCTAGTCAAATTTATATTAATTCCAAAAAATAAATATATACTCAAAATGAAAACTTCTAGTAAGTTTCCAAATCTCCTAAAAATTTCATATAAGCTTATTATTTATGACAAATTTTTATTTATTTATTCAAAAGCTTACCCTGCAATTATAAGAAATTTTAGAAGAATTGTATTACCGTAAGAGTTCAACTGTCTTTCACTGATATTAAGAATCGCTTCAATATAAAAATAAATATTATGAAATATAATTTGATAAATGAAATATTTTATCAAAACTGAACTACAAAATTTAATACACCCTAAAATTTTAGATGTATCCATTGGAAATTAAATTTACACTTCCCTATTCTTGCTGATCCTTCTTAACCAATATCCAAATCTACCAAAGCATTTCCATTCCGATTATCAAAGTTTATTAAAACAAAAAAATGGGGCAAAATGAATTAACTATTAAATATTTGTGCATTTAATTTTTTATAAATGAATGGATTGTGTAACTACTTTAATCTGATAAAAGAAGTTATTTTTCTGTCCAATTGTTTTCTATTTTTACG
Source organism: Nephila pilipes (assembly GCA_019974015.1). Lineage (NCBI taxonomy): Eukaryota > Metazoa > Arthropoda > Arachnida > Araneae > Nephilidae > Nephila > Nephila pilipes. Next base: position 490,151 of record BMAW01007544.1, on the reverse strand, counting down.
AATACGTGAATTGTTATTAGTGGTATAAATATTCTCTCTGTAATTATTGAATCTAATTTGGATAAGAGGGTGTAAAACTAGAAAGTCAGAAGATAGCTCGGAAATTTATGTGGGCTGGAAAAAAAATAGAGACATGGATTTACTTATTAAAAAGAGCAGTATTAAAAATGATAGTTATGAAATTAATGATTAAATTAGTTATTGTAATTTGATACTGTTGTAGTTTTTCGTTGTTAATAATTTTGTATTATTCAAAAATTAAAATTAAATTGATATTCTATTTTTAATAAAATATTTGTAATGTATTATTTAGTCTACATGAAATATTCATTGTGGTATGCTTCGAGTAAAATATTCTATTACAAACCAGTTACGATTTTAATTTACAGAAATTTATTTTTTCTTACAGGCATGGGATTTGGATTAGTAGTTACACTAATTCCCGTAATTCTCAACCAATACTTTGTGAAGCACAGAGCTACAGCAATAGGAATAGCGTTCTCTGGAGGAACAGTTAGCTCTCTCATTTTTCCAGCAGCTATGGAATGGATGCTGGAAAAATACTCGCTTAGGGAAAGCTTTTTGCTTTTGAGTGGAGTCGTCATGAACACGTTAGTTGCGTCATCTTTATTACGAGCCCCGCCGTGGATGAAAAAGGAAAAAAAGAAACTGAAACTGTTAGAAGATGGTTCTGATGCCAGAGATTCTGGAGTATCTACTTCTGATGATATCAACGCTGAATCAAAAGAAATGGCTATTTCGACAGCATATAAAATAGTTGATGAAAAACTCTCAGAAAATGATGTGTCAGTTGAAAAAACTGAGTCAGAAACACATCAAAATGCAATGTATGTAATATCAGATGACATTCATAGTTCTCGGCAAGATCTTTCTTCTGCTAATGCCGAAGAAAAATCGAATGCTAATACAAACTCTGATACCGTTTATAGTAACAATGACAGTGTTCTGTTTGATGGATCTGATGCAAAAATTTTCTTTGATAGCAAAGAGAAAGCCATCAAAATTCCTGATAGAGACGGTTTCATCAAATTTGAGCCTGATGTTAAAAAACCACTTATGAGTGATGAGAAAATAACAATAGTACCTAAGAAAAATGTTAAAGAATTGGAACAAAATACCAGTCCAACAAGTCGAGCCCTTCATTCTATTTCACATATTTTAAAACAACCGATATTTCACTTGATATCTTTCACCATGTGTATTTATTTTCTAGGAGTTCACTCTTTCTTTATGGTGGTCGTTGATTTCGCAAAAGACAAAGGAATTCCTGAAGCTAAAGCAATTTACATTATATCTATGTTTTCACTCACAGATATGTGCGGAAGGTCTGGCCTTGGCTGGATTACAGATCGAAACTATATTAGTAGAAAAACTATGGTAGCTCTCAATTTAGGCATACTCGGTGTAATATACCAGATTTATCCTCTGCTAAATTCCCTTTCGGGAATATTAGTGATATCTGCAATATATGGACTGGCTGTTGGCTCTTCCATTACGTTATTCTTTGTTCTACAAGCAGATTGCTTAGGCATGAAACAATTAACTTTAGTAATAGGTTTGAGTAGTTTTATAAACGGCGCAGCAAGTTTGCTAAGACCGGGTGTAATTGGTAAGTTATATAATTATTTTTCATGGAATTATATTCCAATGCATTTTCAATTTGGTTCTCTTATGCATACATATCTTTTTCTCTTGCAACTTGTCCATAAATTAGCACCATTGCAGCAATTCTTTCTATTAATTTTAAATTCCCTTTATTATTTTTATTTGCAATCTATAATGCTTTTTCATAATGTTAAAAGTGAAAATAACCAGATTTTAGTATTATCATAAAGATATGTGACGCGGGATACACGATGCATAAATATGAATTAAAATTAAACCTTATCATAATATAAATATTTATTATGTTAAAAAAGATAGCAATATTCGAAATAAACGCTTTTTAGAAAAAGAAAAAAAGAAAAGAAAAGCGATAAAGGAGTAGATGTGGATCTATATCAACACATATTCAGAGTTTTTTCGATACTTTTTCATTTCGTTGGCGCAAATCTTGCCAAACAGACTTTATTGGCGACAATACACAGTATATACATATTCCGTTTGGCGTCGGTTGTATCATTTTTGGCGACTTCATCGCTTGCGCCGGCGAAATGGAAAAGTACCTTTTCTTCTTCTTTTTTTCGTAATTTATGTATTGATAAATACGAAATGTAAAACACTTAAACTCAACATCGATTGGCATCAGATAAATTTTGAAATGCAAAGTTTGCCTAAGCACACGCTTAGACAAACCCAAATAAGTATGAAAATTTACAATGTAATCTATTTAAAGAAGAAAAAGAAAGAAAAAAAAAATTACTTCGCATTTAATTCTACTAAGATATAGTTATATATCTACTTGTTATTCATACAGATAGAGTTTCATACATTGCTTTTTCTTTCTATTTAGTTTTGCTAAGAATTCGATAAAAAAAAAAAATTTAAATTCATTACAAACTTTTTTTAGGAGTGTGTCTGAAATAAAATTGCTTAGCCTTTACAATGGAATTAATTAAGACATGGTGGCCATGGTAGCCAAGTGGTCAGGGTCGCGGACTCGCGGCCGGCGGTTTTCGTCTGTCATGGGTTCGAACTTTCACGCCACTAAAGACCCGCCGTGTAGTTAGGGCTGATGCACGTTTCATCTGCTGAGGCTGAAAGAGGGTGTGAAAGTGCGGAAGTCTGGAAGTCAGGTGTCGTCTTCGTCACTTGACCGAGGTTCAAAATTAGGAAATCCGTCGTCAATAGTCATCATGTTGCTTCCAATGCGACGTTAATAAAACCAATCAATCCTATTAAAATATGAATTTTCAATCACATAACTTATATAATCCTATGCCTTAATTCTACTACTATTCAATGTCTAGGATCATGTTATTCCATGATAAAATGAAGCAATTACAACCAAAGATGTTTTCTTAGAATTATTTTATTGTTTTTATTTTTAGTATACATATAATATCAGATACAATAACAGTATTTCAACATGAACTGGAATAGCTAAATGACTTAAGTATAGTTATGATAAATATTAATTTAATCAATATTAATAATTGTTATAATACAGAGATATTATAGGGTATAACCAATTGAACTTAGCACACCATTATTAATTTGAACCTTGTTTAGAAGTACAGATATTCGAGGAATTATGAAATACGCGTTTTCATAGCAATAAGTTGGCAATTTTTTTTACAATGAAAAGGAGGACGAAAAAATTTGAGAAAAAAGAGCAGCTTAAAGAAATGATACACTTTATTAATTCAAACAAAAATACACTAATTATGCTTACATCCCTTTTAATTATTTAATTAAACGAGTATTTTTCCATAAAATGAATATATTTTTTTTCAATATATCCTTTTCTAACAATATATTGGAAATTTCGGAGCAAGACATGTCCTTTATATTGAATTCTACGGTAAGTGCTGCAGCTAGAGTATTAATATTCAATTTTGATATCTCACTTGTCCAAAAATCATTGTGACGCCCGCCCGACCCGGGCGTCCTCTTGTGCCATCACTAGATTCAATTATTAAACACTACGACACAAATAATTACAGAATCACCAAAACAACTTTTAACAATTTATTAGCATATATTTACTATGACACAAATGGCTATGCTCTCCAGGGTAAGCTTTCTAATACCTTAGTTCAACCCACTAATAGTAATCTAACAGACTCTTACCACTAATCCTTCCTCGACTGCAACTCAGACTCTGGAGCAACTGTTGAAAACACTAGGCAACATCCTTCTAACAGCAATCTTTACTCGAATACTCTATTGTAATCTTTAATTCCTCCTTCCACTTATCTATCACTTCAGCTTCACCTCTCCTACAGTCTCTCTCTCAGATCCTCTTTCAGATACTCTTGCTACTTTCAGTCGGAGTTTATATATTTCCACACTTAACCACTTCACTTCATTCCTAACTGCTTTACATAATAACTTTACGTATCACGTTTCATTTTTGGTTGGGCAAAGGTTGTTTAGTGAAAGCAATCAATCTCAATTGAAAGTCCCCAAGCTTAGTGAAGAGAAACCGCGAATAGCCCAATGTCACATCATTACCAATTGAAAAAACTCTTTCAACTGCTGCATTAGTTCCACGGCGGCGGCAGTACAACGTAAAGGGGGATAATTAAATTTATCCCCTCATCTTAATTTTGGGAAGGGAGTACTTAATCTAAAGGAAAAGTTTCTGAAGACTGATTTTCTGTCCTAAAAAAAGAACACAAAAACACTCTGTAAAAATGCGATGGTGAGGAAACGCTAGCAGAAAAAGCTGATTGTGAATAGTTGATTGAAAGTGGTGATAATTTTGGCTCCAAAGCTGCTCTAGGTCTTTTTGGAAAGCATGGAAGTGATGGATCGTAAGCAAGAAGATTTTGTAAGTTCATTAGGGATTTGTTGAATTTTAAGGAAAAAATTGTGGGATTATTTTTTTATAAATTCAAGGATTGTTTCTACTATTAGATCTCTGTATAGGACTTCGTTCCAGACGTACCTGCAACAGTTAGTAATTTTGCGGAGGTGCATGTTTTGAAAGACGTGCAATTTCATGAGGTGTGTTGTTACGGCGCTCGCCCAGATGGGCGAAGCATACAACATTATTGGTTGTAGAATGGATTTGTAAAGCAGATGCTTGTGCCTGATCCTCAGCTTGCTCTTTCGAGAAATCTAGCGTGAGTTTTCTACTTATTCCGACCGCTTTTTGATGAACTGAACGGATATGGTGGTTAAAATTTAATTTGGCTTTTAAAACCAACCCAAGGTACTTGTATTCAGTGACCCAGGGGACGGGCTGATCGAATATGGTGACAGCAGGTAAATTTCCGATGCATCGTTCTCTCGTAAAGAGGAGGCATGCGCTTTTAGATGCATTGACCTTAATTTTCCAGTCAAAGAGCCAGAGCTGAAGAAGGTATATGTACCTCTGCAATCGTGAAATGATTTTTTGATTGCAAATGTTTTTAATCATAATGGCAGTGTCGTCCGCATACATTGCTAAGTGGACATTTGCGGTCTTCGGAATATCGTTTATGTACAAATTAAGTAATTTTGATGGTAAAAGACTTCCTTGAGGTACCCCATAAAAAATGTTGTGGGGGGGAGGAGATTGCATAGTCCACTCGTACTCGAAAACTTCTAGAATCGAGGTACGAATGTATAATTTTGATTAGTTGGTCTAAATTCCAAGTTGCATCATCTTGGAAATGAGTCCATGGTGCTAAATTTTATCAAACGCTTTTGCAATGTCCACAAAAAGCATACCCGTGGCTTGGTTTTTTGAAAAACCATTTTGAACCAGCTCAGTGACTCTGAGTAACTGAGTTGTTGTAGAGCACTTTGTAACAAAGCCATGCTGCTCTGGAATGATATTCCTGGCTAAGCAAAACTAGTTTTGGTGTTTCAATAAAATAAACTCGTATACTTTACTCAAATTACTGAATAATGAGATTGGATGGTAATTTTGAGGATTTGATTAATCAGAATTTGGCTTTAGTATGGGGAAAACCACGGCGGTCCTCCAAGCCCTTAGGAAATAACAGTTCTCCATTAAAAAATTTAGAAGCAGCGTAATCATAAAAATAAATTTGATGGGCAAGATTTTAAGGACGCGATTTGAAATATGATAGAGTCCAGAGGCCTTTTTCACTTTGAGACTTTTTATGTATTCCTGAATCTCACTGGTTTGAATGCATTCCAGATCGAGACAGGTTGGAAACTTCGAAAAATTTCTTAATTTTCCTTTCTGTGTGAACGGATAATCTAGGAATATCCACATTGTGATTTAGTTCGAATTGACTTTGAAGGTTGTCAGCAATAGCTTCCGCCTTTTCAATAGGCGCTGAAGCAACACTACCAAGAGCGCCCCAAAGGGGCGGAATGTCGTGAAAAGGCTTTCTGAGGAGGGAGGTTGCTCTCCAAAGTGTATTGTTACTAGGCGAGAGTGCTTCAATGTGATTTTTCCATCTTTTTTGGGAAAAGTGTGTAATATCTCTTGTGATCTCATGATTGAGAGTGCGGAGCTCAGATTTTGGTCAAACCTTAGGTCTAATTTCAGAGGGGAGCCGGAGTGGAGGAGGTTTAAATTTTGGTTTCGAGACTGCCACGAGGGCCTTGGAGAAAATTCTCCCAACCATTCGACTGAATTTTCAAGTTCTTCGTTGCTGGTTGAGGAGGGAATTGGAAGAGCCTTCAAGTTTAAGATAAATCTGAAATTCTCCCAGTCGGTGGAGAGGTGTTCTGATAATTTCATTAAAGCAGAGTTTGTGTTCAAAGTTAAAATGACCGGTAAATGATCCTAGTCCAGATCATTTATAACTCTGATGTCAAAATTGAAGGGGATGTTTCTGAATATTGCTATATCAATAACAGAGTCCTCAGCTCCCGGCATTGGGAGAGGGTTTTAATGTGTAGGAGTGTACGGTGCCACAATCGTAACATTTGAATTTCTGTTAACGATCTTTTTGAGTGCGAATGCAAAATTATTTGATCTAACATTGTTCCACATTTTGCGTCTAGCGTTAAAGTCACCAACAAATATGATATTTTGGCCAGAATTTAAGATTTTTTGAAAATTCGACTCCGGAAGGCGCGGCATCTCTGAATAGAGATTCCCAGATTAGTTTTAAAATATCGAAAAAGAGGACACTTTTCGAGGAAGGACAGAACCTACGAAAGGAGAACTGTCCTCCTTAAAAGAGGAGGATTGGTCACCTTAATAGCAATTTCCTGAATAAAATTTATTTCTCTTTTGAATATGCTAACCTATGAAAATGATAGAAAATATATGATGCATCATTGCGAGATTCAAGACAAATATAAATACCTACATTGTTGATAGTGAAATAATTTATAAACATTTTTCAATAAATACATGTAAATATATTGAACTTTTTTTTGGAATTTTAAAATAATCTGAAAGGAATATTTGTGTTAACTTCTTATGATCATATAGAAAACAGAACTTTAATAAGATCATCAATCTTACTTTAATTTATTGTCCGTGAATTCAAAAAATGTGAAGAAAAAATGATTGCTAACTGTTTTTAACTAAATTTTTAATCTTATTACAGGCCTCTTTCGAGATGTCATTGGATCTTATAACTGGATGTTCCATTTTCTAGGCGTCATTTCTTTGATATTTTCTATTATATGGTTTGTTGAATCTTGGCGGACCAGAGATTGTAAAAGTCCTAATCACATACAGGACAAAAAAGCATGTGATACTAAAGATGTTTGTTAAGTTGTATGAATGTAATATATATTTTTTCAATTTATGATTATGGCTGATGTTATTTCACATAATGCATTATTAAAAATAATCAATCAAAGTTAATTTGGTAATTTTTATTACTTTTTTTTAAAAAAAACATGAAAATATTCTAAATATGTAAATCTTATGTTTTAATACATGTACAAATTGAAGTATGAGCTGAAAGTGACGAACATTGCGTCGTTGTTAACTTTCATGGAAAGGAGAAGATGTGTAATTCAAATCTATTGCAGATACAGTATTTATTTTGAACCTTTTTACGTAAAAAATTAAATGTTATTTCGGAACGTTGTTAGAGCTCATTTACCACAGACTTTCCAAATCGATGATTAAATTGATGAAGTAATTAATCAAAAAGGTATTCTAATATTGTTGAAATTACAACAATAATACGAGTACTCATTCAAAAAATTGTTTTACATTATTTGAACCAATTCAAAATCCATAGACTACTGCCAACATCGGCATTTGATATTTACATGTTTATTTTTTCAATATCAGTCGATTCAATTCAAACTTATTCAAAATTAGAGATATAAGAAAATTTTAAGTAAATTTCTCAACAATTTGTAGCAAGTATTAAGATTATATATACCGAAATTATTAAGAATTTTATTTCAAGCACCATAGAATTTTTTTTTTTTTTTTTGATTTTCAAAAATTAAATCCAATGCTGGATTCATTTAGAAACCCATTTTACCGATTCTTTCAAAACTGTTTCAACTCATTAATATGTGAACAATTGAAAGTGTGAGATAAACTTATTCACAATTATAAATATGTCACAAATATGATTATAAACCAATGCTACACAATGAAATGCAAATCTTTTGGAGTCGACATACATTTTTAACAAATGTTTTTAGACTTATAGATTAAGAATTCTAAAATGAGAACTTCAGGCATACTCATCTTTTTTATTATTATTGAAGCAATCTTCTTATAAGTTATTGAAAATCAAAGTCATCCTCGTCTTAACAAGTCTATCCACCCCTATTCTAGATCTGCATTACACATACAAGCAAAATATCTAAATTTCATAATAATTTTAAATTCTTTTTTTTTTTATATATTATAGTAATCGAATTTGCTGCTAATTCAACACCTGCCGGCTCCTTTTTAACGTGTGATAAATTTTAATTCAAGTATCATTATTATTTGTCACATTTATCACAGTCCAAGGCATTTGTAGACTTGTTATTTTTTTATAGATCTGTATTGATACGGATGAGGGGTTCTCAGACTATGATATGCTTACTAGTAGGGATGTTTGAATAATTGTAACGCTGTGCTTGTGAAATTTCGTAGAAAAAATAAACTAGATGTTAGTCTATCGAAAAAGGACAGGAAAAGAACTTCTCACAAACACAAATTTATTTCAAGAAGTTTTGTTTATTAATGATATTTTGAAGCTTCTTTTTAGGTAACATATTTCCTAATTCATCATAAATCTCATTCGTTGTGATTATTTTGAAAATTTATCCAAGACGAATTTTAACTTTGAATCAGAGTTTCCTAAGTTTAAAAAGAAAGAAAAAAAAAAACGCTCTTACCAGCAAGTACTTCAAACTGGGGTTAGGAATTCATATATTTTCAATCTTGACAGGCAAATTGTTGCAAAATTCATGCATTATCCTAAATTTAGCTTCAAATCTAAATCAGTCGAGAACGAATACTTGGATTTGTAACTGATATTACATATAACTAAAATGAGGTAAAAATTAAGCTACAAAACTTTTATTAAAACGTTTATTACATGACTTTCTATATAAATAGGTTGCTAAAAAAACAAAAAGATAAAACAGCAACATCTTCATTTCAAAATTTTCAATATGGATTAACCAGAAAAAAAAAAAAAAGATAATTTATATACTGTATTTTTGGAATGGAAAGTTGCATATACCCAATTTTTTATTTAGTTAAATATATTTCATTTCCTACTATTGCAGAAACAAAAGCAGAACTGATATTTAAAATTAAAATAAATTAATGGGAAAAATATCGTGTTGTCAGAACAATTTTTTCGTAATGAATAGAACAGCATTAATGTTTTGCTATTTCATGAAGTTACTCTTTATTTGCGTGAATTAAGTATAGTAATGGTCGAGAATTAAATTAATTATAAATGCTATAGGCTATTAAAGTAGTTTATTTTAAGAAAAATTTAGAAGGTTGACTTATGAAGCTTCTATAAATAAGAAACATAAGTTTAAATTATTTTAATATGGATATAAATAAAAGTTGACTCAGATTTATGTAAAATTCGTAACATCTTGTTCGGAAAACACAGCCTTTCTAGCAAGATAGAAAGTTCGTTAAAAATTGGATCAAAACACTTCTTAGAACTTTTCATGTGATAGAATCATGTGCTCGCGGTAGCTTATGGTCATGGCAGTGAACTCTCGGCTAGCTTTCTTTCCATCGAGTCGTGAGTTCGAATCCTGATGCCACAAAAGTCCAAACATGGAGCGAAGCTGAGACAAGCTAAATCGGTTGAGGTTCTTAGTCCTCCGGTTGACTGGATATGGAAATTTGGTAAGGGAGGAGTCAGCTCGGCTGTTGGCCTCGTCAGTTGACCGAGATCCAAAATTACGGTACATCGCTTTTTGCTCTTGCATTGCCTCTCATTGCATCGTCAATAAACAATCAATAATTCAAAAGATATAATCATGCAATCATCAACAAATTATAAAGTTCTCATAATCATCATCAAATGATATTCTCAGCTGTTCGTCAGGAATTTTCCAAAAAGATTTAAGAGTTAGATCAAATTTACTAGGTAGTTATAAAATAAGTTTCTTTATTTGAAGCTGTCTATAGCTTGAAGGAATAACCGAATGAAACTAAAATCGGTACACGTACTTTCCAAGATAGGGAAAGAATGGGATAATTAAAAAAAAAAAAAAAAAAATACAACAATCACCGACAGATGGTGCTTTTGAGTCTGTAGTACAAGAATAAAAAATTAAAGCTTTAAACCGAATGCCATACCTAACTTATGAGAAAATATCACACTGCCGATCAAATTCAGGTTCCTTATGGCAATTGTGCTGGAGGACACAATTCAGGCGGTGCACATTGTGCTCGATTGCGGAATGTAATGCAATCTTTTAGATCATTGAGGTTTGCGACACCTCTATGGTACACATTCGATTTTGAGTACCCCAAAAACTAAAAATCACATGGTGTCAGATCAGAGGCCACGCCATACGAAAATACCGACTTCTTACTCTATCGTCTGCGAAATGATGTCTTAAGAACTGTTGTACTATTCGCCCAGAATGAGATGGGCCCCATCTTGCCTAAAAAGCGTTTCAGAAAGACATTGTCTTCGCTGCAGTTAAGGAACTACGAATGTTTGCAAAATATGCAGGTATCGCTGTGCAGTAACCAAGCATGTTACAATTCCTGATGGCCGCAACTCTTCAAAATAAATAAATAACGACGGAGAATAAAACTTGCAGTAAAGCCATACCGCACCGTGAGTTTTAGAGAATAAAGGGGTCTTTTTTGAATAACATCTGGCGGCTCATTCTACAGTTCTGCATATTAACTGCCCCATTCAAATGATAAAATCTTCCCATAAAATCATTCAAAGGAAGGCATCATACATATCCATTCGTGCTAAAAACATTAGAGCAAAATCCAATTTATGCTGCGCGTCACCTGGTAACAATTGCTGACGACGACTAATTTCATACGAATAAAATGGGATTAACTTTCTCAGGACTTTTCGAGCAGTAGCATATGGAATATCCAGCTCTCGAGGAACCCACATGCACTAGGAGGGGCTTCTGGAGATCATACGGACTCCACGATTGCAGTGGCAATTTCTTCTTGTATGGAAAGAGGTACTGATTTCCTCCCCCTTCCACATTATACAGTAAACGATCCAGTCTCTTAGAATTTTTTTTTAACATTCTTCTCACTGAAATCTGTGTCAAATGACCTCTTCCTTCACACGCCTTAATTCACATAAAAGAGTTGCAGCGTTTGAGTTGTTAACGTATAATAGTTTTAAAAGCAAAACGTTTTATATATATACATTTTGAACTAATTCGCCAAAATGGATTTTTTTTTTGGACGTTATACATTTTGAGACACAATTGGATACTTTTTGTAGGCTTTCTTTCATGAAATTGTAATTTCATTTGTTAGAGTAACGATAAAAAAAAAAATACTCTGTTTATAGTAGAGTACGAATTAATAAAAAATATATATATGGATATATTTTATAAGTTAATGATTGCATTAGGGAAGAAAGAGAGAACCTATTTCATATTCAAGTAACTTAATACGAGATTTGAATAGGGTAATACCTGAAGTGGTCCAGGGCAAAATGAATTTAAAAAAAAATGCTCTTTTAGGACAATTAGAAATTACATATTACACACACACATATAAATATAATATAAATGAGTGACAGTGAAGATTTATATGACGCAAAAGCTAAATCTGACTATTCTGCACCATACAATGTATATTTGATCTAACCGTTGTGAAAAAAATTGGGAAAGGTAAAAAAAATGGCTGACAAGAAGGGTCCAAACTAGAAAAGGATGTTAGGATATCCCGGGAACGCGTTACTCGTTAATCGAAGACAGTAAATCACACAGGAAAAAATAAAGATACCTCAGTATCATGATGCCCTAACTTACCTGAAGATGGCGATCCTCTGAGAGAATAATAAAAAGAAATACTTGAAAAATAATCTTCATGAGAGAAAAATATTGTTAGTCAGATAATGAAAAATTCTAGAAATATAATTTCAGAAATAAAACAATTACCCAGCAAAACAATTTCAGGCTTAGGTTGAAATAGCAGGAATAAATATTATGGTTTACCGATATCCTCTCCCTTTTTGCATCTGCGAATCATACCTTATTTATTACATTAAACAGGAACAGAAAAGCGTGCATCTTAAAATGTGATGTGCAAGAAGGGAAACATACCAGAAGCTATTACATAATAGTGAAAAACAGATCAGACACTAGTTTAAATACCATATTAACCAAAAAGAAGAGAAGAACGAATAAATAAATATCTGTGAGCAAATTAAATTTTAAGCAAAATTGTTTTATTAAATATGTTAATACTTTGTGTAAATTTGAGAACAATTATTTTTTATATATATGTGAGTGTAAGAGGTGTGATGATACATACTTTCCCCTTAGTGCATTAACTTCTACTTTGAACTGTTGATACTTTCTCTTTTAGTATAATTTTTTTATTTAGGCATAAAATCTATCACCAATATTGCTCTTTCCCCAGATAACGCTTGCTGGGGTGCCATGCTAATCAGCATAAAACTTAATCATAGCTGGAAAATATATCATCAACAATATGTATATATAAATAGATGCCAATATAAATTAATAAAAACCATGATTGAAAATATCTGTCAGTGACTGCTTTTTTTTATCAAGTCAACATCAACAATAATATCAAGATGTTATATAAAATATGTTAATACTGTATGGCATTCATGGGTTCTTCATGAGTAAATTTTTTTTTCTGAACTTATAATTGTTTTTGGCATGCAAATTTCTAAATTTGTATTCATGTCTTTGTGTGCTAGGTACGCAGTTTTAATTCATGTGGTTTAAAACTGCACGAACATGATTTTTTTTTTTTTACATTTTTGTTTTATCTTTTGAGTTTTTTTTTTATTTTTTATTTGGTTCTTATAAGATTTATTTTGGACATTTTGAGTGTTTTTCTTTTAATTTCTAGGATTAATTTACAGATTTTTTTTTCAATTTATACTTTTGGTTTCATAATCACTTTTTTAATAATATATTAAAATTTGAAAAATAATTCTAGAACAACTCAGCTTAATAACCTAAAGTCTGTTACAACATTAAATATATTATTCCCCATTTTCCTGTAGTTTTTTTTTTTTTAAATCTATTCTTTTTTTGAATATATTTTTTTCTTTTTCAGTAAAATTGTTTGTTCAATTTAATATAATTTCTATATTATACATACATGCAAATATATATACAGAGAGTAACTTTATAGAAGGGCTTCAAAATTCTGAATTATTGAAAGAAAACAAAAACATCATCTTCGCTGGGACTTCGCTTTGTAAAAGCTAGCATTATCCTGTGATCAGCTTTTGTAAAAGTGAGACTCAGGCTCACAATTTAACATAAAGAATAGCAACTTTTGATTACACGAACATGTCCCCACTGAAAGACAACATTTTTCTAAAAAAGAAAGGTAGCAATATTCATTCAAATAATATAACTGTTACTGTTTAATATTCATCATTACATTACAATGTATTAAAACTTATAATAGATAATTTGATGTATGTAATGTAACTTAAAATTAAAATGGATAAGCAGTTTTTTGTTGCCTACTAAATGTTTACCATTATATATAACATTTCAAAATGAAATTTTTTTTCAAAAAAATAAATTTACTATTAATTTAATAAATTAATTATATATTCTTTAAAAACTTTACAGTTTTTATAATTTTTAACAACTTATATATTAATAAGTATATATAAAACTCATAATAATTAAAATTGCATCTCTTAGTATATTTCGGTAGTTACACATTGTATACATACTTGTATATACACGATAAACAATACAACATGCTGTTTTCTCTGTAAAAAATTATTTACTTTAGAAGTACTATACATAAATGAGTATCAACCTGATGTGGAGAATTTAAAAGTCATTCTGCTCAACAACATTCTATATATTTGCTTTAGACTGGTCAAAAATGAGGACATTTTACTAATTATCAATATACTATTATCTAATAAAAAGAATATCTGCAGTTATAGATGTACTCATTTTTATTCATCAATTAAATTAGTCAAAGCTGTAATTGAGAATAAAATATATCCCAAATTTATGATACTTGAATTTTATCACACTGTGAAAGCAAAGCAGTATCAGCTACACAATCACAAAAAAAGAATATATCTGGGATTCTTTTATATTAACACTGAAGAGAATGAGATACTAACAACAAGATTTTTGAAATGCTGCTCTTGATTAATCAAGCACAATCACTTAGATAATCTTATGATTCTATAGACATGAAAAAAGATCCATTCATGTATGGCAGAACAAAAAACAAAAAACAAAAAAAAAAAACCTCAAAATAAGATATATTACAATTCTGTTATTAAATTTTTGGCAAGTAGGAATTCATGGTTTACAAGAAAGACCAGATTCATTACTTATGTTAGAATTGTAAGAAATTTTTTTAAGATAGCATTTCAATAAAAATAAATTATATCATACCAAAGGATTTTTGTTATAAAAATATTTTTAAGGAGTACAACTTAAGAGTTTTATAAGGAAAAACGTTTCTTATAGTTTATATATTTTCCTTTTCTGTTTAACATGTTTAACTTATCCATTTATCAGGTCTTAAAAGTTATTTTAATAACTTTTTTTAAAAATAAGAAGTTTCTTTTTTCGAATGACCAATTTCATCATTTCTGTAATGATGTGAAATATATATATATATAGATATTCCAACTGAGATCGTCTCTAATTCTGAAATTCAATTAAAGAATTTTCAAATAGTTCTGCTATGCTAGTCATATTATAATAATTCTACATTAATTAAAAATTTAGGTTTATATAAAGTAATTTATTAACAAAAATATACAGTTAAAAAACAATTTTCTAGAAAAAAAAATTGCAAAAATATTATACTTTTAAGATACAATTGAATAAGGACATAATCAAAAGTTACAGCAAGACAAAGTTAGGGTCTTTGTGTGATAAATGATTATATTTTAAAAAGAGTAAAGATTTATTTCATATGCCTATACATATTCTGAGAAATACTTTTAAACATTTCCTCCTGTTTATAAAAAACATATAAGATAATTAAATATAATTCATCGACTATATATAATAAAAAAATTCAGTTTAAAAAGAGATTTTGAACAGTACACTTAATTTATTGACACATATCTATGTGTTTTGCTTCTGTCACACAAAACTTATAAACATAATTCAAAGCACTGAATTTTATACACAATAAAAATGATTAAAGCATTATTTAAAATAATTTGAAATTCATATCCAAATTAATACCTTTTAGCAATAATTTAAGGGGAGAGGCGAAATACTGCAAATAATTTTTGCCATGGCTAGATATACCACTTGTTTTTCATAAATTAAAATAATGCTGAATAGAAAGTGTCATCCATTTTATAAATATGAACTTAAAAATTAATTTAAACATTATTTAATCACAAAGAAACATAACAAAAATAACTTAAAAAAACAAAACTTAACCAATAAACAAAATTGGAATGCATATGTGAAAACTTTCTATTAACAACTATAAGAATAATAAGGAATGCATAACATATTTTTCTGGGGAAAAAAAAAAAAAAAAACCCTCCATTATTTGACATATTGTTACACATAACTCCTAATTAATCAATAAATTATTTCTGAATTCTTTAAAAATTTCTAAATTTCTTTACAAAACTTTGTAATTTAAAAACATAAAAAAACAAAAAACATAAAACTTTACTTAACAATAAAAGTACACATTTTTTTTTTTTTTTTGTATTTATAGCTGACTTTACAGTCATTAAACAATACGGAAAACATTTTCCCAGACAATAAAAGCATTATTATTTTTATCATGGAAAACTCTTGATTGTTTGATTTTTTTTACATGTTCCAATTTCAGAATCACATGTCAGCGTGTCTTTTGAATATAATCCAACAATCATGCAAACATAAATTAAATGTATTATCTAAAAACACTGTAAGCTTTTTTTATATATGAGTTAATATCATATAAAAATAAAAACTTTAATAGTATAAAATATGAAATAATCCATTAAAAAATTGAATATATGAAATCTTAATTTAAAAATGTTTTTGCTTCATAAATAAAATATAAAAAAGTTATTTTTTAAAAATTCATGCATCTTTTTTATATACTTTTCTAATTTAATCAAGTTTATTTTCAAAAGAGAAAAACAAATACAAAAGATAACAGCATTAAATCTTTATCAGTATTTACAAGAATGTTTATAAAGATTTACAAATCTTAAATCATGTAACAAACATTTCATTTAATTTTTGTAATGAAAGCTACATAAAAAGACAAATATAATTTTTGAAAATAAATAAAGCTTTTGAAACAGACACACTTATATGATTTTAAATTATCTTTACTTTCTTATAGTTATTAAATTTCTTGCAATCTTATTTCATTCAGAAAAATTATGAAAATAAAATTCATAGATTAAATAAATAAATAAATACAAATGCAAAGTTCATTCCTGCCAAAAATTAATATAGCGCTATAAAATATCACGAATTTTTTTTTTATCTTTTCATTTCATTTCTTTCTTTTGTTTTTAGTTTTCATCACTGGAATCATTTTCTTCTTCATCCAGCTCTTCCATGGGAAATCTCAGAATAGCAGCTACACCAGATAATTGATCCAATTCTAAAAATCAACATATAAAGTAGATAAAAATATATACTTACATTACGACATTAAGAACAGCTTTCAATAACATTAAAAAGCAAAAAAAAAAAAAAATGTTAATTACGATTTGATAGCATTATTATTTTGCAGTTTGAAGACTGAAGAAGAAAATTAATAAAAAAAATGAAAAACAGAAGAATAAAGTTATAAAAATAGATGTAAATGTGCACATATTGAAAATATCTCAACTTAGAAAGATTGCAATATTGTCTACTTTTACAAACTTTCCCACATATATGAATTATGTTCAACAAAGAAAAAATGTGCAATATCTCTGTGTTCTATCAGTAAGTAACCAAGATACCCAATCATAAATCATGACTAGTGATATATTGGCTATGGTGCACATGTCAAATAGATCCACTATCTCAACTAGAAACAGCTGATGACATCAGTGGAAACTCTCAAATACACACACATTTCAGGAAGGAGATGGCATAACAATTGTAATAATGGTTCAAAAAATAACCTTGTCTAAAAATTTAGTTCTCTGATAATTCCTTATCATTATGATAGTACTAGAAGGAGATTATTGCTACTACAGCATAAGTTAATAAGTCTGCAACTACAGCATAAGTTAATGGCACTGTCTTCAACTACAGCATAAGTTAAAAAGCTTTAATAACAAACCCAAAGAGGAATTCCTTTTGGGAAAGCTGTTAAAGCATTGTTAAGAGTGATCAGACAAGTTTTCTTCAGACTGACTTATAGAGGGGTTGAGTTATCTGTTACCAAAATCAAATGTTCTCTCCCCCGCAGCAGTGTAAAAAGACCCTTCCCAAAGTGATGGGGGGGGGGAACTTGCCACTGAGCATATATCAAAATTCAACACAATACTAATCAATCATTAACATTATTGATTACAAAACTATATAAAAAATCCTTATCAATTACATAATGATTTAAACTTGAAGCATAAAAAAACTTATTAATTGAATGTAGAAAATGAGTTGTGTGTAATAAAAAGATACATATATATATATATAATACTATATTATAAGTTTTATATTTATTTCACAACATGTTGTTAACACAGCATAAAGAGAGCATAATTATTAACAATATAAATAAAAAATATTATCTGGATATCATATTGTAGACCATCATTTGCAAAGAATTACTTTTTAAATGTTACCTTTTTAATTTAAAAGTATTCAACAAAGTTTTAAAGGTTATAGTATTTTTGAAACAGTGAGGTTCACTAAATAAAATAAAGTACATCATAATTCTACAAAAGTGAACCTTGTGTGTAGCTAAAAATAAATATTCTGCTTATTTTATAAATTACAAATTACATATAATATAAAAGTATCTTAAGGTATGTACATTGAGTAAAACTATTAATAGTAAAACACAATTTAGAAGTCAATTAAAAAATTTAATTTTATAATTACAGAATATATTACCCAATAATATATCTAAATTATTATTGCAAAAACATTTATAATGAAGAAATCAGAATCCTTCTTACGTTCACCAGATGGATGTAAACTGGAAAACATTTTAACTTCTCCACCACTTTCTCTGACACTATCTACCAATTCAACAAAGCTTTTCCTTTTAGCAACGTCATTACACCTAAAAAATTATTTCAATAATTTTTAAAAGTAAAAACTAAAATCATTTTATAATAAATCAATCAAATTAAAAAGAATTTTTACCAATAAATATATTTTTCAAACATATGCTTTTCCTCAAATGAATATATTCATAGTTTAGTCAATGGAAAATATCATCAATAGAAACAGGAACTTATTTTTACCAAGAAACTTCTTTAAAATTATAAAAATTGTAGATTATAATTCAATACTTTTTTGGGTTTTCTCAAACTAAAATATAAGATTTAATTTGAAAATATATTTGAAATTCAGTACTCCCTCTATAATACAGCAATTCATTATTCTGGAAAGTAAGTAATTTAGAATTATTTTGTACTTTCTGTTTCAATGGAGTAATGTAGGCCATCAATGCAAAACTAGACATTTTTTTAAAGCTTTAGTTAATTCTTATTTTGACAATTTATTTGCTTGAATTATATTAAATCACATACAATAATACACTGCTTCTCCTGTTTTAATCTGTTAGTATTGAAGACTTTCCAGTAATCCAGGATTTTGGCAATCTGGAGGTATATGTTGGATTACCGAGATAATACTGCACTTCATAAAAAAATAAAATTCAAAATATATAAATAGTATATATCTAGCATGCTAGCAATAATCCTTTTAAAAGACAAAAAGAAATTAAAATTAATTTTTATTAAATTAAAAGTATATCTTAAATTTTAAACTTACTATACAAAACAGCTTGCAAACAATGCAAATTCTAATGATTATCACATAACTTTCATAAAATATTGTTAGAAATAGAAATTTAAAAGAAAGTTACCTCATTTCCTACAGTTTCAATATGTTCACACAAAAAAGAAGTGATATCTAAATTTCTAGAAAATTATTATTTTTTCAATTGACTTATTCAAAATATTCCATTAAAAGGCTTTTTATAAGTTAGGTGATCAAGAAAAGAACATTGAGTTAATATTTCATAACAAAATATAGTAGAACCTTATTAGGTTGGATCCCTTTAACTCATATCTCCAGATGATTTTTTTTTTAAATTTAAATTTGAGAAGCAATATACAAATTTCCATAATAACATTTGTTTGTTTTGTCCACATATTTTGAAAAATTATTCCTTTACTAAAATCTTCTAAGAATAATGGATGTTTGAAAGAACAAGTGCAGAGAGGGAGATTTTACAAATATTCTGTAAAAAGTTGACACAACCTAGTTATACCATTTTATCACCAGTGACAAATAGAAATCAGTGTTACATTCTTGGAATGCAAAGTACTATAAAACAACTCTCAGCACACTTCTATAAGCACAGTTCTCAATTAAAGATGTCTACATCTTCTGTGTAAATAAAATTCATATTGAATTTTTCTCCAATATAAAGATGATTATCACTATAAATATGTTTCATTTTAGTGCCCCCACCCTCCCATTCTCTGGTTCACCCAGAATTTGAATATCTAGGACCACTCTGGCCACAATTATTCTTACTTAACAAGATTTAATGGTAAATAAATTCGGCAACATAAATTTTGAGACATTACCTAAATAATTTATCACTAATAAGTAATATGTCGATTGCTTGAGCATCATTGGCTTTTAATACATGGTTTACACCATAAAATGCTTTATTTGGCTCGTTCATCAACATAGTGTAAAACTGCTCCAGACATTTTACTTCCCCAGCAGCTTTTGTATCTGCTAGTTTATTTGCTATCGCTGGATCAGCTAATACTTCTAGGGGCAAAAAAAAAATTTTTTTTAGCAATTTTCAAAATGATTATCTATAGAAACTGTACAAATATGGAAAAAAATTATAAAGAGCTGCTATATAATAATATAAGAACAAATATATTTTTTATGTAACATATATAAAATTATAAAAACTTATATATTGTTTACCTTTTAAAAAAACACTTAAAAACAAAAATGCCAATAAAAACTTCAAGAAAAGTTTATGAAAATATTTTTACCTTAAAACTTAGTAAAAATATCTTTGAGTTCTCAGTTATTGATTTCTAAAGTTCCTTCATTTCTAAATTCTACAAATATATATTTGATTATTTGTAAATATAAAAAGATAACAATGATTAGCAACTTCACTTTTTAGTAGAAAAGTTTGCATGTGAAATGATTACATAATTAGATATAATATTTTTTTTAAAAAACATGCAATAATTTATGATATATAATAATTAAAACATAAAATTCATTAATGTGCAAAAATTAAATACATATTTTGAACCTCCAAAAATATATAAAACAAAAATCAACAAATGATTTTTTAATTAAAAGATATTTAGGAAGCTGAACATTAGACATAAAATTCTTCAAAACATTGCCATGAAGAAAGTCTCATTAATTTTTCAAAAATAATTACTATACCACAACAAAAACTAAATATTGAAGACAGTCTCAGTAATATTAAACAGAAAAAATAATGTAATAATGTCAGTACTCAAATAATTCAGAATATATAAAACTTTCAAATCATATTTAAAAATAATAATAAATAAATCTTTATAACTTTTAATATGAACTCTTATTTTGTTTACCTTTTAAAGAGTGTTTAAAACCTGAAGATGAATGCACTAATACAAAAAGGCCTTTATTTTCTAAAATAATTTTATTGTCTGCCTTTAGAGCCATCTGCATCATATATTCATAAAATTGGTCCTACAATGGAACAAAAGTTACATATTAATATGTTTATAAATATTGTCATGTAACTTTTCAATCTTTTTTTCACACTACACATTTCTTAATTTTGTTGAAATACTGCTTTACGACCCATTTTTCATGTAACAAGAAAAAATATCATTATTTGATAAATCTACAATTTCTCCATGATTTGCAAAAGAAATTTTTAAATATTTTTGCATCTGTAAAAAACCGATCAACTATGAAAAAAGTTCATTTTTTTTCCAATATTTTTAAAAAATTTCATTTTTTTTAGATTAATTTTGTTGAATTTATAAACATAAAAATGAAAAATTTAATTCTAATTATAATATAAAAATGAAATACTATCAAGAATATTTTTTAAAATTTGCTTTAAAAAATCATGACTTCTTTTTTCCAAAAAGTAGCAAAACTAAATATGTGCATACATTTAGATATTATACAATACTGAATTTAGAGCGAAAATAATTTTCACATATAAATAATGTACTAATTTAATGAATATTCTTTAGAAGATGTTTCATATTTGACTTTCAATTTGATTATTTATCCATTATATACTAACAAAATTGAAAATAATCTTATAAGGAGAAAAGTAATAGTTAGTATACCACAGAAAATGTATTAAAACAAACAGTAATACACAAACTTTTCAGCACACACACAAAAACTGAATTCTACAAACAATATGCGAATATATATATATATAAATAAGTCACTTATGCATAAACTTAAACGGCCTTTAGTCTTAACTCTTAACTCAAATCAGGAAAAGGACTCTTTAAATACAATAACAACAAAAAGTCACAAATAAAGTTAGCCCATAAAGGATGGATGATAAATTAAAATGACAAAAAAAAAAAAAAACTGAAACGTACTGATTTTAGATGAATTTGTTAAGTTATTAATTATAAATTTAAGTTTGGTTTTATTAATGTCGCACTAGAAGCAACACGAGGAAACAAATTTAAAAAAAAACAATACATAAATAATATGATTGCTTATATCCTGTATGATGAATTACAATGAAATCAAACATGATGCAATAAAATTTTGAACTACTTCACTATTCTCAAATTATGAATGATTCACAATTTGAAAATTATCTGCAAAATGTAATATAATTATTTATAAATTATATATTTTTGGTTTAAAGTAAATTCTTAAAATTAAGAATTATTTTTTTTACCTGTAATTTAAAATATGTGACTTAAATTTAAAGATTGAATAAGAAATAATAATTTAAAAAATTAATAACTAGATTACTTTCAATCTAAAAAATCATAAACAAGTCTCTTTACACTCTGAATCAACAATTTTATAAAATATTTTTACAATTAAATATCAATGATTTTATTTAATGTATATTCAAATCTAAATTAGAGAGAGAGAAATACAGAGGTGAAATTATAACTAATCCAAACATGTTATCCTATGAAAATCCGAAAAATCGGATTATTTTTCTTAAATTAGACTTTTCTCAACAACATAAAAAAAAACCTATTTATTTTTAAGTAGTAAGAACAGAGAAAATAAAATAAAAGACTTTTAAGTTGTCAAAAAATTTGAGCAGAGTCCTATTCACATTTTATAAATATATAATACTTACACATACTATATAAAATACTGATAAACAAATTTTTGCTTATAAATATAAAATCATATGAAAATTTTCAATACAACTATAATTTTAGACTATTTTTTTGTAGTGAACAATGAGAGAGGCAGACTTTGCTTTCTTTAAGGAAGTTTATTCAAAATTTTGTTCAAAATAGTTTGCACAAAGGTTTGTTTTTACAAATAAGTTTTTCTTATGCATCATTACACACAAATATTAGATCTAAATTTAGTTCTTATTTTAGTGACAACACTAAATATTCCCTCACACCTAGATTGCTATCCTGGAATTGTATAAGTTGCCAATAACATCGGATAATTCACTATATTTGAAGTTTCCATCACAACTATTCAATTCCTCAGAGTATCAATCCTTTTAAACCAAAATTTTTTCTAAGTTTTTTTTATAGCATAGAGCAAAATTGTGCCTGCAACTTATCAGATACAACATCAATATTGATAAGCTAACAAATGGAAGAAATCAATTTTTGTAATTTTGGCATGTAAAATGACTTCATTATTAATTGGGAATTATGAAGTATATAATAACATATATAAATATGACAGTAATACTTTCATACTTGTAAGTAAAAAATTTGCTTACCATCTACTAAAACTTTTTTGACTATTCTGTTACTTGCAGTATTTATAACTAACTCATCACTTATTTTTTTTAAATTTTGTTTTGTTACAATCAATTTGAAATCAAATTTTTAGACAAAACAACTGCTGGGTTAATAAATTTTGATATAATATTTTCAATATATCACTAATTATTTTGTGTAAAACATCAATAAATGGAATCCTAAATTGCAAATATCTTTTGGAATATCAAAAGACAGTAAAACTTGACAGTAGAACTTTTCAAAACAAATGAACAAAACGTTTTGAAAAGTTCCCTGAAGATAAAAACATAAATATTTGTTTCTCGAGTTAATTTTTCATGAACTTAATGCTCCTTATTTTGGGAAAACTTTGTATCAGCTTAATGCTTCATAGAGTTCTGTAAACTATCAGTGAAATTGCTCTCTTTCACAGATTTAAAATCTGCTTTGTTATTCCCACAATTACTTTCAGCAGTTGATAACAGAAATATCTTTATATACTTTAAGTATTTTATAACTTTTCATAGAGTTCGTTATTTTAACATTTTGAACATTTACTTAATCTCTAAAAATATGTAAGGCATGGGCTCCATTGATTAAAGATTTTCAATAAGCATTTCTTAAGTAACA
Source organism: Nephila pilipes (assembly GCA_019974015.1). Lineage (NCBI taxonomy): Eukaryota > Metazoa > Arthropoda > Arachnida > Araneae > Nephilidae > Nephila > Nephila pilipes. The sequence continues at coordinate 466,197 of BMAW01007544.1, read as the reverse complement.
GTCAATTTGTACACAAAAGTTTCAAGATTTTCTTAATTTCTGTTTTAAGCAACTTCTGAAATTATCTTAGCTTTTCATTTCCTTTATAAAGCTCTTTTTTAGGTAAAATAATAAATATCAACAAGGTACTCACTAATCATTACTGTTAATGAAGCTGTCTCTTTTTCAGCAGTTAAATTTATACAATGATAAATACACTCAAATATAAGTAAATTTTGAACTTTTTTTTTCTTTCTCCAGTACACTTGATATGCCATTCATCTCCTCTACCATGACTAATGTATTGCATGCACAAAAAGCTAAAAAATTATCCTTAGTTTAGTTTATATTAACGTCACACTAGAAGCAACACGAGGGCTATTGGCGACGGACCTCATAATTTTGAACCATGGTCAAGTGATGAAAATGACACCTGAGCTGGCACCCCCCGCTCCTATAAAAAATAATCCTACAGAATTTCATTTTTAATTAAAGTTTTAATAATTAGCCAGTAATCAAACAGTACTCCATTTCTAAAACATGGGGATTCAGAAATGAGTCAATTGAATACATTTGAGCTTCACTATTTTTGCTTTCATCCATACATCTGCAAAACAAAATTATTTTCATGCAGTATAAATAAGTCTAGAAAGACTATGAATGGAGTGGTTTTTTTCTTTGCACAACAGTAATATTGCTAACTGGGATAATTATCAGAATACAGTAGGAGAATCTGAAGTACTTAGCAATAAACTGTGCTCCTGCAAAAATTATATAAATAGGCACTCAGAATTTTGAAGCCATGGCATCCACAGAGTTCTTTTCACTTTTTCAATATACTGCACAATGTCTTTAGGCTTATTCATTCCCACACTTATAATATCATCTTTTCCACCATGCCAAACAAAAAAGTGAACAAATATAAAGTGCTCATAGCAAATTATTTTCCTTTTTTTTCTGAATAAATAATATATAGGAGCACCTCTGTAAATGATTTTTGAAAATTACAAGCAGATTTCAATTTTTTAGAGACATAAATTTTAAGTAATTATTTTTAACTAATTTAAATAATAGCCCTGTGTAACACTTCAGAAACAGAACAGTGTCACACAGAATGAGTCTCAATGTAAGCACAGACTTCCTACAGAATTTGATGCTTATTGGTTTACTTCAACAATATGAAAGTCATGAATAAGCCCAGCTCACTTCAAGAAGCATATCACAATGAGTACAGACAAGTTAAGCTTTTCAAAATGATTTGACTGATATGGTTGCGACTGAGTCCAACCAGCAACATGAAATTTTTCTCCAAAGCGAATTGACAAGTTGAGTTTGTTGACTTATTTTGTCCTGCATTGTTTGAGTTAAAAACAATACCTTCTTGCAAAATTTAATTAGTTTAATGACAAGCAAATGACAATATCAGCATCATGAAGTTTTTTGCATAATGAATAAAAGTGTTGGCAAGAGTTTGTCACTGACATGGCTGAAAAGCAAAAGCTAGATAATTCTGAAGATGTATAATGTACAAGAAGGACATGTGCAGTTTTATGTTTTTAAAATACATCATATTTAAAAACATTTTAGGTAAATATAATAATTAAATGTTTCATGTTTAAAATTGTGTGTATTTAGCAAGTTATCTTAATTAAGTATTTTAGAAACTAATGTTTACAATATTTACCATTCACTGATCTGATTAAAAGTGCAAGCAATAAATGTAAATATTATATAAATGTACTGCAAATAGTTTTTTAAAGACAATTAGGCATAAGTGAGTAAGCTATTTGCTCAATCACCAGCAAAGGATGACATTTTTAGAAGCATTTAAATGGAAAACAGCTGCCCCTTTCACTGACCATTTGGTAGTAATACTGCATGTAATAAGAGTGTAAAAACTGTAAATTTTCCTAACTGCCAAAGGGTTAAAACCAAGTCCTGTCTTACTTGTATCAGCATTATCTAAATCATGCAGGAAGATTCTTGCTAAAAAGTTTAATTCAGTTCTCAAGAGCCATGTTTTCGAATACATGAAAATAATTTAAAACTAAGTTACTTAAAAATTGAGAGAAACTTCAAGAATATCAAAAAAGTCAGGAGGAATATTACAGAAAGATGGAAAGCAAGTAAAAATTTGGAGTCTCTTGTCAAAATGTGGAGATTTGATAACTCTGCTAGTTTCTTAACAAATCAAAAAAAAAAAAAAAATATTAATTGTAATTAGTCTAAACATAGAGTGCATATTTTTAATAGCACTTCATAAATTAAAAGATATATTTTCTTAAACAAATTTATTTCAATTAGCATGAATGACATTACATAACAGTTCTTTAGTTAAACATTAAGTTACATAAACTAAATAATTTTCCAACAAATCTTGAATATTGAAACTAGTCTAATACAGCATAAGAAAGAATAAAAATATAATAAACACTAGCACAAGACAAGAAATATACAAAGAAGTTAACAAAACATTTCAAAATATAATAATTTAATTAAACAAAAGAGAAATACCTTCACAAATCCAGGGCTAGCAATCAGAACACATTTCACAACTGGAAAAAATTAATTCAAAAACATAAATTACGTAATGAAAGAATGATAAAAAAAAAAAAAAAAAAAAAAAAATTATGTGATATTATAGTTAAAAATTGAAAACTCACTGTCAAAATTAACATGTCTATTCACTGCCTGATAAACAGTTTCAAAAAATCGTTCAAGCCCCTAAAAAATAATAAGTATTAGAACTATATTGTTAGCCCACTAGCAAAATCCTATTGCTTAAACCTATTGGCTTATCAACAAAGAAATTTTTAAATCAAATTCATTTTTTTATTTTAAGTAATTGTAAATATGTTACATATGTATCTAGAACAGATGTGTTACTGGTCTGCAGATTATTTGGCAAAAATTTCTAAATTTGTGCTAAAACTCCAATTTTAAAAATGATCACCAATCTGAAACTCAACCCTAGAATCTATTCTCAAAATGATAGATTCATTGAAAACTTAAAGAAAATAATTTCAAAAAGGCTTTTTAAGCCTTTTTGAAGCAAAATATACTTATACATTTTCTACGTTTTTAAAAATGTTGGTTTCTTGGAATTTTTAATGAATTCAACATTTTTAAAGCAAGTTTTCAGATGAGTTTTGGAGTAATGGTAATGTTCAGAAATGGCAATTTTAAAACCTGTAACACAAATTTGAAGAAAGAAATACACATTTTCTAAAAAAAAAAAAATTTTTTTTTTAAAGTTTTATAACAGAAAGGCTAAAAAGTGTTAAAATCTACACATATATTTACTTACAATCATAGAAATAAATTTGTTTGAATGTACTCACATTTTTATGAGCACCTTGTATGTAATATAAACACCAGAATTTAAAAAAAAAAAAAAAGAGGGGGGAAATTGGAGAAAATCTTGTTCAAAAGAAACATTTGCAAAAAAATGAATCTGAAGAGCATACAAAAAATTTAGAAGACAATGAAAAAACTCGAAGCCAAAAATATGATAAGATGAAATGCAAACAAATTATAAAAACATTTTAAAAACATAGGCCAAAAAAAAATAAACACGAATAAAAAAATTACATTAATTAACAGAGCCCTCGAAACTTTGTTTTACTATTTGTATGGTTTTACCACTTAACTCATACATCAATGATGAGGGAATTAGCAAGCATTCATTTAAAAAATATGTAGATCCATGCATCCTGAAAATTTATTCTAAAAAAAATGTCTATTAGATACACCCTCTGGGTCTGATAAAAAAAAAAAAAAAAAAGGGTAATTATCTGAAGTCTTGAAATGACATCAATTATCTTTGCCATGATAACCCATCTTTTCTGTTTCTTTTAAAAGATAATGTCTGAGCAATTTTAAAAATACTGAACATTTACTTAATAATTTAATCTGCTTTGTAACTAACTGTAATATTTGATTACTACATCCAAGGGAGGGAAATAAAATCAATATATATTTAATTAAGATTAAATATTTTTAAATATACTTAATATTATTAAATTTAAATAGATTTTGAGGCAAAAAACATGAAAGGTGTGAATGAAGCAAAATAAAAGAATTGTCGGCTACCAGGAAAGAAATTATCATCACTAAATTTTTACACCAAGATTTTGCCAGAAATTGTTCTGACCACAAATACATTTATACCATATACAAATATTTAAAAAGAAAGAGAAAAAAAAAAAATACGAAAGGTATACTTTACAGAATAGTATATTCTAGACAGTTTTACATGGGGATAAAGCTATCATTAATTTCAATCATAAATATCCAATGTACAATTAGATATTCTTTACATCAATTTATAAACTTAAATATTATTATCTATTAGAAACCTTTCCTTGAAACAAAATTTAACTTTTAAGAAGCATGATGTTCCTACTCTAACAACTATAACCTAAACATAATTTTAAAAGGTTAATGACATTGTATAAAAATTCAGCCATTTCATATATATATTAGTTTGGCAAATATTCCAAGCTTTTGCAATTAAAAGGGTAATATTTACTGATATTTACTTATGCATGTTAATTCAAATATTAGCACATAATGCAGTCACTTATGTTTATGTCGTAGATAAAGAAAAAATAGAAGAGTCACATAAATAATTTAATACATCATACTGAGACTAGGGGAAAAAAATTATGAACATATAAATTATTTACAATCCATTCTGAACATAATTTTTACAGAACATAATGACTGCTTTTTTTTAATTAGCTATTGAATAAATTTCTAAATTTCAGAATAAAATTAATTTTGGATAACTTCATGTGTGGATGTTTATGGACAAAAATTAATTTCATTAAAAAGTGCACATGAAAATGGAGAATGAGTACATACAAATAAGCACTGTAATTATTTTATTCAATTGATCACAAATAATTTCACCAATTAAAGCTTGAAGCATTATTCAAGTCCCTGAAAGAGGCTTCCAGATTATACTTTTAAATCAAATGAATGAAACATTCACACACTCTTATATGGCCAGTTATTCACACACTCTTATATGACCAGTTATTATAGTCACTGTATCCCAACAGGTACTTTCTATGCAACTTTGATTTGACAGAAAATCATGATTCATAAATCATGACAGAAAATGTCATGATTCATAAACTGGGTTTCAAAAAAAGTGTGTGAGCAGAGCACCGAAACATTTCCGAAAGAGGACCAAAAATACCATCAAAAGGGCATTTCCCTGACCCATCTCCCACATTATGCTATTACCATTACCTGGTTAAGCAATATTTCTATGAAAAGGCCATGGATGATTTGACACCCTGTTGGAATAAATGTTTGCACCACTTAAGTTCTTTAGTCTAATGATAATGTGATATGATTTGTGAAACATTCTAAACTTTCATATATTTATCTCTTTTATTTATTATTATTTATCATATATTTATC
>BMAW01007544.1:426268-460775 GCA_019974015.1 Nephila pilipes | reverse complement strand
TATATTTATCTCTTTTATTTATTATTATTTATCATATATTTATCTCTGCCCATTTTTCTGTCAATCAAAAATTTATCTTACTTTTTCACTACACCTTTTTTTTTTTACATTTTTACTACCTTTTGTAACAATAATTAATATGTCTTTTTTTTCCCAAAAAAATACAGTAATTCATCATATAACAAAATTGTTTTTTATACCTTGTCATGTTGAGCACACATTCCTTTTCTTTTACGTGGAATATTGATATCAATTTTGGCACGTACAATTGTCATACTAGAAGTAACTAAACATACATGAGCAAGACCTTCTTGCATTACAATAGCAGCAAGATCTGCATTCTGTGCTGGATCACATGCCATATCTTCATAAAGAAATTAAATTAAAAATATTAAGTATGAAGTGTTTTGAGGAACAACTTAGCAGAAGAAATGTTAAGTAAGATAATATAGCAGATACATGAATAAAACTTAAGTATATTTTGGGTTGATTGAGATTTTATATAAAAATATATGAATTATATTTACTGATATAAAATTGAAGATAAAGAAAACATATAATACACTAATTTTTTTTTTTTTTTTTTTTCATTTCATTTTTGTAATATATATTTTTAAAAATATATTTAAATTTATACAATAATATTACATGAAAAAATAAATTCACAATTTTATATTAATAAACTCTATATGTATAAAAAAAAAAAAAAAATTTCCTTTACTCGATATTCTGATGAGGAACATGGAGTAATGTATTTTTTCAATGCCTGTAGATATTTTGAACAATAAAACATTAAAAGTTCTGAGTAACAATGAATAATAGAATAGATTTGTGTCTATAGAAAAAAAAATATTAAAAGAACAATTTTTTTCCACTGCACATAAAAAATTAGCTAGTTGTCTTTGAAGCCCAAATTATTGCTTCAGAAAACTGGGAAAATGAAGTTAACATGGAATGAACAAAATTTATTCAGAAGTCGGAAATTTTAAAAATAAATTGAATATCTTGTTCACCTTGAGAAAGCTCATTTATCAAGAATAATTAGAGATAATGAAACTACGCATTGCTTAGTGCTTTTTTTTCTTCTTTGATACTGAGTACTCCCAGTAAATACACTTATGTTATAGTAGTGATTCTATGAGTACAAACAAGCACTGATGTTAGAATTTTATTTTTGTGAGCCAAAAAAAGTAGAGTTACTACAACGTGAAAAGAAATTAGCATTGCTAGTTTTGAATTACTCACTGTCATTAATGCTCATCTCATCTTACTCTTCCTTGAATTGAAAATCAGACTTTTCTTTGTTTTACCATGGATCACTGAAGAAGCATGGGGAATATTCATATATATTTTCCTTGATATATATATGACTTAAAGAAATAATAAAAAAAATTAACCCACAATGAGATATATAATCAAATACCTGGAAATAAATAATCCAGCTGATTTATATAGTAGAGGTTTTTCTGCACAATATTAATTAAAATCCAAATGGTGGGAAGGGCCCCAATGGTCATACTTTCATTTTGAAAAATAGCCAAATGCTAGCTTTGATAATGATGAAGGATCAGGAGTTTGGGAAAAGATGGGGGGGGGGAAGCTGCTATTGCATCAATTACAATGATAAGATGATAACTGATTCTGTTAGTTATATAGCAAACTAGTATTACAAGTACTTCTTAGACAATAACAAAATTCTTGATCTCATGGTAGGGATAATCTTATTTCTAAAAAATTGTTGCACTCAGAAACATGTCCAAAAACAGAGTAATCTTAATTCAAGAGAAGTTTTAAAAGCTGAAAAAGAATTTATCAAATTAATGAAAGGTAAAAAGACAAATGGTTAAAGGATTTAAGAGTTATAAAAAATGAAAACTAAAATAATAAAATAAAGAATAATATAAATCCAATAAAGACAAAATTGGAACGTTGACAGAATAATTATGACATTAAAATGCCAACAGTTCTTTTCTCATATTATGAAGTCATTAAAAATTAATGTCTCATCATTATGTTACACAATCTCACACAGGAATGTAGATTCCAATAACTATACAATGAAAGAAAGATTATAGACTTTTTATGGCAGAAAAATAATACATTCAATATTTCTAAAACACAAAACTTTCTTCCTAGAAGTTAAACACTATTATATAATTATGCATAAATAATAAGCTGCATTTAAAATAGAGATGTTTTAAACAGAAAACGCATGTTTTAGAAAAAACAATTCTACAAATTTTTAAACAATTTTTGCAAAATAATAAAAATAATTAATTTTAAGTTGGGTTTTTTTTTCCCCTCCAAATTTAATTTCAATTTTTTCAAAGGAAGTAGTAGAAACAAAAAGAAAAAAAAGGACACAATTTTAAAACATTTTTTAAAAGATTTCCTCCTTAAATTCAAAGAATATATAGAGTAGTAAATTTTGTAAGGAACACCTCTATTTAAGGAACACTTCTGTTGTTCTTAATCCCTTTGAATAACATATGCATTTACATCTCATTACAGGACAAAATCTCCGGTCTAAAATGTGTGTCCCTTATTGGGAGGTATTACTGTATATATATTACATAAACTTTTGCCTTACCTATCCTTTCAAGAGCTATTGTATCCCAGCAAGATTTTGAGAGAGTAAATTTGCGATTAGGCTCTAAATCCAAAGTATGATATGCTCCCAACTATTAATATAAGAAAAGATTAAAAACTTATTCATAAAGGATATTTTTAAAAATTATAAATGCTATGTTTATCAAACATAAAAGTGTATATTATATTATATAATACCTTAACATATTGATTTTCTTGAATATTTCTTCCTTTTACCCTTAACATGCATGCTTGTGTATCAAAATCTATATCTTCCACTCGAACTGTTAATGTTGTACGTATTCTGTTGCTTGCAGTACTACCAGTAGCAGACTCGGTAGTAACTTTTCTATAAGAAAATCCAAAAATGGATCATAAAATTTAGCCTTCCAATTATGCAAAGAACAAGATTTATCTCATGCTTGAAAATAAGATATAAAAAAGAGCAGTTTTTTCTTCTAAAAAGTCCCCCCCCCCTCTCTCAAATTCTAAAACTAGAAGGATGGAAGAAAATACTTTTTTGCTCATAAAAAAGGGGGGGGGGGAGGTATCATCTACATTATATTGAAGCAAATAATAAGAGTACATAGGATGTTAGGTTTAAATTGATTGGATATGTATGAAGAACCAATCAACCACAACTATCATTCATTTTATTCATACATGAATCTATAGCATGAAATACTATTTCAAAGAATAGAAAAGTTGCATATTAAAACCTTTTTTACTTTTCAGATTATTTTAACATACCAGAAAACTTTTACATAATATGTACATTACTTGATTATTTACTTTATTTAATATTTTCAAACTTATTTGCACACCTTGATATTACATAAAAATAATTTAAATTTTTAATTTCTAGTATCTTATTACACATCTGTAAATTTTTCATGTTTCATTTTACTTTTATATTTAATGATAAACAATATACATATTGAAAATGAACTTTAACTCAACAAATAGAAATTAACATACATGTAATACAATTTTTTTGAATAAATATCAACAACTATTAATACTTCAACAATAGAATAATACAAAATTTCAGGACATAATCAGAATCATGATTATTCCACAGAAACCACAATGACATGGATCAAAAAAAATTCCATCTATACCTGATGGTGGTGCTTTTCAATGTGTCACCTTCAGTTAAAAGATTATATGTATGCCACATATCTTCTGGTTCTTCTGGTATTAGGGTCACAGACCTGTCGACAAACACAATAAATAATGAAACATATATGAATTAACCAATACTAATATCACAATGTAATTTATGCATAATCTTAAGACTCTCATAATTTAAGTTTAAACATTTTACAGCTTTAAAATTTAAAATTTTCTTAAAATTAAAATTATAAACTTCATATTTAAAATTATCCTCTACATATAATTTATATATATTAATGAATTATTGATATTTGATAATTATTTAATATAATTAAATAATTATCAAATATCAATAATTCATTAAATACAAATTACTAGAACATACATCTTCAAATCCTGCACACTTGTATTATTATTTAATCAGCCTACAGACAATATTACATATTCTAGTAATATAAATCATTATATTCTGCATGTATTTCATAGAAAGTTATCATAAATAAATAACTACCACCATGATTTAAAATTCATTTCAAATGCAAAAAAAAAAAAATAATATGCAAGATTACTTTATAACATTCTAAGAAATATAGATTGCCTTCAAAAAAAATTTTTTCTGTAAAAAATATTTGACATATATGATAAACATTATGCTTTTAAAATACACATGTTTATATATACATATATATATATAATTAAATAACTTATTAAAATAGTATATTTAATGATATATTATATATATAACATTGAATCTCGAATGAATACTAAAGATTAAAATACTTTTATATACACTTATATAAGCATAAAAATAACGGCATTATAATATGAAGCATTAGTTATCCTACAAGAGTTCATAATTTTAGTCGAATTATTTTTGAACAGATTCAAAAGGGGAATTTCAACTCTTTACTTCTATTAAACTAGCTTCCTGAAACGTGATTCAGATTTCAATTAAAATTACACCAATAAACATGAAATCATGTAAACATTACTTTTATGTACCTCACTGTAATTCTATAACATGGTTTGAATATGATTGAACAATATAATTTAAAATGTATACGAGCCCAACTGTTTAAAATAAAAATCCATATAGGAATAACTAAAAGAAATAACTGTTAATACAACAAAGAATTAAAACACCTCAGAATTGCTAAAAATTCATTTTCACTAGTTGAAACAAAATTACTAAATCATCTTTCAAGAAATGTCATAACTTTTTAACATCTTCATTGCAAAAACTCTTGACAAATTATACAATTTAATTAATCGAAAATGTTCAAGATGCCGATGAAATTCATTTAAAAAAAAAAAAAAAAAAAAACAAGAAACTTAATTTGCAAATCTGATTGTAATGTTTTCATTCAACTTTTTTTCTTACATATTTACATAATTTAACATGATTATCCCACAATCTGAAATGTTATTGTGGCAAAATTTTGCAGCAGTAATAAATCAAAATTATACTCACCCACTACCATCTTTTTCTAAATATCTATGCACAAGTTTCATTTTGTTTTTGAATTTATTTAATGTTTATTTCGATCAACTTGATTTTTCAGAAAGCATTCGTGTTTTGAAACTGTAATATACACGCGAATTATACATTTTAATATGTACAGTGAAAGTCAAGAGTAAATTATGATGTAAACAATGTAATGTTTCAATTTTTCAGCTTAATAGACCCGTTTCTAGAGTATAAAAGGTCAGGTTGGTAGTGTATATTAGGATTTATCACAATGTGAATACTCGCATTTTTCATAATATATATAAAGTTGAATGAAATTTAAAACACAGGTATTATAAAAAAAAAAAGAGGGTTCAATTAAAAATCTTGAGAATGGTAGTCCTCAAGCATTGCGAATTTTTGTTTGCATCAATTTGCCACTCTCTATCATTATTTTTATTTTATTTTATTTCTTTCTCATCTGAAGAGGTTAAATTTAGGATTGCATTTTCAAAATTATTCGTCAATTTAAATTTCAATAATTTTAATAACCAATATGCTTTTCTTTTTTCTTATGTTACCACTCTCTCTGAGTGTATGTTCATTTTCATTTCTCAATCAAGAACTGATTTTCAGAGTGATCCCCTATGTTTATCTAGTCTGGAATCATGTAGCAAAATCACAGATAAATCTGCCGGAAAAGTCCTATAACTCAATACATTACTTCCCTCAGAGTCTTTACAATAGCCTCTGTTTATTCGCAGATGGCTCAGTAATCCGCACCCAAGGAAATATTCTAATTAACGTAATAGTTAAATTACAAAATCATCTAAAACAAATAGAGGAATGGATAAAACTCTGGAGGATTACTGTAAACATTAATAAAACTAAAGCTCTCATATTTAGAAAAGGTCACGCTCTCCTCCCCCTCTCCTAATAAAAAACTCAAATTCTTTAATGATCAAATATCTTGGGACTCTGCTGTCAAATACTTAGGAGTTATCCTGGACTCCAAACTGACCTTTGAATTTCATATCCATTCAATAATTGGCAAGTGCTGATCCAAAATCCATAACTGTATACTTTGATTGGCAGAAATTCAGTACTAACTCTCGCTAACAAAGCTCTTCTCTCTCTCTCTTCTCTTCCGCCCTATCCCATCGGTTGGCAACCTATAGAAACGGATGAGCCAAAAGTTACAATTTACAAAATTTTCCAGTTTTGAAAGAGCCACTAAAATTTTCGGTTTAAAAATATAGTATTTACTTATATATATTTGATTTTTGATTTAAAATAAACGGCTTTAAATACAGAATAATATTTATTCATATAAAAACACAAATACTGATAGTTACATCAATGGGAGCATTGGCTTTGCATTCCTTTTGAAAGTTTGATTAAATCTGGTTTATAACTTGTTGTTTTAAGTTTCAAGCACGACTCTAGATTTTTATTTGTTTGTTGACTTCTCACTTTACTTTTTATTATATTCATGCAAGAGAACGCTTGCTCACACGAATATGTCGACCCGAAGATCGTCAGCACTCCGTACGCCAACTTCTTCACCTCATTGTAGCATTCTTGAAGACTATTTAATGCGCCAAATATGAGGACCTCAACTCTCAGAATTTCTTTTAGAGCTGTCCACTTGTGCTGCGCGATGTGCATGCATTTCTGGACCTCCAACTCTTCCAACTTGCTCTTGAGTTCTGTGAACTTGCCACTCCACAAGTCTTTAGTTTTCAAATCCTGCAATTGCATTTGAAGCGATCCAGCATCAGTTCCAAATAGCTCAATGTTGATCTCATTTGTATTTGTGTTGAGAGGATTTACTATGAACGTGAGAGTACTTGCATTGGTCTCATCTCGATATTGCTTAAGATTTTTAAAATGAAGTAATTTACCGCTCTCCATGTCTTCAACAAAAAGAAGTAATTTTTTTTCGAAACAAACTACTTCTTCAAGCAATGCGTAGCCTGGATTGCCCTTTCCTTGCAGTTTTAGATTTAGTTCATTTAGTTTCATTGTGGTATCCACCATGAAGTTGAATTTTTGCAGCTATTTATCTTCTTCCAATTCGGGATGTCCAATACTTTTTTCACTGAGGAATGTTTTTATTTCACTCAAGTACAAAGCAAAACGTTACAATACGTTACCTCTAGAAAGCCATCGCACTTTATTGTGCAGAAGTAGGTCGGAAAACTGGCTATTTATTTCTTCAAGTAGATCTTTAAACTGGCGATGGTAGATCGTTTTTGCCAAGATGCTGTTAATAATCTTAGTTACCAAGTTCATGACCTTAACTATTTCGGCCGGAAATGTTTGGGCGCAAAGCGCTTCTTGATGAATTATACAGTGAAAAGTTAGAATTTCGTGGTTTATTATTTTTCTGAAGAATTGATGTTATCCCTCTATGTAATCATATCATACTTCTGGCTCCATCAGTTGCTACAGAAACGATTTTATTTATATCGATTCCATTGTCTTCCAGGAATTTTTGCACAGTATTTGCTATATCTTCTCCCCGAGTTTGCACTGAGAGCGGTAGCAATCCTAGTAGCTCTTCTTTTGGACCTAGGGACGACATATACCTGACGAAAAGGGTAACTTGTGCCGTGTCTTTTATGTCACAAGACTCATCTACAGCAAGTGATAAGGCAGAAGCCAGTTGAATGTCTTCCACTTGCGTATGTGTTACATTTGAAGACATTTTAACAATTCTATCTTGTACTGTTTTAGCAGATAATGACAAATCTTTGATTTTCTTCATGATTTGTGCTTTGTTTTTAAAATCATGAAACAATTCTTCAGATTCAAGTGTAAAACAATCTTTGACGTACTCACCATCTGTGAATGATTTTCCTCTTTTTGCAATTTCTAATTATACAGCAAAGCTTGCCAGATTTACATTATTAGAAGATTGCGCCCAGTTACTCAGTATGGAACTTGACTGTTGTTGTTCTTTTTGGAGCTCTGCAACATCTTTTTTTCGTGCGTCACTGGTTGGATATTTACCAGCAAATTGGATATATTTTGTAGTGAAGTGTCTCTCGAAATTTGACTTCTTATTGTGTGTGAGTTTTTCGTGGCAAATGAGACAAGTCGGAAGGCCATCTGTGTTGCATATGAATACAAATGACTCTATCCAATCCTGATTGAATTCTCGGTTTTCTTCTTCAGTTCTTCTCTTTTTTTTTACCAGATGCCATGTTGGCGGATGAGCTGAAAAATGATTTTTTTTTTTAAATTTTACATAGCTATCTAAAATGGTAAGAACTTTATTTACCATTATACTTCGTTAACATGATCCTCAGATATGTAATCCAAATCTTTTAATGATTTCATTATATTATCTTCGTACATACCTTTGAGAAGATAACTCGCTTCTAAATCGTATTCTTCTTAAAACAGCAAGCGAATACACACGTAAAAACCGCAAACGATTAAATTAACACACATGCAATGTAACGTCAACCGCGCTATCCGAGGATGACTGACTGACAACACGTCTAGAGTCTAGACATGTTACCTAGACGATGGCTGTTTGGGTTAGACGGAAATGGAATGCAATTGTGTGGCTGAGAGATAAACATAGTTACGGAGTCTCATCTCTAAGTACAAAACAATAGTTCAAATTTATCTCATTACGTCACGTTAAGCGTAGCGATTTGTAAATAACAATTATGAGAATAGAAGCTATTGAGAAATTAGGTACTTAAAAATATTTTTTTCTTATTTTTTAAGGGTTTTGATAGTAAATTATTAATTTTTTCGTAAGGAACTGGAGAGCCGCAACTTTACATCAAAAGAGCCGCAGGTTGCCGACCCCTGCCCTATCCTACTTTATTCTCCTCCTACTTGGGGCCATGCCACACCTACCCACATTAAAAAAATACAGGTCCTTCAAAATAAAATCCTCCGCATGATTATTAACTCACCTTGGTATGTCAGAAATTCTGTCATACACAAGGATCTCAATATCCCTACGATTATTAAATACATCAACTATCTCTCTAGAAGATTCTATAATATACTAAAAAATCATAGTAACCCTCTAATAAGTACCCAGCTAATTTTTGCTCACAATAATGGAACTCATGCCCTACCCTACCATTCTTGCAATAATTATTTCCACCTAATTTCCCCATAACACATGGCACTCCAACTCAGGCCCTTTTAATTAATTCCTTTATAACTCCTTCAATAGCCTCTTTCTCAGTCAACCATCTCACTCCAAGACCTACATCATCATCTGTTCAGCTTTTCATCAGCTGTTTAATATTCTTTCGCCATCCCTATCTGTCCTCTCTTTAACTAGTTTGCTGACCACCGCTGTGCACTTAGCCGTAATTTAATTTTGTACTTTTCCCTTCCTTTTTCAGCTTTTACATCATTAAAAAAAGGTTTAAATAATATTTTATTTATTTCTATTGTAATTTTACAATAATAATAATAAAAATATTTTAAAAAACAATCATATAAAATAATACTCTCCTCTTGCTGAAGATTAGACATAGTCTATCGAAGGCACTGAGGTGTTAAAAAAAATGCTATAAATATTTTTTATAATCTTATCTTTCGATAGTGTTAGTAAAAAAAAAAAATCTATTAAAAATCTCATCCTCTTATAAATAATTCATTCACTTTCCTGTCCTCTTTCCTCTCCCTTTTCTTTTATGTTTTTTTAATTCATTTGTGCATTAAGCACATTTTAAAATGCTTGTTTTAATATTAAAAAAAAATCAAGACTTTAATATGACACCGAGTAAAGAGTCCACCGGACTGGCACTCGTCTTTGTCTGATTGTTGTCGTTGACGCTGAATGAAGGCCTCAGAACTGCGATAAATTTCCACTAAAAATAATTGTCAGAAAACCTTCTTAGAAAAAATAGAAAAATATGTACCAAATAATAAAAATAGAAAATTCTATAGAAAATTTTTAACAGATGCAACTTAAACTTAATTTTTGTCCTAAATATTTACAATAATTTGGTTTACCCATTTACAAATATCAATAGTCTCGGTCAGAACGCAGAATGTTTACCTATTGCATTCTGCATAAACTTCATTCTTTTACCTCTCTGTAACAGCTAAAATTAGCTATAGAGCTTTAACTATTAAAAATGTATGTTTAGTATTTTGGAGAAAAAGAAATGAAAGAAAAATTTATAGAAAAATGTCAAATAAAAGCGATGGAAAAAGTTAAAAAAAAAAAAAAAAAAGTGAAAAATGCTGATTTTAAGCAGAAAAAAGGAAAAGAAATACTTGTGGTAGTCATACGACTGACCGAGTGCTGTTTGAGGCTTAAAAACTTCAAAAAAAAAAAAAAAAAGAAAGAAAGAAAGAAAAGAAAAGAAAGAAAAAAAAAGATATTGAAACTAAAATGGAAAAGTTAAGCTATGGTCACTTCAAGGATAATGACCTTTTTATCATTCTGCAAGCGCAATTTAATTTTGAATACGGGTATGTAAAAAGCATTTGAGCTTTAACAATTGAGTTTGTATGGCCTTCAAAAGAATTGGAATATTTCATTCATTATAGAGTTTCTTGGTAATTTTTTGAGGAAATTTTCAAGCTTATCAATTCTGAGGTTATTGAGTGTTATATAACTTCTAACGAAACAGAGGGTATCAGTCCTTAACCTAAAAATTTCATTTCGTATAATTTGCATTTTTTTTATATTAGCTGAGGCGCATTTGTAATTATCTGTGTATAAATAATAATTTTTTTTTCAATGAGAAAAAGAGATTGTGTACTTATATAAGCAAAATGTCAAGTGATTTATCTCCCTCCCCAAACTTTGCAAACAAATATGTTGCCATCTTTCCCCAAGAAAATGAACACTATGTAACTCGATAATTAACGTAACTGAAAATACTGAAATTTTAATTCATTTATACAATATTTGGACATTTCAAGTAAAGCATATGTTGTATGAATAAAAGCAAGATGTATTTCTTTAGTTAGGGTTCCAAAAGTACAATTTTTTTTCCTTCCACTAATCTAACTGTAGCAAAATTTTGTATAAGAATTCACATCCTTTGTTATCTGGTGATAAAGTAATCGGTTGTTGATAAGGAACAAACAAGTGTTGTCCCTTTAAAGATCTTTTAACATTAACAATTTTCTACCATGTACAAATCAAAGAAAAAAAATTGACATTGTTTCTTAACTTTCTTAACTAATTAGTTTATGTTGCTCTCCTAATTGTTGAAGCTCCTGAATAACAAAGTTATTAAATATCTCAAGCAGAAGTTTCACACTTTGTTTTTTCAAAATTTGAAAGACACAAAGTTTTCAACATAAATCATGAGCAAACTTTACTAAATTATTACTGTCTATGTCATATATTCACTTAAATGTAAAAAAATTTGCATCTAATAATGGAAATTTATTATGATCTTCAAAATCTGGAAAATAAAAACATTGACCTGCATTTTTTTTCATTAATCCAATTGCTGCAGATGCATTTACATAAGTGTACTGAATCAATAACAAAAAACAAAGGATTACAAGCATCAGAAGGATGTGGATATAGAATGCTCAATTTGGGAGGAAGAGAAAAGGTGGATATTGCTGTTCGATTATAAAACTATTGTCAGAAGCTACGCCTATAACTTTGAATCCTATGTCATCAAGTTCCACGATAATTTTTTAACAACAGCAAACAGTTTATCTCCATCGACTTTTTTTTTTCACCGGCATTATATGAACTACTTCTTTAAAAGAAGATTCTGAATCATGAAACACTGCGAAAACGGATATTCAAAATCGAGTACGAAGTACTCACTTTTGAAAACTTCACATACTCAAAATAGTTCCGATTCCAACTTATTCAAATTTAAGACTCGCTCGTACTCATTTTTAGTAACAGATACGTACTCAAAATGGAAACTTCACATACTCATTTTTGAAAATATTTGTGTATCAAATCTGAGTGTTTAATAGAAAAATGAGTATATCATGTGTTTATTTGTGAATCTGTTACTGCATCAAATATGAGTATGAAACAATATTATAGAATGTTTTTCATTTATTTTCGATACTGTTGTTGTATCGGATATGAATTTTAAACATAAAAATCAACTTAATTTTTTTAAAAGAATCAACTTAAATTTTAAGGGACTTATAAATAAGCGCTCCTTTATTTGCAATTATCATTTTTTTTCATCTTATGTATTATTTAACATACGCTTTATTAATTTTTTACCACAAAACTTCGAATAAATATTCTTGCATTTACTGTGTGTAACCAAACAGTTACTTTTAGAAACAAAAATGCAACTGCTATGTGATCATAAACTGTATTTTATAGTATGTTTTATATATAAACACTTTATATTTATAAGGCTGATTCTGTTTAAAAAAATAAAGCAACAGAAGATTAAACTATTTTCTCTTTTAATCAAGATACATAATTAAGCTGTCACAATTATATAATGATTTAGGATTTAAACAGGTGCAATTTTGTATCTTGAATTAAAGTTTTCTTAAAATGTGATTTGCAAACAAAATTTAATTAAATAATAATTTGATTATAATATTTTAAAAAGGAATCAACAGTATTTAAGAAAAACATATGTGAATATGTAAATTCTTTATACAATTTCAAATTTAATAATTATTTTTTAGCATTAAATTTTTTTCTGTCTGAAAGTAATAATTATTAATCAAATATATAATTTTTACTCCTATGTTTCAATGTAAAATTAAGCTCAGAAATTAAAATTCTGAATATTGTGAATAGACACACACCAACATTTATATTAGTGATAATCATTCTGATTTTTAAAAATATGAATAAAATATTAATTTTTAAAATCGTATTTTAATAGAAATGATTCATCTGGGGGTAAAAAACAGAATTTTGGTAAATAGAAACATTTATATTCTATAAATTTTGAATACTGTTTAACAATCTGTTACGTTGCCTTGTCGTGCAGATGCGATTCTTGTTCTTCCAACCAACACCAAAACCTCGGTTTTACTTTGCAATTCATGACGGCACAAGCAGATTTTTTTTAAAAAAACATTAATTAACTTGCTCGGCTTTATCTTATGGTGAACATGTATAAACTTTTTTGCAATTTAATGAATTAATATAACTATAAAGTATTTGTGTCATGTGTCGAATACAAATGAAATTTTTTTATTTATTCTGTATGAATGAATGTTGGAGTTCATGCATAGAATAAAATCCGTATACTCTGTATCAAATATTTATTTAAGTTTTTGCAGCATTTTTTGACGATATTATCAAAGAAACCCAAGATATGAAATGTCTGTGTAAAAACCTTAATTATATAAAAATCAAATTTTGAAATTACAACACAAATAAGTTGTGGTTTCTCCCCACTCCCACCCCAAGTGTATGAGTTTGAAAAAGATAATTTTAAAAATTTGAGACTATGGTGATGAAACATCAAACAATCACTTATAACATGATGAAAAATGTTTGGGACATAACAGGAAGGATGCCTGATTAGACTGTTAACATTCGGTTTCAAAATACTCATTAAATATGAGTTGCACCGTATATATGAACCATGTTCTTTAAAAAAATATATTCTGAAATATCTTACTCCTGTCATAAAGCATCTGAAATTCAATTCATTAAAGAATAATCTGGAATAAAAGCTATTTTTGTCAACATTTTATTCTGTGTATAATTTCTTACTTTGTGATTGCTACACAGTATTATTGTAACGAAAAACTGATGAACAATTCTTCGAAAATGGTAAAAACTTAATATCTTAAATATAAATAAGAAGATATATTACAAGAAGATTGAAACAAGATATGAAAAATATGTGTGGGGGGTGTATAATAATTTCTCAGTTAATTAAAAAAAGCTAGTTTACGTTCATTACACACTTATGAAGTGAAAAAAATAATAGAATTCTTGTCGAGCATCATTGTTGTATAGTCATCAACAAAAAAAGTGTAGCAAAGTGGCTCAAAAATCTTAAAATTTCACAACACTGCTTTCTACTTCTATCCATTTTGAAAAATAATTAATTACTACAAGATAATTAATATTCCTGTGAAACATTAGTCTATTCCTATTTTTTGAAAGGGGTGTTGAGAGATACCATGTGGTAACGATGGCTCATTAGTTTGGGTTTTGCGAAACAGGGCACTTGCAGCACACTCTGTTACAACTTTATCAAGTTCCTGAAAAATTACTAGCGAATACATAATCTCGCGTGCCTTATTTTTGCAATTTTTGTATGTAAATGGTCTTCATGTAATATTAATACACAGAGAAAAAAGAAATACTCGAGAATGAATACCCAAACGTACGCATTTTGAAATGAGTATGTTTGTATCAGATTTGAAAAAAATGTTTTTATCGATTGTAAAACATTGCATGCATACAAAACCAAAAAAAAAAAAAAAAAAAAAAAGGAAAGCTACACTCTCAAAAAATTACTGCACAAAGTTAATTATCAGATTTGGTATGTCTGAAACTATAATTTAGGATAACAGTCTGTTTATTACTGTACGAATTTAAAAGATTTACAAAACATAGGAATACTGAACCTTCTTTTATTAGTCTATATCATTCTCGAATTAATGGAATGGTTAAGAAAGCTTTATAGATTACAAATGCTCTATTTAAGAGAATATCTGAGGTAAACAATAGACCTACTGCAGCTGTGCTTGACTATAGAAATACTCCAATTTCACGAATAATTTCACTTCCTGTTCAACTAATGTTTCATTGTAGAATTAGAGCTAAATTGCCTGTAAGAGGTATTGTTTAGTGATGAAATTTTCAAGGATATCGTCCCAAAATTATGGCAATGACAGAGAAAGTAAAACTTTTATTTTGATAGGACAATAGAAGGTCTAATGTCCTGAAAGACTGACATGAAGTTCTTGTGCAGAACATAAGTAATGAAACTTGGGAGCCTTCTACTATAATTTCTGAAAATTACCTGATATATTAGAAGATTCGAACTATCATAAATCAAGTATATACCAAGAATAAAAAAAATTAATGCCTTCAATTTTTATCCGTAACCTTAGCTCGAGTTTTGAATTTTTCATGGAGAATATGAGTTAGAAAATTCTATAAATGTAAATAGTAATGCAGACGATAGTTATTCAAGTAACAGACAAGGTTACTTTATACATTGACAAATGTTATATAATTCTGAATGTTTGTTAACGCATGCGTGAGCCATGATTTGCCACCAATTGTGATGTAAGCACCAAGAGAAAAAGGTGTTTTTTGAGGCTCCATGTGATACAAGTCAAGGGGTTAGATTGTATTTAATCTGTGTTTATGTCATATGGATCCTCGAGAGTGATTCAATAAACTTAAATATAGTTATAGTTCCCACGTATAACTGTATTTAAGTTTACGTGTGTACTTGAATTATTCAAGTGTGTCCAGTGAATTAATTCAAGTTATGAAAAATCTGAGCTTCGATAAACAGTTATAAAACAAAGTATAGATAAATAATGGAATAGCAAAATATGGATTTGTAGACGTCCTGCACATTTAAATGATTTTTTATTGAAGTAAAGAGGGGATGTGAATATCAATATATCATTAATTGTAATCGCATATATTAATCGCAATCGTATGTATTCTCAGGGTAAGGAAATCTGGTAACAGCTGAAGAAATTTTAGTTGGATCCAGCAAATATTGGTAAGACGTTGTCTTTCATGTGCGTAATAAATTTATTACTGTTGTGATTTGGTGGTGTTCTTTGAATTGTTGTTTTCAAATTGATCTTAACATAAACAAGATCAGGTTTCTTGATAAACTTCAAAAGAAAACATCAGATAACAGTCTTATCAATAAAAGATCATTTATTAAAATCCTTATATAACACCTCATTTTAAAAATATTGATATTTCAAGAAAATACTTTTTCATGTTCTTTTACATATCTCTATTTGCGTACACTTTGATTCTCGTTCTCTTCAGTTCTCATGGATCAATTAATATATGAACATCTAGAACCATCAGGGTTTCTTTTGACAAATTTATTGATATGTCGTAGATAATTTTATCTTTATAACATAGAATTTATTTAATTACTTTACTTTAAATAGTACTTAATTTTGCCAAAGCTATTAAAACACCGTAATTAGTAAATATAAGTAACACCGTAATTATTAAATAAAAGTAACAGAATATGAAACTTCTATACAATCGCATACCTTCCAAAAACTAATTGTAATTGGAACATTTGAAGATATTCATAACAAATGAGAAATTAATAGATTTTCAAAAAGTAATCGATGTTTATTAAATAATGTCTCCCAATAAGTAGTGTAAATATTTAAAATCACCAAAGAGCAACAGAACATTTATCATAGACATATATCACTATCAATGAATCTAGAATATCAAATATCGTTATTTTCGAGCAGCCGTGGTAGTCGAGTGGTCATGATCGCGAGCTCATGACCGGCGTTGTTTCTATCGAGATGTGGGTTGAGAGTCCTCTTACCTCTAAATATCCTCAGGTTTTAATGCAGTTAAATCTGTCGAGGCGCAGTGTTCTGGTATATGGATTATGTGCAAGTTTGGATAAGGAGGGGCCAACTTAGATGTTATCCTCATCACTTGAACGCAGTCCAAAAATACTCGGTCCGTCTCCAAAACCCTTAGTCTTGTTTCTGGGTCGTTAATAATAAAACACTAAATTACATTATCTTCAAAAATAGAAACTCATTGATCATCACATTTCCAGTAAAAAGTACCACAATATTTTCATCTTTCGAATTTTGTATAATTCAAATATTTTTTAGTTAAATAGTAATAAAAAAATTTTAATGATAGAAATTTATCAGGCGCTTTCATTTATGAAAAGATCATGGAAATATAATATTACTGTTAAATAAAATAATAATAACTAAGATTATTAACTTTTGTTAAAATTGAATGATATAATTTTTTTTTATTTACAAGGTATGCTTAATACGTTGAATTTCCAGTTGTTATTTTAATTGATTTTCTAAACTCCTAATGTTCTTAAAAAGTATTATTTTTGAGTATTGTAAATTTTAGATAGCATTGAATGGAGGATGATCTCTAAGATACTAATGCAAGTATAGCATCTGTTATGCACTTTCTCTACTAAACTGTCACTCTTGGGGATTTTATTCCATTCACCAGTAAAATAAATATTAACTTAGAATGGATTTTAATTTTCTTGAGCAACATGACCGAAAGTATTTCTGTTGTAGACTATGGGATTTATGGGAATGCATAATGTGCACCAAATTGATGTTCCTCGCATAGATGGGAAATTTGAACCACTCTACAACTTTCTTTTTAAAATTGAAGCAGTATTTTTGTTGTAGAACTTGGAAAATCAGAGATTTCAGTATTTTTTCCAGATTACCATCTTTCCCTCTGTGGATATTAATTTTATTTCTCCTAATTTATTACAAGAATACTCTTATCCAATTTTTTAAAAAGGTTTCAAATGTGTGTCCCGAACTTTCCAATTAACTTTTTCTTCAATTAGAAGAAATTTAATTGTCTTTCTAACTTTGACAACGTAAATGATATGTTATTGTAGGAACTATTATGGGTACCCAGGGAATTTTTGTTTATATAATTGAAAAAGAAACTTAAAAATTCGTTCATCGCACTCATCACATAGAAAGACATTTGTAACATAACATCCTAAAGTGTAGCCAAAAGCATAAACATGCGACTGAAAAATTTCTGTTGCAAGAAAAAGAAAGACTTTTTTGTTCAAAATAGATGCTAAGTATTTTTATATAAGACTTTTAGCGTTGGATGTTTCTGAATTTTTCCTCAGATGACTTGTAAGGCACTGCTTATAAGCAACGCTTACCAAAAAAAAAAAAAAAAAATTAACAATTGCATCCACTATACTCATTAAAAAAAAGAAGAAAAAAACGTAACTTATTCGTTTTCTTATAGATTATTTGTAAATAAAAGACAAATGCTTACACTACACGTTTCAAATGAAATCCTTTTAACGCTATTAAAATTGTTTATTTATTCACCGCAAATATCTGATCATCAAGTCCTTCATAATTGGTACAAAACGGATGATCTGAAGTCAACCAACGCAAACAAGCGCAAATCCACTATGGAGATCTACAGAGATATATATCAAAAGAGAAATAGATCCCTAATGACGCTCGAAGTACATATTTTGGAGATATTAAGAGTTACACGATTCCTTATCGTTGTCGACAAGCCGTGTCATCGCCCGGCTCTCACAACTTCAATTGCATCACCAAGATTCTACTAAATACTGAGTAAAAAAAGGCTTATAAAGAAGCAAAATATTTTTAAGAGCTCTTGCCTCCTAGGATCAGAGTTCATACGATAAGAATATTCCACAGAAAATTCATTAATTTCAGAAACTGTATAACATACGCTCTCGTAGAATTACATACATCATCTGTTTCTTCCGCTTGGACACATCAAAATCAATCACATTTATCCTTCTTCTTGTCATTCTGTGACTAGCTGGAAAAAATAACATTCGAAATGTCTCTTTGGCGAAATATATCGAAAAAAATGAATAGGAAGATTTTTGTTTATATCGTGAGCTTGATTCTTCCCCTGGCACTATTACCTCTAGCATTGTCTCCCCACAAGGCAAGTAAGTCAGATATTTCACTATAGTTATTAAAATTTATGTAAAAACTTATTGATTTGATAAAAGGTTCTGAAAAATGAAGGAAAACTAAAGTCCGATACATGATACATTTAAGTGAAATATTTGCACAATTGCTTATTTTCAATCAATTTTCATAAATTAGAGGATAAATTCATGTATATATGAATTTTTCATATGGCTGCACTAGAACTAAATGATTCAATAATTTTTTATCAAGTAAAAAATTTTACATTCAACTTGAATCGCTTAACGTTTATAAATATTTTTGGAAATTAATTTACTATTTTAAAATGTAAGACTATTAACAATAATTAATGTAATTCAAAATCCAAATCATTACAATGCCTTTTTTAAAAGTTTATCTTTTGAAATTAAACAATTTTGAAAGTTGTTTTATAATTCCTTGACTTATAATATTGCTCTCTACATCCATAATAAGAATTTTAAATGAATTGAATTACATAAAAATACAAGAAACAAACATTTCATTCAAAATTCATTATTACATATCCATTATTATGCATTAAATAAATTACCCTCATAACTATCAAGTTGCATTAGTTTCCTGGATGTAAGTTATTTATAGTGATTAGGTTTATTTTTTATTTATCTTTAAAATCGATACAGTCCTGCAATATAAAAAAGGCAAAAAGAGCTTATTAGTATTTCCACTCTTTAAAAGGATGATTTTAAACTGGTAGAAACATTTAATTGATTTATGTGTGAATAAGGTTTTCCAGATCATTAAAACCATTTTGTACAATTATCTCCATTGAAAGAACACTTATCTTTAGTTTTTCTTCGCTTAAATGGGTTACAGAATGGAATTTAAATTAATTCACATCATATATTTTTCCAGACATAAATATTTTCATACTATAACATCATATTCTAACATTACTAGCATGTAAAACATAAAATATTGTATTATATCACTCATTTTTGTTTGAAGTAGCTTTTTATATACTCCTGCTTAAAATATGTTTCCACATTTTCTCCTCTGTGTAACGGCAAATCGATTTTCACTTTACGTATTAAAAATGAAATAATAGCATTTTTATATAATGGTTCTAAGTCTTAGGAACGCTTCATAAATAAAAGTAACTACGTTCAGGTTCTAAAAAAAAAAAAAAAAAAAAAACTTGATGCATTGATCTATATTTTATTATTATTATTTTTTTTTAAATTTCTTACGAAACAGATGTTTTTAAAAATGTATGTTTTCTGACTTGAAATGTAATCTTTCATGTGTGAATCATTCCGGAATTTCACGTAATTTGTTATGAAGCTATATCTAAAATTACTAATTCGGAATTTCCAAATACTATATAGATACTCAAAAAAAAATTATTCTTAAGTGGAGGACAACTTAAATAACTCAGTGCCCAAAAAATTTTAAACTATTCTATTTTAAAAATAATCATGAAATAATTGTTACAACTTTTAAATAATATATATTAAGCTTAATTATTATTGGATTTTAATTTGCTAAAAAAATTAAGACTGGAAGTTGTCACAACATATCAAAAACTGTCTACGCGGCAAAAATAAACTATAAAAATAAGGGTTGAATTTGATTAACAAGTTTTACATTTTCTGTAACAAATTTTACACCAGAATTTTTTTAGAATAGTTAAAAAGCTAGATGATAACGACGGATCTTTGCTTAATTGTAAGAAGAAGAAATAATGGACATTTTTTTAAAGGGAAAAATGCCGACTGGACGTTTCTAAGAATATGAAAACATCGGATATGTTCTGAAGAAACTTTGCCGATGCATAACAGAATTTCATCCTTAATTACGACATAACTACTATTTATATAATTCTTATCAGAGACAGAATACTGTTTATGGTGAAATCACAATTTCTTGTATAACTGTCAGAATTTTCCTATTTTATTTTATGTTACACATTTCTTATCAACCAAAAGAATTCTAAGAAATAAATTACTTAAAATGATGTAACAGTTCTTAATAAAACTCTTCTACTTAAGGTTCATAGACTCAAAAAATCAATTGAGGAAAAGTATAGTACACTCATATTTGATAAAACTGTTGCTGTAATTTCAGTCGGTGAAAATGCTTGAGACACTGGATAACCTATAAAATTTTGACCCTTCTGCACAACCAAATAACCTAACTTTGTTTATGCTATATATTTGCGATATTTCTGTTTTCTTATCTGATCTTTATAAAGTAAAGCCCCGACTTAAAACCCCTTGGACCGATGACAGAAATAAAATTGTTATTTAAAGAGACCACACCATTTTCTGAAAAAATTGCATCTAAAATATAGTTTTAGATCAAAATGTTTATTCTCTCGTTTTCAATAGGAAAACTATTGCAATGAAAGCGAGATTCAGTATAAAAAATATTCACTTGGTAATTGATATAGAAGGGCCTAATAAGCTTTTAAAATAGTTAAATGTAAATGAAAGAGATCTTTGATAGTGTAATTAAAAATATTTATAAAATATTTTTTTGCCCAAAATAATAAATTACTCTCTTTTTCTATTTTATCTTTAAAAATTTTTTTAAATAAATGTTAAAGATTATTAAATGAGCATTAAATGATATTTAAATTACCAGGCCACTCTCAGTTTAACCTTCTCAGATCTTTAATTATAATATCATAGCTTTCCATGCTTCAAAGTACAAATATGCTTCATGGATTAACACATTAAAGGGTTTAATCTTAGAATAATAATTAGTTTTTTTTTAATCTCGTTTCTAGATTAAAACTCAAGCGAAAACATTTTGAAAAGACTTCGAAAAGTGAAAGCCAAATCAAAAGATTTTTTTTTCAACAAATAGTTACTTTTAAAATAACGAAAATTGATTCTGAATATTAGCTCTAAATTTTCCAGAGTGGATTTTTTGAATTTATACTTAAATTTAAAAAAAAAACTTACTTATGAATACACATATTTCTT
Organism: Nephila pilipes; assembly: GCA_019974015.1. Classification (NCBI taxonomy): domain Eukaryota; kingdom Metazoa; phylum Arthropoda; class Arachnida; order Araneae; family Nephilidae; genus Nephila; species Nephila pilipes. Next base: position 439,058 of record BMAW01007544.1, on the reverse strand, counting down.
CAATAAGTGTTCTTACATTCATTTTCTGTGAACTAAAAAAATCAGAAAGTTGTAAAAATTTAATTTTAGTAACTTTAAAGGTTATATAAATGCAGAAAAGAACATGAATTTTTTGATAGGTGGCTTACATGGTTGTATGGTTTTAAACTTTTTCATCCATGCTGTGTCTAAGTAATCATAGTCTAATGAGCTCGTGGCCAAAGCGATCCGCTTTTACGTATTAGAAATAAGAGAGTGGGATGCGCTCAATTGCCGTCACGTCCGCTTTATATGGCTCTAAATTACGATGATCGTCACCAACATTTATCGTATTACTTCTAACTGTAACGTTTTGTGATTCAATTTGTTCATTCTTTTTATTCTATATTTTTAGGGTAGCTTTTTGTTAGATGAGAAAAGAAATTTACAGTACTTTGTTTTAATGAAAGAGCAGACCATTAGGGTTTATTTTTTTTCGATCTGTGATGTTAAATGTAACTGGTTGCTAGAAACTTTTAAAAAGGTGTTTGGGAGCACTAAGAGCTAAGGATCTCGGATAATATCGTTAAAAGGAAACCCCAGGATTTAAGGACCAATTAGATTTTTAAAAAATTGTTCATGCACGCACACACACACACACACACACACACTTTTTTGCATAACTAATAATAGCTAATAATAATATACTTAATATGTACAATAGATTCATACGTAATAATATGTATGTATTAATAATATACATAACTATATATATATATAATAATATATGTAATATAATACTATATACAATAATTATGCATATGTAATATATATATATGTATTTTATAATGTCTAAATGAGGTATACATATATATATAATATAATATAATGTATATGCATATCTATAAATAGGTCACATGTAATAATAATATATATATAATAATATATATATATGTATAATAATAACCTTACCATATGTATATATATATATATCTCTATGTATATGCAGCCTTAGTACAATAAATTATACATATGTATGTATAATTTTATTATATCTATCTTCTATAAATATATACAATAAAATTATATATATATATATGCCTTTATAATTTTTATCAATTCAAATTTATTTTTTATTTGCTTAATTGAATTATTTCTTATAATTTAAGAAAAAAAAATATCATAATACTTGAGATAGATTTCTTCATCAGATACTGAAATTGCTTTTCGAAATCTTTTTGGATATTGGAATATATTTCTTCACATTTTTTAGATACAATTAATTTAAATTTTCTTTTGATTTTGGCTTATCTTGGGTAAACAAATAGAAAGTGTAAAGAAATGATAGTATGAGGAATAATAAAAGTAAAAATAAAAATAAATTATAAAATAATAAAAAGCATAAAATAATAAAAAATTGTAAAATAATAAAAAGTATAAAATAATAAAAGTATAAAATAACTTAAATTAAGAATTATAAAAAGTAAATTTACATCATTGGTGCTCAGTGTTGAGCAAACATTTATTTTTCTTGATTAAAATATTTTTTCAGATTTCTGAAGATACAACTGAAATATATTTTCAACTTCACTAAAGAATAACAACAACAAAATTTGTGTGGAATTCATAAATAATTAATTAAAAGGCATTACACAAAATATCATGTGAAATTCACACTAACAAAGTGTTACAATTATAATTTCAAACAATTCTCTTTGAAAATTCCATCATTCAATCTGTTTATGAATAATGCCAGTTAATTTACAATGCAATTCAATTTCTTAAAGATGGTGATAATAGTAAATTCTTTAAAAAAAAATGAGATGTTAAAGATAAAGATTTATTATTAAATTTTTCTTTCAAATTTAAATTTCCTATTAGCAGATAAAGTCAAAAATTAGTTTTCGAATGAATTTTTGCAATTCTCGATTTATATTCTTAGAAACTGCACGGTTTTTAAATTTAGAATTTTTTTATTAGACAAGGGCAGCATTTTGATTCTATCAATGTAAAAGTTATGATTGTAATTTTGCTCCTTTAATTATTTTTTTGTTGCTCTTTTGTATTTAAATATATTTAAGAGTTTGATTTTTCAGTTTTTTGTTATGAACTATTTGATTGATTTTATTCTCAGATATATATATATATATATATATATAGATTCGTTTCTTTTTCTCATCTTTATTTTCTCATAACGTTAAGTAATATTATTCTTGCTCATAACATTAAGTAATATTCTATCTCTTCTCATAATGTTAAATGAATTTAGTAACATATTTGTATATTTTTAGCAATTGCTTTTGCAATTTTTTCCTCGTGTTTATTTATTATTTTTAATTAACAATGTATAATCCAAAACTAATTTAGTCTCAGAATTAAAAGTTGAATTTCTTCGTTTTCCTGATTATGTCGACACCTTTATTTATATACAATTCACACTCATCGATAAAATACGCGAGTGTAGATTAAAATTCAGGATAGATTTTTAGGCAATATTATTATAATCAATAACTCATATCCACATGACACTGCGTTCTAAGACTTAGAACCATTATATAAAATACTATTATTTCATTTTAATACGATAAAGTGAAAATCGACGGTTGTGCACAAAGAGAAAATGTGAGTATTTTTAAGAGGGCAGGGTATAAAAAGCTACTTAAACTAAAAATGGGTGATATAATACAATATTTTTTAGTACTTTACATGCTATTGTCAAGTTAGAATATGATGTTATAGTAAAAATATTTATGTCATGGAAAAATATATGATCTGAATTAATTTAAATTCCATCTCTGTATGGTAAGCGAAGAAAAACTAGATAAGTGTCTTCTTCAATGGAGATAATTTGTACAAAATGGCTTTAATGATCTGGAAAACCTTATTCACACATAAATCAATTAAAAGTACCAGTTTTAGAATCATCTTACAGTGGAAATACTAATAAGCTCTTTTTGCCTTTTTATATTGGTAGACTGTTCGATTTTAAAGATAATAAAATAAACTAATCACTACTAAATAACTCTACAACCAGGAGAACCAATGCAACTTGATAGTTATGAGGGTAATCTTATTTAATGCATAATAATGTAGATATGTAATAATGAATTTTGAATGAATGTTTGTTTCTTTTTGTATTTTTATGTAATTCAATTCATTTAAAATTTTATTATGGATGCTGAGATACAATATTATAAGATCAAGAATTATAAAACAACTTTCAAAATTTAATTTCAAAAAGATGAAACTTTAAAAAGGCATTGTAATGATTTGAGTTTGAATTACATTAGAGTATTGTTATGTCTACATTTTTAAAATAAATAGTAAATTGTCAAAATATTTATAAACGTTAAGCGATTCAAGTAACGAGTAAAATTTTTACTTGATAAGAAATTATTGAATCATTTTACAGTTCTAGAATAGGCAGCCATATGAAAAATTCATATATAGAATTTATCCACTCTAATTTATGAAAATTGGATTATCAAAATAAGCAATTGTGCAAATCTTTCACGTAAATGTATCATGTAATCGGACTTTATTTGGTTTTCCTTCATTTTCAGAACCTTTTATCAAATCATATAAGATTTTAGCATAATTTAACTAACTATATAAATTTGAAACTCTACTTCACTTGTGGGAGACAATGCAGAGTAATAGTGCCAGGGGAAGAATCAAAGCTCAATGATATAAACAAAAATCTTCCTCATTATTTTTCGATATATTGGCCAAAAGAATATCAATGTTATTTTTCCAGCTAGTCACAGAAATGCAGTAGAAGAAGGTAACATGCTGATTGATTTTGATGTTCCAAGCGGAAGAAACAGATGATGGGGCAATGTAATTTGGAGAGCTATGTTATGCACAGTTTCTGATTAATCGTGTTCTGTGGAATAGTCTTATCGTATGAACTCTGATCCTGGAGGCAAGAGCTTCTAAATATTTTGCCTTCTTTTGAAGCCTTTTTTTACTCAGGTATTTGGTAGAATCTTGGTGATGCAATTGAAGTTGTGAGAGCCGGGCGATGCTTACGGTTGTCGACAACGAAAGAATCATGTATACTCTTAATATCTCCAAAAGTAATCTTCCGAGCGTGCATTAGGATCTATTTCGCGTGTATATATATCTCTTCATGGGATCTCGGTGGATTTGCGCTTGTTTGCGTTGGTTGACTTTCGAATCATCCGTTTTGTACCAATAGAAGGACTGATGATCAGATATTTGGCGTGAATAAACTAGTATTTAATAGCGTTAAAGGATTCATTTAGAACGATGTAGTCGTAGTAGCATATTGTCTTTTTATTTACAAAAATCTAAGAAAACGAATAACATCGTTTTTCTTTTTTAATGAGTATAGTGGGCGGATGAATTTTTTTTTTGGTGCGTTGCGTATAAGCAGTCCTTAATCACGTCTGAGAAAATTAGAAACATCAACGCTAAAATCTTATATAAATACTTAGCATCATTTGAACAAAAGTCTTTTCTTTTTCTTGACAGAAATTGTTTCGCATGCATGTTATGCTTTTGGCTACACTTTAAGATGGTATGTTACAAATGTCTTTCAATAGTGATGAGTGCGATGAACTAGAATTTTATAAGTTTCTTTTCGAGTATATAAACAAAATTCTCTGGAATATTATAATAGTCCTACAATAACATATCATTTATCGTTGTCAGTTAGAAAGACAATTAAATTTCTTCTAATTGAAGAAAAAGTTAATTGAAAGTTGGGACACACATTTGAAACCTTTTAAAAATTGGTTAAGAGTATTCTATAATAAATTAGGAGAAATAAAATTAATACAAGAGGGAGAAGATGGTAATCTGAAAAATACTGAAATCCTTGATTTTCCTGGGAAGTTCTACAACAAAATACTGCTTCATCAATTTTAAAAGAAAGTTGTAGAGTGGTTCAAATTTCCATCTATAGAACATCATTTGGTGCACATTATGCATCTCCCCATAAATCCCAGTCACGACAGCAAATACTTTCCGGTCAATTTGCTCAAGAAAATTAAAGATCCATTTCTAAGTTAATATTTATTTTACGGGAGATGGAATAAACCATTAAGACAGTTAGTATGAGAAAGTGCATACAGATGCTACTACTTGCATTGTATCGCTAGAGATCATCCTCCATTCAATGCTATCTAAAAATTGCATAATAAAAATAATACTTTTTAAGAACTTGGAGTTTAGAAAATCAATTAAAATAAACAACTGGAAATTAACGTATTAAGTTATACCTTGTAAATAAAAAATTATATCATTCAATTTTAACAAGAAGTTAATAATCTTAGTTATTATTATTTTATTTAACAGTAATTATTATTTCCATGATCTTTCATAAATGAACCCTGATAAATTCTATCATTAAAATTTTTTATTACTATTTAACTAAAAATATTTGAATTATACAAAAAATTTCGAAAGATGAAAATATTGTGGTACTTTTTACAAGAGGATGATCAATGAGCTTTCATTTTTGAGATAATGTGATTTTAGTGTTTTATTATTAACGACCCAGAAACAAGACTAAGGGTTTTGAGACGGACTAGTATTTTGACTGCGTTCAATATTAGAGGATAACATCTAGAAGTTTGGCCCTCCATTATCAAACTTGCACATAAATATATACCAGAACACTGCCCTCGACAGATTTAACTGCATTCAAGCCTGAGAGATATTTAGAGGTGAGAGGACTCTCAACCCACATCTTCGAGTAGAAACAACGCCGGTCATGAGCTCACCGATCAGACTCGACTCATCCACGGCTGCTCGAAAATAACGATATTCTGATATTCTAGATTCATGATGATGATAGCTCTAGTGATAAATGTTCTGTTTGCTCTTTGGAATTTTATTGTACACTACTTTATTGGGAGACATTATTTAATAAACATCGAGTTACTTTTGAAAATCTATTAATTTCGATTTGTTATGAATATCTCTAAATGGCTTTCCCAGATTACATTTACAGTTTTGGAGGAAGCGATGTATATAAAGTTCATATTCTGTTTAAATCGTTATTATATTTACTAATTACGGTGTTTTAAAGCTTTGGCAAAATTAAGTACATTAAACAAGTAAGTAAATTAAATAAATTCTATGTTATAAAGCAAAATTATCATGACGATATTCAATACAATTTGTCAAAAGAAAAAACCCTGATGGTTCAGATGTTCATATATTTATGATCCAGCTGAGAACTGAAGAGACGAGAATCAAGTGTGACGCAAGTAAGAGATATGTAAAAGACTGAAAAGTATTTTCTTTTGAAATCATCAATATTTTTTAAATGAGGGTGTTATATATGTTTGTAATAAATGATCTTTATGATAAATAGACTGTATCTGATGTTTTTCTTGAAGTTATCAAAGAACCTGATCTTGTTTATGTTAAGATCAATTGAAAACAACAATTCAAAGAGAACACCACCAAATCACAACAGTAAAAAATTTATTACGATGAAAGTACAAGTCTTACTTGCAATATTTGCTGGTCCAACTACAATTCTCTTCAGCTGTTACCAGATTTCTCTTACCTGAAATAATACGAGTGCGATTAATATATGCATTGCACAATAATATGATATATTGACTCATTCATCCCTCTTTAGCTTCAATAAAAATCATTTAAATGTACAGGAGTCCATAAATCCATATTCTGCTATTCCATTTGTATTATACTTTTTGTTTCATAACTGTTATCGAAGTCTCAGATTTTTCATAACTTGAATTAATTCACTGGACACACTTTGAATAATTGTCAGTACACACAGTCATAACTTAAATACAGTTATACGTGGAACTATAACGTTATATTTATTAATCCTCTTCGAGATCCACATGACTAACACAGATTAAAATACAATCTAACCATGAGCTTATATCATGGAGCCGCAAAACTTCCTTTTTCTCTTGGTGCTACCACACACGGGTGGCAAATCATGGCTCACGTCATGCGTAACCACTATTCGAATTATATAGCCAACATAATGTTATAAAAATTGTCTGTTACTTGAATAACTATCTCGCATTATATTTTTACATTTATAGAATTTTTCTAACTCATATTCTCCATGAAAAATCAAACGAGCTAGGGTTACGGATAAAAATTGAAGGTAATTTTTTTCATTCTTGTATATGCTTGATTTTATGATAGTTCGAATCTTCTTAATATATTCAGTAATTTACAAAGAAATTATAGTAAAGCATCCAAGTTTCATGTACATTATGTTCTCCATTTTGAAACTTCATGTCAGTCTTTCCAGGACTTAGACCTTCTATTATATCCCATATACAAAAAAGCTTTTACTTTCCTTTCATTTACTATAATTTGGGACGTATCCTTGAAAATTTCATCATAAGAACAATACCTCTTACGCAATTTAGCCTCTAATTCACAATGAAACAAGTAGTGAACAGGAAGTGAAATTATTCGGAAAATTGGAGATATTTCTATAGTCAAGCACAGCTGCAGTAGGTCTTATTGTTTATGCCTCGATATTCTCTAAATAGAGCATTTGTAACTATAAAGCTTCTCTTAACCATTCCATTAATTCGAGAATGATATAGACTAATAAAGAAGGTTCAGTATTCCTATGATTTTGTAAATCTTTTTGGCTCAGCAATACAGTAAACATAGACTGTTATCCTAAATTTATAGTTTCAGACACCAAATCTAGATAATTAACTTTGTAGTAATTTTGATTTGAGTGTAGTTCTTTTTTTTTTTTTTTTTTGGTTTTGTATGTCCATGCAATGTTTTTACAATCGATAAAACATTTTTTTCAATCTGATACATACTACTCATTTCAAAATGACGGTTTGGGTATTCATTCTAGTACTTTCTTTTTCTCTGTGTATTAATAATGAAGAGACCATTCTACATATCAAAATGTATGGAAAATAAGGCACGGAGTTATGTATTCGCTAGTAATTTTTCAGGAGACTTGATAAAGTTGTAAATGAGTGTCTGCAGTGCCCTGTTTCAAAACCCTAACTAATGAATCGTTACCATCTGTCTCCACGCACCCCTTTCAAAAAATAGGAATAGACTAATGTTTCACAGGACATAATTATTCTTGTACGTAATTAGTTTTTCAAAACTGGATAGAGCTAAGAAAGCATGATGTTGTGAAATTTTTAAGATTTTGAGCCACTTTTGCTACACTTTTTGTTTGATGTTAACTATACAACAATGATGCTCGACAAGAATTTAATCTTTTCCTTCATAATATTGTAATGAACTTTAAACACTTGCTTAATTAATTATGGAGAAATTGATCTAACACCCCACATGATCATCTCTTGTTTCAATCTTCTTTATATATATTTCTTCTTATTTATATTTTAAGATATTAGTTTTTACCTTTCGGAAGAATTGTTCATCAGTTTTCGTCAATAATACTGTGTGCAATCACAAAGTAAGAAATTATAATCAGAATAAAATGTTGTAAAAATAGACTTATTTATTCTTATTCTTAGTAATAAATTTCAGATGCTTTTAGACAGGGATAAGATATTTCCGAATATATTTTTTAAGCATGGTTCATATATGAGTGCAACTCATATTTAATGAGTATTTTGAAACCGATGTTAACAGTCATCAATCGGGCATCCTTCCTGTTATGTCCCAAACATTTTTTAATCATGTTATAAGTGAGTGTTTTGTGTTTTAATCCCATATTCCAAATTTTTAAATATTTTCAAACTCATGTCACTGTGGGGTGGGAGAAACTCACTGTATTTGTGTTGTAATTAAAATTTGATTTTAATATAATTAAGGTTTTACAAGACATTTCATTCTTGGTTTTCTTTGATAATATGTCAAAAATGCTGAAAACTCAAATAAATATTTATGATACAGTATACGGATTTTATTCTATCATGAACCATGTCCATACAGCAAGTAAATAAAAAATTTCATTGTATTCGACACATTTACGAAATACAACTTAACTTTATAGTTATATTAATCATTAAATTGCAAAAAAGTTTATACATGTTCACCAAGATCAAAAGCCGACAAGTTCAATTAATGTTTTTAAAAAAGTCATGCTGTAGCCGTCATGAAATTGACAAAAGTAAAACCGAGGTTTGTGTTTAGTTGGAGAACAGAAATCCGCATCCTTAGCACGACAAGGCAACCACAAAGTAATAGCAGTTAGATTCAAAATTTATAGAATATAAATGTTTCTATTTCCAAATTCCCTGTTTTAATTCCAGATGATCATTTCTATTAAAATACAGATTTTAAAATTAATATTTATTATTTTTAAAAATCGATTACTATCATCATCAATATAAATGTTGTGTGTGCTTATTCACAATATTCGAATATTTAATTTCTGAATTAATTTTTACATTGAAACATAGAGGAAAAATTATATTTTGATTAATAATTATTACTTTCAGACAGAAAAATTAATGTTAAAATAATTATTAAATTGAAATTTATATAAGAATTTACATTTCACATATGTTTCTTTAAATACTGTTGATTCCTTTTAAAATATTATAATCAAATTATTATTTAATTAAATTTTGTTTGCAAATCATCATTTTAAGAAAAATTTAATTCGAAGCACAAAATTGCACTCTGTTTAAATCCTAAAATCATTATATAATTGTGACAGCTAATTATGTAATCTTGATTAAAAAGATAGTTTAATCGTATTTTTTAACAGTTAATCCAATGTGCTCATAGAATCAGCCTGATAATGATGGTAAGTGCTTATATATAAAAATACTATAAAATACAGTATGTATCACACCTTAGGCGTGCATTTTTTTCAAACTGTTTGGTTACCACAAGTAAATGCAAGAATATTTATTCGAAGTTTTGTGGTAAAAATTAATAAAGCATGTATGTTAAATAATACATTAAGATGAAAAAATGATACATTGCAAAATAAAGGGAGCGCTTATTTATAGTGATCTTAAAATTTGTTGATTTTTTTAAAAATTAAGTTGATTTTTATGCTTTTAAAATTCATCCATGATGCAACAACAGATAAAATAAATGAAAAACATATCTATAATATTGATGTTCATACTATATTTGATGCAGTAACAGATTTCAAAATAAACACATGATATAATCATTTTTCTATTAAAACCTCACAGATTGATACAATGCAAATATTTTCAAAAGATGTATGTGAAGTTTCCATTTTGGTACGTATCTGTTACTAAAAATGAGTACGAGCGAGTCTTAAATTTGAATAAGTTGGAATCGGAACTATTTGAGTATGTAAGTTTTCAAAAGTGGGTACTTCGTACTCGATTTTTGAATATCCATTTCACGCAGTGTTCATGATTCCAGGAATCTTCTTTTAAAAAGTAGTTCATATAATGCGGTGAAAAAAAGATCATTGGAATAAACTGTTTGCTGTTGTTAAAGAAGTATCGTGGAACTGATGACATAAGTTCAAAGTTATAGGCGTAGCTTCTGACAATAGTTTTATGAACAGCAATATCCACCTTTTCTCTTCCTCCCAAATTGAGGCATTCTATATCCATCCTTCTGATGCTTGCTTAATCCTTTGTTTTGTTATTGATTCAGAGGCGTACATATGTAAATGCATCTGCAGCAATTGAATTATTAGAAAAAAATGCAGGTCAATGTTTTTTTATTTTCCGTTTGAAGATCATAATAGAATTTCCATTATTGGAGTAAATTTTTTTTACATTTAAGTGAATATATGACATGGAGCAGTAATAATTTAGTAAGTTTGCTCATGATTTATGTTGAAAACTTTGTGTCTTTCAAATTTTGAAAAACAAAGTGTGAAACTTCTGCTTGAATGTTTAATAACTTTTGTTATTCGAACTTCAACAATTGAGAGAGCAACATAAACTAATTAAGAAAGTTAAGAAACAATGTCAATTTTCTTTGATTTGTACATGGTAGAAAATTGTGTAAAAGATCTTTAGGAACAACCTTGTTTTGTTCCTTATCAACAACAATTACTTTATCACCAGATAACAAAAGGATGTGAATTCTTATACAAAATTTTGCTACAGTTAGATTAGTGGAGAAGAAAAAAATTGTGCTTTGGACCTAACTAAAGAAATACATCACGCTTTTTTTATTCCACAACATATGCGCTTTAGCAGAAATGTCAAAATATTGTATAAATGAATTAAAATTTCGAGTATTTTCAGTTACGTTAAATTATCGAGGTTACATAGTGTTCATTTTCTATGCTTGGGGAAAGATGGCAACATATATTTGTTTTGCAAAGTTTGGGAGGAGATAAATCACTTGACATTTTGCTTATATAAGTACACAATCTCTTTTTTTCTCATTGAAAAAAAATTATTATACACAGATAATTACAAATGCGCCTCAGCTAATATAAAAAAAATGCAAATTATGCAAGAAATGAAATTTTAGGTTGGACCCCGATACCCTCTGTTTCGTTAGAAGTTCATAACCTCAATAACCTCCAGAGATTGATAAGCTTGAAATTTCCATAAAAAAATGCAAGAAACTCTATAATGGATAAAGAATATTCAGTTCTTTTGGAAGATACCTGAAACTCAGTTGTTAAAATCAAATCTTTTTTTACATACCAAGTATTCAAAGTCGAGTGCAGCTTGCAGAATGTCAGGTCATTATCCGCAGGTATAAGCAACTTTTCCATTTTGGTTTCAAGCTGCTTTTTTTCTTTCTTTCTTTCTTTGCTTTCTTTCTTTGGGATTTTTAAACTATCAAACAGCACTCGGTCGAGATCGTATGACTACAAGAATATTTCTTTTCTTTTCTGTAAAATCAAGCACATTTTTCACTTTTTTTTTTTTTTTTACTTTTCCATCGTTATTTGACGTTTTTCTATGATTTTTCTTTCATTCTTTTAAAGATACCTAAACATACATTTTAATGGTTAAAGCTCTATAGTAATTTTAGCTGTTACAGAGGTAAGAACTAAGAAATTTTATGCGAATGCAATAGGTAAAACTTTGTCTGCGTTCTGACCGAGACTATTGATATTTGTAAATGGGTAAAATAAATTGTTAGCCATCTTGGGACAAAAAGTGAAGTTTAAAGTTGCATCTATTAAGAATTTTCTATAGATTTTCTATTTTATTATTTGGTACATAGTACTCTATTTTTTTTCTAAGAAGGTTTTCTGACAATTATTTTTTTTGAGTCAATTTATCGCAGTTTGCAGAGGCCTTCATTCAGCGTCAACGACAACATAAATCAGACAAGACAGGGGTGCAGTCAGGGTGGACTCTTTACTCGGTGTCATATTAAAGTCTTGATTTTTTTTAATATTAAAACAACATTTAAAATATTAACCCACAAATGAATTAAAAAACTCTAAAAGAAAAGGAGAGGAAGAGGACAGGAAAGTGAATGAATTATTTATAAGAGGATGAGATTTTTAATAGATTTTTTTTTTTTACTAACACTATCGAAGATAAAGATTATAAAAAATATTTATAGCATTTTTAACACCTCAGTGCCTTCGATAGACTATGTCTAATCTTCAACAAGAGGAGAGTATTATTTTATATGATTGTTTTTTAAAATATTTTTATTATTATTGTAAGAGTAATAGAAATAAATAAATATTATTTTAAAACTTTTTTTAATGATGTAAAAGCTGAAAAAAGGAGGAGAGGAAAGTACAAAGTAAATTACGGCTAAGTGCACAATGGTGGTCAGCAAACTAGTTAAAGAGAGAGGACAGATGGATGGCGAAAGAATATTAAACAGCTGATGAAAAGCTGAACAGATGATGTAGGTCTTATGAGATGGTTGACTGAGAAAGAGGCTATTGAAGAGGTTATAAAGGAATTAATAGCAATACGTAACT
>BMAW01007544.1:397093-426243 GCA_019974015.1 Nephila pilipes | reverse complement strand
CTTCGTTTTCCTGATTATGTCGACACCTTTATTTATATACCAATTCTCATCTCATCGATAAAATACGCGAGGTATGATTAAAATTCAGGATAGATTTTTAGGCAATATTATTATAATTCAAGTAACTCAAGTATCCCAACATGACACTGAAAAAAACTATTTCGGTCATAGAACATGTTTAACTAAATCTAAAACTAAACAAATACCGCAAGAATAACGTTAATGTTCAATTATTAACTATTTCAGCTCACTCTTTCACCAGAAAAACTAGTAACATCGTTGGATTTTATTAGAAACTACATGGTTTTATTATCAATGCTTCCGGCGCATAAATTAATTTCTAATTATTTCCTCCCTGTCAATGAAAAACCATTAATATCGAATCTTGTCACTGGTAAATTCCGGATCAACTTGAGGCACTTAACAATGAATCTAGAAGGAAACATATGAATGTAAAAGCACATTAAAAGATTTTTACATACATTCATTAAATAATTGTATAATCTATTTTACTGTGCACACTATAACACAGTATTTGCTCAAAATTAAAATCTAATACGTTTTTCTATTGATTTCAAATCTTTTTAAGGAAAATAAGTTATCATTTGTAATTGTGAAATATGAAATATTCAATTTTATTCACAAAAATTCAAAAATATCTTGTTAAAAATAGTTAGTAATTTATAAATATTCAAATTTAGCTAAATACCTTAAATTAAAATAAAAAGTTTTATAATACCATTTGAAAACAGATTTTATTGAAAAATTAGTTAGAATAATAAATTCATAATGTAACGTATGAATTATGCGCAATTTATCGATAATTACTCATCTTTTTTCAAAATATTAGCTTTAATTATTTGTTTTCAAAACATTTTCAATAATAAAATTTGAAATGAAAAACTTTTAAAACAAATTTTGGTATTCGAAACAGAAAAATGAAGTACTAGTATACATTTTTACAAGTATTTTACCATACTACGAAAGATATTTTACGAAAATCACTTTTTAAAGTCAAATTAGAATCAAATTATGCTCAAGTAAAAAAGAAAATTGAAATTCGTAAAAACAAATGACATTTTTAGTACATTTATTTAAAGGAAAAAATATTTTTCACTCAAATATAATCAAGTATTATCTTCAATGTGACTTTAATATCCATATACAAATTTTTCGGAAAGTTCCATTATTAATTTGATGTAAAACGATCAGAATCGAGATAATTATTTACATAAGGGCTAATCTTTATCAAATAAAGTATAGTTATTCAAGATTTTGCAAAATAAATTATGCGTTCCCTTTCAGGTAAATTTGTACTAATCTTTAGAACATTTTTTGCGTATTCTTATGCATGTGAAACACCTATTAATGCATCATTAACAGATGTTTTAACTGTATAAGACAATTTGTCTTCTGTTTTTAGATTTGAATATGAAATAATAATTCACATTATTTATAAAATATTAACACGAATATTGTTATTTGGTAAAAATTATCATTTCTCATTAAAAAAAAAACACTTTAATATATCTAAAAACAAGAGAGGTACGAATAAAAATTTGAATTTATCTTGATACAATTTTTGTTTAAAAACTACTTTTAATCTAATTTTTGAGCAAAAGGGGCAAAATTATTAAATAATCATAGATAACTTGATTCACAGACTAATTTTAACACAATAAATTTAGAATTAATAATCCTTAAATGCTAGACAATTTTGCTGTAAGGAAATATTTCGACATTTCAGTAGTTGCATCATATTTATTCTTTCATACATTCCAAAACTGTTGTGATAGTTTCAAATAAATTTTAAGAAAAATGTCTATGTTTCAGGAATCAAGATGCACATTTATAATGGTTTTAGTGGCAGCTTATTGGTTATTGGAACCTGTTCCAATTGCGGCAACTGCTTTACTTCCTGTAGTTTTATTTCCAATACTAGGCATAGTCAACTCAACAGATATTTGTATGAATTATATGAAAGTAAGTAAACTTGTGCATATTATATATATTTGTAATAACCTAAAGGGTCATATGAAAAAAAACGAAGATTACGAACATTTAACGGGAAATTAGTTATTTATGTAAACGTCATGTTGTAAGGATCGATAAAAAAGAATTCAATTCAAATAAAAAATTCAGTTTATTTATTATAGTATAGCGAGCAAACAGATTAAAGATTAAGGAAAGTAGAAAATAATTTTTTTTTATTTATATTAGAGTAATTTTACTTTTAAAATGTGTTTCTTTAATAAAATTTTGCAACACAGGGCATTTACATCAATAAAACTACAACTAAAGCATGTCGGGTTGAATCAAATATTGTTAAATTATATGTAAACTCGGAACGGGGAGTTTCGATTATATAATATCTTTCTATTTTTAGATTTTGTTTAAAAATTAAATTTTGAAAGATTCTTCTAATTATATCTCATTTTTTATTAAGAAAAACTTTTCTTGTAATTATGATTTTATGCATTTCCGGCCCATAACTGGAGGAGGGAGGGATTCAGTTCTGGCAGTAGGCGTACTGGAGAAAAATTTGTCCGTACTGATAGATTCCTTTAATTTATGTTTGTGATTGATGAAGGTTCTGTCTAGCAGTTCTTTGCGTGTCGTGAGAGATTTATGTTTCCTCTCCCCACTCACTCTGAGATAATATTTAATAGACACTCTTTTTTTAAAAATAATTTATCTCATAACTATCCTCTTGATTGCAACACTAAACCGAGAGATATTTCACTCGCTTCAGCTTCGGGGTGTGTGGTCTCTCCCTTACTCAATTTTCTACAAAATTACCTACTCTTTCCCTTCCCCCCTTGCCTTGGGTGCCCTCAGCTGCTCCACCAGACACTACAGTGATGATATCTCTGTAATTCTCACTTTCTATTAGTTTTGAACAAGAAAATTCTTGGACTGCTGAAGGAAGCTGATTATTCACTTTAGTTTCAGACAACAAGCTCAAAAGCTCAAGCTTTGCAATTGTAAATATTAAATATGCGAAATAAAAAGCCAGAGAGTTTCGAAAAGAAAAACATTTATCTTCTTTGCTAAAATAATACGAAGATATGCTGCTAGAGCCAGAGACTTTGTCTTCTATTCCAGTACAAAATAAAAACAAAGAATTAGAAAGACAGATGAGAACACTTACTTCATTTACCATAGTCTGTTTCCAACACATTAAATGAAAAGTTTAGGCTCACAACAGCTGAAGAAGATATTTTGTGAAACTGTGGGCTTATTATTTGTGCAGTTAAACGAATGTTTCCGTGAAAATGAAATCTTTTTTTATTAGTATTGAGAGTGCAGAACTCAAGATAGGATTTTTCAAACTTTTGAAAATTTAGGTGTAACTGTAGCGAGCAAAGAAGAGATGTCAGTGGTGAAGGCATATTTGTCGTCAAAAACCTTGCGAAAATGTATATTTTATACAAAAACCGTAAATTATTCTAAAAGATTTGGGAAGTATTGGTATCAGTAACATTATGTGGATGTAGTACACTTACATGCCAATAAATATTTTCAATGTTAATTTCCATAATTCTTCTGGGACTAGAAAATCTAATTTTGCTAGCCTTTGAGAAGTAGTTAACATAGGCCTTGGATTTTGGCTAAGTTCTAAAGAAATTTTTAAGGAAATGAAATCACAGCATGAATTATTTTAGTCTAAGAGAGTAACGATGATAATAATCCTCTTAGATTAGAAATTTTTTACTTAGGTATGTGTAAAGAATGGAAGTAATTCATTGATACGAAATGGAATTATTTCTGAATAAGTCAAATAACCTCATTTAATTATTGTTTATATTGCGATTATCCAGACTTTATGACTGTAATAAAAATATAATGAATTGTAATATTCTATATTTTAAAAGCAAGAAGTAAATTTTATCTTGTCTCTTCTATAAACATCAGTTCCCGATCTATTCTTGAGTCCTGGCTTCGTGGAGTGTATTTCTTGAAACGCGAGCTTTAAAATCCACAGTAATTCAGCGACTCTTTTGTTGATGTTCTTTCGACAATCTTTGCAGGGAAATTTTTCTCTTTTGCAATATTAACTCCACTTAGGTTGGTTTGTTTTATAAACCTCGTACTAGAAGCAACATGAAGGCTATAAGCGATGGACCTCGCAATTTTGAATCTCGGTCAAGTGTCGTGGATGACACATGAGGTGGCACCCTTTCCCCCTCCTCTCCTAACTCTGTTTAGGACTACAGTTAATAATTTAAGAATTTTATCACATTTTGCTTGTGTATCCCGAAGTAATATAAAATATTTTTAGTCATTTTTCAAATTCATGCTGTCTGTTTTTAATCAGATTTAGTAAAATTCTCTTTTTAGGTAATTATCCATTCACACACAATCATATAATTCTGGAAAATTTCCACAGCATCTTCAAAAACTCTATGTACGTTCAGTAGCTTTTTGCATTTAAAACAACTTGTGGGATACTATGTAGACTATGATAATTATATAGAAACAGGGTTTTAAGATTGTAACTTATTTGAACTAAAGTTTCCTTACAGTAAAATATTGCAGCATTTTAATTCTGGAAGAGTTTCAAAGACTTCGAAATTAGGAGGAAGCTTAAAAAATTCATATCTCAGTTTTATATTCTGAACTGCGGTTCATAATAATGTCATGTATCGGCAATATTAAAATGATAATAATCATAATAATGAATTAATAATAATAATTCTAAATGTCAAAAAATAGACATTTAGTAGCCTTCGCAACGTATTTTTTTAAAAATTGTTTAGTTGAAAAGGGCATTGGTACGGGATACTTTGTAACAAATTAAGCAGAGTTAATTCTTTTCTTTCGCAGATTAATCCAAATCCTTGTAGAGAATTTAATTTAGGATAAAATAAGTATTATTAAATTTTACGAATTCATTACATAATATTTAATACTTTTAACATTATCTCTAAAAGATGGAAACTCTTTTTTTTCTTCTGAAAATCATCATTCAATTATCCGAAAATAGCCACATGATATTTGAAAAATGATTAAATTAACCCTGAAAAATATTTGAAAGGTTTAACATTTACAATAATTCATGCAGTAAGCAATACATATTCGGTGTGTGAAATAGCTATTTTTATTAAAATAGATGGCTTTTCAGTGGCTTCAAATTACATGTGTGATAACAACAGAAAGTTTAAAACACTTAATAAAATTTCAGAGTTAAAGTGTAATATATACCAGATTGGGTAAAAATAGTTTTTAAGTATAATACAGAAATTATTGCAATTTTAGAGTAAAGAGAAAAGATGATAAAATCATTGAATTTAAAACTTTTCATTTAATTTTTTTTATTAAATTTTCCCTCAAAGCAAGTTTTGACATCATTTATAAGTCTAATGAAAGTAGGTTATAAGTGATTCATATCAACATTCATAACTTCTGTCATGGAATGTGACTTCTAGGCCAAATTTCAATATTTTTCTAATAATCAACAGCCAATGACATCTAATAGCAATTAGTCAATAGTGACATCTATTGGTAAATTACAATATATGAGGAAGCGATGTTGGCTTGAAGAAACGGAAAATTGATGCTTCCTTTTTTAAAAAGCAAGAAAATTCGAAATTCAGTATTCTTACATTCTCATCTTCACTCTGAAAAAATTCTTGAAATTGCATTGTAAGTATTGATTTTTTTTTAAAAAAATTTTTATATTACCGAAATATTTACTTTTATAAAATATTTTAATGTAATAATTCAAACTAAAAAAAATTAATAACCGACTGACTTTAACAAAACAACCAACTTCTAAAAAAAAAAACCCAACTTCGTACCACATTATATATTAAATCATGAAAACTGATTTAATACATAGGGGAACGAATGAAATATGTTGATAAAAATTCCATAGCTTAATTTTAATATCTACGAAAAATTAGTTTCAGTTATGTATAACTATAAAAAATAACCCGTAGCATTTTTCAATCACGAGTTATTACAGTTGGTTCAAGTCAATAGTTCAGTTATTATATAGTGTTTTTCAGGATGTTCTTTTCAAAATAAACCATATTTTTCAGCAAGCATTAACTAAAAATATGTTTATTTGCTTGTGAGGTTGCAAATCTTGCTGTAAAGGAAAATGAATTTCTTTCTCCAAATTTAAAATTTTATTCAGTGTAATTATTTTTACTTATGAAATAACTAATATACAATGGCGGAAAATGAAATCGAAACATCAATAAGAAATAAGTTTATAGAAATGAGATTTAGGTAAGGCATTTGTTTGAATACCAAATTTATTTGATTTCAGTTAAGAGGTCGTAGGTCAAAGTATGCGTGAGAAGAACTATTTCAAATGTGAAATGGTAATACTTTAATAAACACTGGAGTCGCAACGTTTTTAAATGCAAACGCGCATGCGTTATGTCATATAGGGGCCATATGTCATTTTGCGGAAGGGAGCTCAATACCTATTACACTTGGTCAGTCAACTCAGCAGTGGTCAGTGCCGATTGTAGATGACGCTAGAATTGTCATTCATATAATGTCTTCTATGGGCTCAATCGGAGAAAGATTTAGTGATTTCATAGGCCAAGATAACATGTCGATGCTCTGTATAGCACGTTGGATAATGACAGTAATATTAGAAAGAGTGCTATCTTGCTGGAAAATGCCCCCCCCTCTTCTCCCTGGAACAGTGTTCAAGAATTGTAGCACCACCAGTTCAATCACCAGTCTGACGAAAACATTTGCTGTCAAGGGTCTTCACATTAAGACAAAAAAAACTACTTCTGTCATTGACCAACATATGGACATCACTGGCACCAAGACAAAAACGGTTCTCATTTGAGAACACAATATGTCTTCATTCCATTATGCAATGATATCCAGCTTGATACCACTGAATTCGCAAATGGCAGTGATTTATTAATGGAATGAGCACTGCAGGATTTCCGACTCGGATCTGTCCCTCAAATAATCTATTTGCTACAGTTTTCTATGTTACTCTGGTGAAAACAGAAGCTCGAATTTCTTCTGCAAATGCGATATGATATGCCATAGTCATGCGGCTAATATGGTGATCTTGCTTCTCGGTAGTAGCCCGTAAGTGGCCATATCTTGATCTGCTTAGCATTGGTCACGGGTACCTTCCTGTGACCAATGCTGCCAACACTCATGGACAATTTATACATCCCTGACAAGTTCTTCTACAATATCGCAAAAGAAACTCCGACTACTCGTAACCCTATTGTACGACTTTGTTCAAACTCAGTAAACTGCTTCTGCTGCCTTCGTTCTTTTAAAAGCATTCTTGACTCATATCTAACTCACAATGCACAATCTGAAAGATAAATAACGCACATGAAGTTTACTCGTATATTTATAGCCATTGTGATTTACGAGTTCATAATGACTCTTCTAGAACCACTGTTATTCGTCTTGAGTGAAATCTGAAAATATGTCATCTTTCAGATGTGCAAACACACTTCTCAAATTTCGTTTATCTGGCACAACTCCTTCTTGAAGTTGGGATTTCTTTTAACGCCAATATACACTAAAAATAATGTTCAATTTTTCCAACAGTCAATTTAATTATTCTCTTCTGTTTATTGACAGGAAAGTTTCATGATGTTCATTGGTGGTTTGATTGTGGCAATAGCAGTGGAGGATTGCAAATTACACGAAAGGATTGCTCTCAAAGTCCTTCTTTTAATTGGTGCAGATATTAAATGGTAAGTTTTGGAGTAAAGATCTAGTTTGTGTGTGCTCTTGGTGAGATATTCTTATTCCCTAAACATAATTTTCTTATGAGGAAGACAAAATAAAATTTTTGTACGGTACTTTCTAGAAAATTAGTATAATTGATGTTATAATGTAAAATGATATTTATTTTTAAAGGCTTGGAATTTAACCTAATCATCAAGAGAAAGATGCTGTTGTTAGTTTCTTAACTGAAAATGCATATGACTTCAGTAAATGAGTAGTAATATAAGATTTTTATAATAATTTATCTAAGATTTAAGCTGTTACATTATAATTTATGACTATACGTTTATATCGTAAATGTTATGAAATTGTGATATTATGATATTCAAGTTTGTAATAACAGAATTTTTTTTTAAAATATTGAAATAAAGTAGAAATTTCTAATTTTATCCAAATATTGTTAAATTTATACAACCCTTTCTGACTAAAAATAAATTTCGGAGTATTAAAATATATTTTTATAGGTTTTCAAATTATAAAAAACATGTGAATTTTTCCAAGATAAAATGTTGAAAGACGAGTGAAGCTATTAATATTAAAAATTCTTTGCCTAATTAATACACTCAACTTATTCACTCCAATTGATAATATATGTATAGCACAAAACAGTACTGTATCATGATATAACTCTCATTACAAATAGAATATTGTCAAACGTCTTGTTGAAACAGCATAGGAATGGTTGATTGAATGTTTTATTAAGGTCGTATTCAGAAGCAACACGAGGGGAATTTTCGACGGACAACGTAATTTTGAGCCTCAGTGAAATGAGGAGCAGGATGCCTAAGTGGGCATCTCACTCTCCTAACTTCCACACAATTCCAACTTGAAGAAGTTGAACCTTAACGTGTATCCAACCAGATACACTACGAGTCTTTTGTGGCACCAGGACTCGAACCTACGACTCGATGGAATCAATGTTAAACACAAGTAGCGACAATGACTACACGACTACTAATGTAATAGCATAAGAATGAATAATTCTTAGAATTATAATGGATTTTTTCATAAATTAAATTTTCAATTTTCGATCGTACAATATTTTTGTTAAAATTTTATTGTCTTAAATATCAGAAAATAACTTTTATAATTTATCATATGATCAATAATGAAATATGAAAACTAACTGCATTCAGGGGCATATGGAAAGATCATGTGTTCAATGAGTTCTAAGTTTAATACAATTCTAATCCTCTGCTTAGTGGTATCTAATGGTCGTGGTAGCCTAGGGTCATAGCCGGTGTTATTTCCGTCAGCAATAGGTTCGATCCCAGGTGCCACTGAAAATCCGTCGCATAGCGGCACTGATGCACGCTAAATCTGCTGAGGTTCCAAATTCTCCTGTAGCGTAGAAATTTAGAGAGGGAAGTACCAGCTCAAGTGTTGTTGAGGTCACTTACTGATGCTCAAAATTGCGTGGTCAATCGCCAATAGCCCTCGTATGGCTTCTTATGGAGACATCAATGAATAATAAATCAATCCACTGTTCATAGAAGTGAAATAGGAACATTCCACTCAAGAAATTGTAGATTTATCTGAATTTTTGATGTTGTATCCTTAGAAAATGTATTCTATTTTATTGTTATTTCGTTACGTTTCATTCTATGTATGTATCTGCATTTTAAGCTTTATTATATTTCGCATGTAGAACTCTTTCTTAGAACAGTTTCGTTTAGTTTTATCCAAAATTCCAACACTTTGGAGTATATGGTATTGTATCCAACCTAAAAAACTTTTATTTCGTTAAATCACTTTATATCACAATTTTGAAGCGAAGAATTCTAAATTTTGTAAAGAACTGTATTTTCAATGAATTTGAAAGGCTTACAATACTTTAGGATTGTAATAACTCGTATTACAATATGCTAATTTGGAATAAAATCCTCTTATAATCTTTCTATCATGAAATGAAAATTTTCATTTCGGTGTAAGTAAATTTTTTTTTTTTTTTTTTTTTTTTGTTATTGACTCGGAAGAAATTGTAATCATTTCTTTACAAATCGGATGAAACACTTTTTGTTTTTAGAATTGTGAATATTTTTTCTTAATATGAGTTCAGTGAAATATTAAAAGCTTCCTCAAAAATATGAAACTATCATGAAAGAATTACATAATCTAATGTTAAAGACCAGATAATGCAATTAATTTTAATCAGTCATAAATTGATGATTTTTCAATTAGGAATATAAAATTTGTGTATAACGCAGAATTATCATTTTATGTAGTTGTATGATGCGTCACTAATTTATATAAAAAAATCAAAAATAAAATTATAATTAAGTGTCACATTATTTTATTTCTAGGCTTATGCTTGGATTTATGGTCACAACTATGGTTCTTTCTATGTGGATAAGTAATACGGCAACAACAGCCATGATGGTACCCATAGTCGAAGCAGTTATTGGGAAAATAACGATGAGCACTCATAACAATGACATTCAACTAGAAGAAAGTAAGATGTTATAATTTTCAATCCGATCATATTAATTTAAAAGATTCCTTCGAACGTTTTACTTATTAGTTCATATCGAAATACTATCCAAATCACTAAAATACGTTTACGCTCACTATACTAATGAATTTAAAATTTATAAATAAAAAGGCTGTATTATTTATAGTAATATTTTTCAACATTAACATTTTTCTTTTAAAAAACGTAAAGTTAGTACTTCAGTAATTCACAGGACAACTTTTATATGCTAATTAGAAAGTTAAAAAAAAAAACCATTTTTATTCGATTAAGAAAGAGGCTTTTAATGAACCAGGACAAAATTTATTTTTATTAAGAGAAAACGTTCCAGTTACATATTTTTCAATATAAAAAAAAGTTAAAATTATCAGCACCAGTCATATCCAGTAGCATAAAAGAAGTTAATTTATAAGTGCATTGAGATAAATTATTTCCATATTACAAATTTTTATTTGCATGTTTCCAGAATATTTACTATCTATTCTTTACAATGTCTATGTTTAGGGTGATTACGATCTTTCTTCCTTTCTTTCAATTCTCAATACTGTTGTAGAGTTAAACAATGATAAGTTTAAAAATTACCGACAAAATACTATTTTTCTTTTCAGGATTTACAACTAAAAATATAATAATTCTTTAGTAATTAACCAGTGCAGTTTGACGAACCACAACTTTTTGCAGATTTATCTGAAGAGAATATTTCAATGTATCAATAAACTGGTCAAAAATAGACGCAACCATTTTATTATTTTCATTTGAGTGATATAAATTTCTTCATTAAGAATTAAATTTTTAGCCTTTTTGGATTGCTTAATGGAAACATGATTTTTTTTTTCATCTCTGAATTAATATTTCAAACATATGAGTGGAAGAAAAGTAAGACCTTTATATAGCAATTTCATTATAGTTCCATAATTGAAGAAATCATGATGTATATAATTCAGAAAGATGATATTTTCCTCTTGTAGATTAGAAAAACTATTATTATATTCCAAATTCTTAAAATAAAAATATGACAAAAGAGTTAACTTACAATATACTAAATTTATCAACGTCTATATTTATTATTTTGTATTATCAAAAATAAATTATATTCTATTTTATAATCTTATGTATCAAAAGTATAATTTTACAAATTCGTCTTAAAAATTAAAAATTAAATTCAAATTTAAATTTTAAAAATTAAACATTTTTATCGTTAGATTTAATTTCAATTCAATATTAATTGCAGATTTAAACTTATTATGATATATATATATTTATTTATTTATTAATGTTATAATTTCTTATAAACAATTAATAGTATCTTTACAAGATCATTTTTGTCTATCGAATTAAAGAGGTCTTCAAAATCATAATTATGTACACCAAATAAATATTTGTCTTTTATATCAGTAATAATGTCTAAACTATTTTTAACGATATGTTAGTTTATTCCATTTTTATCTTACAATGATGATGAATATATCATCTACAATCAAGAATGTACCTATTTTTAATTTTTGTAAATAAATACAAAATGAGAAGGTAATATATATATATATATATATATACATATATAAAATGAAGGTAAGATTTCTATATAAGATGTTTACGTTATTTTCCGAGGGGTATTGTAAGGAGGAAAACATGTCGTCACCTAGATTCCCTGACCCATAAAAGGAAAAATATCCACAAATATTCTTATTTGAGGATGCGAATGTCATTCTTCCTAATCAAACGAAAACGCCGACTCATATTCGTTTCACTTTTTATGAATCTGTGAATATACAAAACATGGGGCGAATTCTTATATCTTTCTTAACCATTGGCTTACTTATACCTCCCCCCCTACAATCAACTCTATATTTACTATTTAATTTTAAGAAAATTAGAAGGATTAGGGGAAAAAGAAACTTAATTCCTCCTCCGAGAGGTATTTCATAGGTTACGCTATTTTTACTACTGCGTGATTGGAGAATCACCAAAAACAATTGCTTGTAACTCGCGATCTATTGAGATAAATCGAATCTGTTATATACTCTTCAATAGAAGATATCTCAGCTTTCCAATGGTTCTATAATGTATTGCCATCTAGAGACATAAAAAAAGGAAACACTAAGAAGTTATAGCTTCTTAGTCCGACTTACTGCTGACTATGTAATAATGGACTTGAAATGTGCGACAGGCTACCAACCGGTTGTGCAAGCCAATGGGTTAATCATTGAAAAGGGGGTAGTTGTATATTTTTCATTTCTTATTCCTTTAATTAGCTCTTACAATTTAAATTAATTTACAGAGAATTCTAATAAGATATAATCGATGCATTTATAAGAGGAAATTTTTGTAATAACTTTTAATGATCTCGATGTAATAGTAAATTAAATGGCTTAAGCAAAATACATGTAAAAAATAAGCTTTATTAGCTGTTATTAATATTTGATGCTCATAAGCGCATTTTTTTTTTTTGATGATAATAAATCTTAACCTCTCAAAATATTTTTGAAGTAAATTATTTCATTGTCTTTTCTGTATATATAAAATGCTCTATATTAGTTAATAATGAATTCCACTTTGTAATCTATATTATAATTTTGTAATAATAGTGAAATTTTTGCCGAACTGCAAAAACACAGCTACAAGTAATTCTAAAATTTCATATATATATAACACATCGATCAATAACTCCCGAGTCTAACATTGAAAACAACATTTTTGCAAAATTTTTTTGTTCATCAACATAACACCTTTGTTAACACCTTTTAGGTTAATTCTGTGATCTCAACGCTTTCCAAATCTTTTCCCTTTTTTTTTTTGCAAGAAACTTTTTGTTGCGAGTGAACATAGCGATAAGTAACTTGAATCATCGACTCATTGCTGTTTTTGTTCGTCGAAAGCAAACAGTCGGCACCACTTGAAAAAACCTTTTCACTTCCTTCAAAAACCTTTTCCTGGTCCAACGATTAAAATTTGTGACACGTTTCAAGCGGTTAGTAATTTTAGAAAACCTGTTTACTGGTTTACTACAGGCGCCATCTCTGGGTTAGTCTCGGGAGTATTGATCGATGTAAATAATATATATAATGAGTTGTTTTAACATGTTTGTGGTCTTAATTTAACTGCTATTGAATTCTTCTCTTCCTCTCTCTCTCTCTCTCTCTCTCTGTGTGTGTCTGTCTGTCTGTCTGTCTGTCTCTCTCTCTCTCTCTCTCTCAGCTTTTCTTCTTGTATTACATAAGCCGGAGTTTCTGCTAAAATGTTTTAAAACAAAAATTCCCCAACCTTCAGTAAAACAGGAGTGATTACAGCTAACTTTTCTAATCGACATCAATAGCCTTCAATTGTAACAATTGCGACATGAAACATGAAACTGATCTTCTTTCAGTTAAATGTCTCCGAAATATCTTTTCATTTTTGTTTCCTTTTCTTTCTCCCTTTCCTTTTTTGTTTTCTCTTCATTTGTTTATATATATATATATATATACATCACTTCTTCCTCCTGATCTCCATTTTTTCCCCCCATTTCCCTCTTTTACAATCTTCGAATTCTTATGCTAATCAATTTTTGTGTAAAAGGTTTAACAAAAATTTAATTTCTACTCGTCATTTGCATGTACCAAGGAATTCTAAGGGTTAAAAGTGTAAATGTAAAGAAATTCAATAGCATTATGATAATATACAAATTCTAATTGAAAACATCTCTTGTTAGATTTTGATAACTGTTAGAAAATAATTTAATGCCTTTATTTAAATTCACCTAATTTTTTTATGTAGATAAAGATGATGATTCTTTTAATGCTGTCCACGAAATTTGATTGATTATTGCTGGCAAAATTTCGTGTAAAGAACAACAAATAGAATACTCTGCTAACCCGAAGATTCAGGGCATCCCATTAGTATTACCTTTAATAATTAAATTCTGAAACGTTTTCTTGTTAGCGTTCCTTGCATCACGTGTTATTTCACATATTTAACTTTTGTATTTGGATTAATGACAACTGTCAAAAATAAATTCCATTGAATGGTAATATCACTAAGAAAAAAGCTATTAAAATTTAGAAAAATCTTAAAGGTATGGACAATCCTCTGTTAAACTAGATTTTGTAGCAAGTAGGTTGGTTCGAAAAATTCAAAAAGCGTTTTGAGATTCATAGCATAAGAATTCAAGGAGAATCTGCGCCGGCTTATCACGAAGCTGCCAGGACATATCCGAAAAAAAGTTGAAAACTTTATATAAAAGCAAAGATACACAACAGATCAAGTTTTCAAAGTCAACGAAACTGAATATTGAAGGAGAAAAATACCCAATAGAGCCTTTACATAGAAAGAAGAAAAAACTGTACCCGAATTTAAGATGCCCGAAGATCACATAACACTACTTTTGTGCAATAATGCGTCGGAGGACTTTGTGACACAACTCTAGCTAGTTTATAGATTTTGTATCCCCACTCGCTTAAAGACGTACATAAAAACATCTTACCAGTATATTGGAAAGAAAATCCGAGAGCTTTGGTAACTGAAAATTTATTTCAAGTTGGTTTTTAAAATGTTTTTAAGTTAGGCCAAACATTGAAAATTATTCAAGACAGAAAAATCTGAGCTTCCAAAAAAAGCGGTATTACTATTAAAAAAAGCTCCGTGTCACACACATGATTTGAGTCATCCCAGTGTCAAATTAGTGTTCCTACCACCTAACACTACTTCGTTGCTACTTAGGATAAAGGTAATATTTACATATTTAAAACATTACATAAGACAAGCATTACAATGGGTTTAATGAATAACGAATCCATCGAAATCAATCAATGTAATTGAAGCTTGGAAGCAATTTTTAATTAAGCACTGCATTGGCATCATATCTTTGTCGCTGTAAGAGATAAGCACATCAACGTTAAATGCATATTGGAAGAAGATATGTCCATCCTCATTTAAAATAGAAAAAGTGTTTCAATAATCAGAAATTGAAATTGGTGGCATATTAGAACTTCTTATGCGAAGATTTTGTGAATATGTCTGTTGAGGGCGTTTACGATTTATTACTGGAAGTTGACGAAACGGATTTAATGGAAATGACGTTCGAAGTTGTGAATCAAATCGATTCTAAGAGCAATAAAACTGATGAAAATTGTGGAGTTAATAATTTAACTATAAAAAAATTACAGGGATCAAAGGTAAGTAAAAAATCTTGAATCCTTTTTTTTGAATGCAAACTTTACCGCTGAAAGAGGCCAAAAATTCCAAAAGTACCTATTGCCTTACCATGAACATTGATTTTATAAGAACCAGCAAACAAACCAAAATTACAGATTTCTTAAAGAGAATAAAGAGAAGGTTCAAAAAGTCTAAATGAAGAGAAGGGTTCTGAAAGTGAAGGTAATATCTTTCAACCGAAAAAACATTTTCGTTTAATTATACAGATCAGTGACGAGGAACAAATTTATTAAATTAAGGTTGCATTGAATGAAAATAACATTTTTTGTTCCTTTTCATTTTGTGTTATACATAATTTATTTTTTTAATAAAAATTAAATGGTTACATGGAATTTTAACAAAAAGAAATGTTAGTTTTTAGTAAGTTTTCGGAATGTAACCTCCCGTTTTGTACTGGCTTTGGTGTCATGTATCACGGTTTCACACAACACGGCATTTTCTAGGTAGAGTAACCATCCCATAATTTTGGGATGGTTACTCTGCCATGAATGCTAGCAGCAGGAAGATTTTTCTGAATGACTTTTGTGGATACGGTGTTCTAGAGATGGGTTCTAATCTCAGAGGTAATCTGCAGCTGTATAGTCTTATATGTTCTTTTTTTTTTTTTTTGGGGCACTATCCTCTTCAACGTTCGTCTATCCCGGTCGGTCAACTTCAACTTCCGCCTACTGTACTGCATCGCAGAGGACACCTTTCCCAGTTTATGTAGGGTGCCATAATCCTTGACATACTGGTCTTTGAAACATCCATAAGGTTGGATGTTCTAGACACAAACGCTCCAGCGAGGCGAGCTCCAATAATCATGCCTCTGCTCATTGAACAGGTGCGACATAATGGCGCTTCGCTGGGAACAGAATTTTCTCATACAACTCTCACTCACAAATCCTAGACTGATACCTTCTCTTTCGCAGCCACTAAGTGGCAGACTGTTCCTATACGTGGAGAAGCTTTGTTGGCCGGTCGAAGTGCGACACATTAAATGGGCATTTAAATTATTATTTTGTTCTATATTTTTATCTAACATGTGGTATGAGGGTACCTGTGTATAATATATTATATTGACAATTTATATTGAATATTCGCTTTTAAATATACAAAATTAAATTGGTGTATTTAACTGTTTTGAGTCGAGAGCTTATAAAATTTAGAAACTTCATCAAATCCCATAGCAAATTTTAGATATATCTGGAACTTTTTATTGTTTTAATTTTAAGATTATATACATAATTTTAATTATATTCTTAGAAATTATAATTTATAAAGGTACAATACCTATCTTATAGAGTTTTAGTTTTATAACAAGAAAAAAATAGCTATCAATTCTCAAATTTTTTTTAAAAATTTATCAATTGAAATTTTCCAGTAATTATTGCAATGAATATTCTTTTAACATCATTTCTTTCAGACAATATAAAATAAAGAATATCAAATTAAAACGAATATTTTGACAAACAGAAAACAAAATTATCCCCAAGAATATGCCTTCCTCTAATCTAACTGATGCAGTTTCTGTAATTGTTTTATTAATATACTCATAGTAATATATTTAATCACCTTAAATTATAAAAAAGGTATTAATCGTAAATGTATTTTTTAAAATTATTATCTCTTCATTTTTTAGGTAATTCTTTAACAGAGAGTAAACAGGTTTACAATATTGAAGAAGACGGAAAGTCAAGCAGTTCCAATAAAAAGTAACATACAAATTGAATTGAGACTATTTCTTAACATTAATGCTTCTTTATCAGTCGTTGTTAATTTCTGTTATTTTAATTATAAATATAATGAATTAAATGGCATTAGAAAAATAAATACAGTCATACCTCCAATTAGGGACATTTATGAGACCAATCATCCCCTTCTTCCCTTTAAATATATGTGTCCCTTCTTCAAAGACTACATACTAACAAAATGTTTATCAGGAATTCTGGTTGTATCAAACTTTAAATAAATGAATTATTGATATTTACCTGAATTTGAAATTAATATAAAAGGAAAATTCTTATTTAAAATTTTTTAATTATTGCAAAAGTGTATGGATGGAACAATAGAGTTTAGTACTTATAGAAATTTATTGAAATAAATCCATTACCCGGTTTGTTTGAAAGTCTACGGGGATATTAAATCACTGATGATTCACTGTCATTACCAGTTATTCTGATGTTTTTTAATCGGCAGGTGTTAAAAAAATTCATATGTATAGTTTAATGTATTTTCAAAGTTTTTATATCAACAATTTCGTCTGGCTTTTCATCTTCACTGTTTTCTTAGCTACATCATGTTAAAGCTTACATCAACAATTACAGTTTAAATAAAAGATTTTATGTTAACATTGGTGTCAAGTTTTCATAGATTTCTAAATATTTTCCCATTTGAGTATTGCCACTGTTTTGATAAGTTCAACCAATTGATTTTCATCAGTAGTACTTACACAGAGGGCACTCGAAACCAGAATTTCAAAATCTGCTTTCCTAAGAAACCTTGCTCCTCATAGGTGCCTGTCTTGGATTGCCTTATAACTTGCTAACACCGTTTCTTCCTCCTACTGAGAATTGTAACAAGAATAAATGGATTTTGAATTTATGAATGGGAAATGTATCATTTTGATTGCACCACAACTTACTTTCAGCCAATGTATTATTACCCGTTTTACTACTGAAAAACAGCTTTCAAGAGAGAGAGATTAACTTATCATTTTATTATTCTTTTGTCACAAAACTATATTTCACTGAGCACAAACTTGCATTTTAAACCTGAAAAGATTACTAACAAAAAATATTTCTATTTTACGTTACACATGGAAATATACTTAAAATTTAAAAGACGTACTTTGAAATTATAGGTGCAAATTATATGCCGTGATATACGATACATGCTTCAGTTCTTACAAGGCTATATTGATAAGAGAATTAAACAAATATTATATAAATTACTAATTGCATGAAGACGTGTATAAAGATATTCAAATATCAATAATTTGAATGAACAAGATCAATTTAATGTCGAATTTTTATTCATTTAAAAATAAAATCATGTTAGATTAGTTAAAAAAATGAGTCCCCGATTGCAAGAGTTTTACTAAAAATGTTTCTAGGGATGGCGGAATTCTATTTTAAAATTTTTTGATTTAGTTCATCATGTGGAAAACAAATTATTTATTTTTTATAAAATGTTCTGTTTTAATTTCTTTTGTACATTCTTATTTTTTCAGTCAAGATTCCAAATGTTCTGCACTGAAAGTTGCGTTTCTCCTAAGCGTTTGCTATGCCGCAAATATTGGTGGCACTGGAACGTTAACAGGAACAGGACCAAATTTGGTGCTGAAAGGAATGCTAGAGGAGTATGAATTTCTTTTATTTCTCTCTTTAAAATATTTTAATTGTTTTTTTTTTTTTTCGAAAGCAATTTACAATAATAACTTTACTCATTTTAAAAGTCGATTTAATAATATTGCAATAAAATAGTTTTATATACAAAATATTTATTATATTTCTCCAAAAAAAAAGGCTTTTTTTAATAAATTGTTCACTTCGTTTCAGCTCCTTTGTTTTCTTCAAATGTGGTTTTAGTACTTTCATTTGATGCGTAATTTTCTCACTGTAATAGATCTATTAGCACCAAAATTGCTAACATAAAATTCACTTTATACCACTCTAGCATCTAACGATACAATGTCAATTTTGATATTGTTCATCAATTTTTCGTTCAGAATTTCTTTTAATCCTTTGCGTTTTATCTGTTATCGTACCGTATTTGAACCGTTATAATACGAACGATCTGTTATCGTACCGTTATAATACGAACGGTTTATTCTAAAATCTTGCAACATATTTTCGATACTGATTGTAATAAGTGGGAAGATGAATATTGCAAAACCTTAAAGAACAAGTAAGACCACAATCCAAAAACAAAATAGTGGAATTAATTAAACGCATTTTTCTCCATGAAAGAAAAATACGACACTCTTATTACAGTCAGCCAATTTGGAATAGAAATAATAAGTGTTATTGATTTTTCAAAATTTAATATGCAAATTTCCTCCGTCATATGTTATAACTTTAGAGTCACTATATTTATGAGTGCATCATGTAATAAACATCACTTATTTTTCGTTACTGTGTCTTTCTTTTTGCCGATTTTCCTCACTTTCAGGGCCTGCGTTCTAGGTGATTCATTTTCATTGTCACGTAGTGTTTTAAATATTCATTTGGATCAACAGCAAATGATGATGAACCTTGATAAAATTGTAAAAGAATACTTAGGATTGAAAATTTTTCACTTTCTAAAATAAAAGATTGATAATGTAGGTGGAAAAATTTACTAGACACAAATATGTATATCTATATTTATAATACATAAGTTTTTATTTATAAGTAGTATCGTAAGATAAGCGTTTAAAATTTATTCTAAGTTATTACTCTTATATTTATTATGTATAATATTTAAGAATGTTTCGGTCTCTTACGTTTATGCATTTTTGAGAGACGTTAAAATATTAATCTTATTATAAATATGGAATTAAACAATATATAATGTTTAATTTTAACAATATAATGTTTTTGAACTATGAATGTAAAATTGAATATAAAATATTGAAGATATTTCTACATAAATTTTTTATGTATCTTTTGGTAAGTAATAATACATAACTTGAAAGAGAATATGAATAATTAATAACTAAAATGTCTCATTTCTTACAATTTTATTAATTCGAACAGAATTTTAACATAATATTTACTCGTTTATAAAAAAAAAGAAAAGCACACGATCTTTAATAAAATATATCTAATAATGAAGACACTTTATAACCATACAAAAATCAACCATTAATTTAATTAAATTCCTACAACATGTATGTCAAAAGCCCATTTCATATCTATGACTTTATTTATTTTAGACTTCATCCAGAGAGTCATGAGATTACTTTTGCAACTTGGATGATGTACAATGTACCCGGTATGGTTTTATGCGTCTGTATCGCTTGGTTTTACCTTTGGCTGGTGTACATTCGCTGCTCGTATGTAAAATTACTTATTCAATACCGTTTTTATATTGCTAAATTATGTTATAGCCAGATATATCTAGAAGTAACAACTTTTTTCTAAAATTACATAACCCTTAACTTTATTTCTTAATCTCTGCGACTTGTATTATGTATCTTAGCTTTTACATAACATAAGTATCCTATGACCTTTATATATATATAATTATTGTTTCAATTATTTAAACGTAAATTTTAATGTAGTTTTATTTTTATATATTTCATGAAGAATTAAAAATTGATATGTAAACTACGGGTTATTTTGAAATTCCTTTTGAATTAATACAATTTATCAATGACATAATTGTTAATATTTAAGTCCTTTTCTTAAATTTTAATACTTATTTTAGACTTTCATTGTTTTTCTTAAATGAAAAGTACGAAATCAAATTTTTAAAAAAATATCGCATGTAAACGCCGTTTCTTGTTGTGAATCAATGCTTTTAATCCGAAAGAGTTTTGTCAAGAATAATAATCTCTTTTTCAGAAATGTCAATCACAATGTCGAATCAAAGGAAAAAATTCGTGGAATAATTTCAAAAAGATATGATGGATTAGGCTCCATTTCGTAAGTTGTATACTTCAGCTGTTTTAAATGAAAAATGTTTTGATAATTAAATTTTATTAAATTATTTTGATCATAAACTTTTATTTTGTACGTGTTTTCACCGTATAATATAATTAAAAAATCAGCTTTATCTAATTCTACATAAGTATTCCATAAACCTTTTATTGTAACTGTAATTACGTTTCAGAAAGCATTTCAACGCTCATAAATGTTTACAGTGATTCTAAAATTATGTGACCATTAAAAGGGTTACTTAAAAGACAACAGAACAGAGGAAGAAAATGTGCAACATATTTCATTCCGTTTTACACTTTATTAAAAATCTTTCTTTGATATTTATCAATGTAAGAAAGAAATTCTGTTTAATGCTCTATTAATTTGTCATATGCATATAAAAAGATGTATTTCATGTAGTTAATGAATTTTAGTTAATAATGCTCTATATATCAAACAACATTGACTATAACGATACAAGTCCTTGAGTTCTAATCTAACAAATTTTAATAAAGAAAAATAATATATTTTGAATTTTCACACAAATAGAATTTTAAAACAAAAGGTTTGTTATTTATCAGAAGTACGGAACAATGAATGCCAATGCATTTCTGCGTGGAAATAATTGTAACGTTTTTTTTTTTTTCATTTTTTTTCATGAGTAATATTGATGTACAATCCTTTTTATTTCTCCTGGAGTCAACGTTATTTTCAGCAAAATTCAAAGGAGGTTTCGTGAAAGTATTTCTAAATGAAACAAATAAACAAATGGGGCATTATACTTTTTTTTTTTATTAAACCCTTATTCATAAAGTATTAGCATATTCAGAAAGAGCTATTTGTAAATATCACCATAGCCGTTAGCTGCTGTACAACATAGCTTACAATTAAAAGAAGTTTTGCTTGGTCATAGTTTTTAATTTAAAATTGAAACTAGCAATAATTTTTGTCAAATTAACATTATTTATGCCAAGAGCAAATGAGTTACTTGAATGTTTAATAATTCTTTTTTCATTCCCAAATGGTTTGAAAATTATTGCTTAACTTGCTATCATAATTTAATATTTCTAGAGTTTGAAGCACAATAAAATATTGTCTTACATTTTGTCAAATCTCTCTCTTATTATTTTTCGTACATAACAAATTTGATTTATGTTAAATTTTCCTGTTTGGAGAGGATAGTTACGAATTAGCTGAAAAGTGTCAATAATGGCAGATACGTGATATTGTTTTTTAAAAAAAATATTGCAAAACATTATTTGAATCTTTTGAAACGCAAATAGAGAGATGCAAAATAACTATTGTAATAACTACAAAAATACTTTGTTTTGATACTTACTTTTTAATAATTGGAAATTATTTTCTCTTTCTTTTTGATAAATTACGGTAATAAATAAGTAAGAAAATCAGGTTTTACAGATTGAAGGGGGAAAAAATAATTAATTGAATTTGTTACAAAACTATTTTTAAAAAGCTTACATTGATATTGAAATTTCTTCTTTTAAATTTAGTCAATTAATTTGATATCCGGAGCACACATTCATGTTTGTCTTTGTAGGAAACATTCCTCTCTTAATGTAGAACAGTAAATATAAAAAATATATGTACGTGAGATATTTTGCAGTAAAACATTACATTTTATATTATAAATTATATTCATATTACGTAAAGTATTGTATTTACTGTTATTTGAATTATTTCAGAATGTAAGAAATTAAATATTTTTTTGTGATACCTTATATCATTTATAGTTCTCAAGAGGCCACTGTGCTGCTGATGTTTTTCATCTTAGTTTTCTTGTGGGTATTTCGAGCTCCCAAATTCATCCCTGGATGGGCAGATTTAATTGGCTCCAACACGTAAGACCTATTTTTATTCCATGGGTTTTTTCTTCTTCCATAATTGAATCACCGCAAATTCCTAATAAAAGGGTGTTTTTTTTCTTCGAAAATACACCACTTTCCACTTAAAACTGCATTTCGTCTTTACTTTAATAAAATGTACGAAAAATATTTTAATGTGTTTTTTTCTTTAAATTTTTTCCATACAATCACTATTTTGCCCACGATTATTCATGTGGTACAACTCTTGTAGTCTGATTAAAAAGACATGTTTTCAAAATTTTACTAGAAGAGTTACAGAAATATACGTGACTTCATCCTGTGTGTGATAACTAAACCTTGTGGTCACGGTCGCGGACTCGCGGTCTGCAGTATTTTCGTCGAGTCATGGATTCGACTCTTGATGCCATTTAAGACCTACCGTGAAGTGAGTGATGCACGTTCAATGTGGTCAAGGCTCCCGTTGGAAGTATGGACAGGGAGGTGCCAGCTCAGGTGTCGTCCTCGTCAATTGATCAAGGTTCAGAATTGCGAGGTCAGTCACCAATAACACTCCCGTGTTGCTTTTCAGTGCAATGTTAATAAGAATCAAATTAAATCGAATCCCTCAACTATATGTCCTTATTATTTTTTTCAGGATAGAAAGAAAGGTGTATTATTTGGATTTTGTGGTACACAGAATAGAATTCTTTTGCAGAATGAATTTTAAAAAAAGGCGATATTTTGCAACGATAAAATAAAGACCCTAGAGTTGATCAGTTTAAAAAATACGTGGGCCGTCTAAGATATCACCTTTGTAACACCCCAACTTCATTGTTAACATTATGAGTCATCGAGAGACAATAATAAGTTAAGAAATTGTATTAGACAAGAAAATCCAACTAAATTTATTCTACCTTTAGAGTGATCAAAAATCAACTTGTATTACATACGTGGAGCATTTATTAAATTGCGTCCTTAACTAAAGTTCATAATTGAGAATTTTACTGTCGCGATTGTGTCTTCTCTCTTTCAATATTTAAATTCACTAGTTTTAATAAATGTCTCTAATCATTAAATTTCAGTAAAACCTCAAATAAATAGAAGAAAAAGGCTTTAACTGAATATTGAATAACGCAATCAACATTCACTATATTTACTATGAATGTTGGGGAAACTTTCACGCGTATTCAACAATAGAATATTAAAAAGTTTTACTTAATTAACCACAATTACAGATAAGTCCGAGACAGGATCTAATCAGTCTTATTAATAGTACAACTCCCTGTTTATTACAACTCTTCTCCAACCTTTTATCAATCACCATCTTTCCTTCTCTCTTTTTAAAGTAACTCTACTTTGCATAATTTCTAAGTTTAACAGGAAAAAAAAAAGTCATAAGGGTCCATAAGGACGGGTGAAGGGAACAAAGCTTTGCATGTCGTTACACTACTAATTTCAATAAGAACAAAACCGAATCTGATCTTAAAATACTTCAATAACCAAGATCTGAGAAAATCCCTTCACATTTGCTTACCCCTACTCGTATATCGTGTACTTAGTTTTGCTACTTCCTCCGTTTCCTCTTATTACTCTAATACCACCAATCTCTCTATTTCATAACTTTCTATTCACTACACTTCTTATATAGTAATGCGGAACATAAATTACGGTTCTTTCACAAAACGAAATTCTCAATTAAAATAATGTAATAAAGTAGTCCAAAAGGTTAGTTGATGGGAAAATTGTGAAAGAACCATTTGTATTTTCAGTACAATTAAATCATCATTAATAAAGGAAAAATCTTTCTAAAGTTTCTTCAGTTTTTATATTTATTATTATAATTATTATTATTTGCTTTATATATTTATTTTATTTTTATAAATCATATTGTATGTTTAAATTTCTTGTTTCTACTTTGACAAATTTAAAGAATTTTTACTTTTGAGAATACCATTTCAAACGTTCTGTTTTATTATTGGACAACAGAAATTTTTAAAATAATAATGAGTGATATTTAATTCATTAGACTGATTTGGGTTTGTATTAAGAAGAAAAAGTATTGAAATATAATGTTTCATACATCTGATGGGATGTATCACAAGCAGAAGAAAAATTGAGATAACTCATGATTTTTACAGATAGAACTCAAAATAAGATATTTAAAAAGGAAAATAAAGATAACAAATTAAATAAGAGAGCATTATCATCATAATTAGAGCATTATCATCTTCACCTCAAAACTAAATCATCATATTAGAAAGTAATTAAATCTATATTAATCAAATTGTTAAAATTGTGAATATAAAAGCAATACAGACCAAATTAATTCTTTTTTTTAAAATAATTTCAACAGATATTTATTTCATTCCGATAAAAAAATTATTTTCATTGTTTTTATTGTATTACTTGAAAGTATTAACTTTATCTGGTTTTAATTCAACTTTTTCCTTCTAGAAAAGTTGGAGATTCCGTTCCAGCAATTGCCGTGTCTTTCCTTTTGTTTTACTTACCATCTAATATTCGCGATCTAAACAGCCGCCCAGTATTAGAATGGAAAACTGTTCAAACTAAATTGCCATGGGGAGTTCTTTTGTTGTTGGGAGGTGGATTCGCTTTAGCTAATGGAGCTCAGGTAATAAAAACTAAATTGTCTCAAAAAATATACAAGGTGCCCACTTAAATCCCTTGCCACTCTCTTAACTTCGAAACGGCTGCTGCTATATTCATAAAATTGGGATAAAGTAGCCGTGCGCTACTGAATGAAATGCACCTGGTGGAAAACTGTGGAATTAGCATTCCTATCTCAAAAATGAAATGAGATAGGAGGGGAAATGATTTACGAAGTTATAGAGTATCATCAATTTAGTACGAGAAGACACCTTGTGGACATTATTGTGAAGAATAGAACGGTTTAAACGCGTATTTGTTTTTCTATAATTTCCCCATTGCATTGTCGTGTTTTGCCTGAAATATAACCGTTTCTCCTTCCGTTCAAATTTTGTGACGTCACAGTGTAGAAAATCACGAAAAAAAATCCGTGTTTTAACCGTTCTATTCTTTGCATTAATATTCGCAAGATGTCTTTTCGTTCTAAATCAATAATGATCTACAACTTCCACAGTTTTCCACCAAGTTTCGCTGTAGGTGGTTTCATCCAGTAGCGCTTGGCTACTTTACTGTACCTAGATATCACTATTATGAATATAGCAGCAGCCGTTCCGAAGTTATGGGAGTGGTAAGGGACTTTAATGGGCAACCTTTATATATATATATAATAAATAAATGTGAGTATCATTAGCAATTAATTGTTTTTGGCTCTAACTCTCTTTTTTTTTAAAGGAATGGAAGTCATTGAAAGTTGTGAACAAATTCTTTGTTTACTTTAAATACAGTTCTTAACCCTCTCTCTCACCTAGATCTCATGTGAGGCTCCTACAATAATTGAAAGAAACAGTAATTTAAAATCCCTTTTCTCTCAATATTTAGAGAGTGACACTTCTTATCTATTTAAGCCTCAAATGGGGACTTAAATTGTTTTAGTATATCATAATAGATGGCAGCACCAGTTTTGAAAAATTGAAGTCTGATTTTGTGAAAGTAGTGAATGCAGAAATAACATCATTTGTTTGTTACTGTAATATACT
Source organism: Nephila pilipes (assembly GCA_019974015.1). Classification (NCBI taxonomy): domain Eukaryota; kingdom Metazoa; phylum Arthropoda; class Arachnida; order Araneae; family Nephilidae; genus Nephila; species Nephila pilipes. Next base: position 399,779 of record BMAW01007544.1, on the reverse strand, counting down.
TTCAAATTAGATTAGTAAAATTTCTTCTTTGTTATAAGACATACATGTGTCATGTGTAAAAGACTTACATATAATCTCATTAAAATTGTTTACTTCTGAAAAACAAGCTTCTTATCTATTGGAAACCATAGTGCCTCATATGAGGCTTAAAGTAACAAGTGGTTACAAAGGACAACTTCATTTAAAAAAATAAAACTAAACAAGTTTTAATAAAATTCCTTAAAAAATAATTTTGCATCATCATTTTTAATATAAAATGAAAAAAATAAGAAAAGGTAACGATCTTACAAACAATATACACCCATTTTTAGGAAATCCGAAATCCCATGTATTTGGAAATATACCTACTGATTATTTCTCTAAAATGATGCCAGGTGCATTTTAAATGATGCCAGGTGCATTTTAGTAGAAAATAGTATATGACTAACTCATGTATGCCCCATTAAAAGGGTAAGAAAATTTTGCCCTTACTCTTCATGAACTGGAAGTATTTTAGGAGTATATTTTGTTATGACATATCTTCAGTATTCCAGATAAAAAATTTACATGGCACTAAATCATGGCTTGAGACCAAGCATAATTCCTGAATATATAATGTAAAATCGCTTTTTTGAAATAAGGAAATGCCTTCATTTTGTCACTTTTCCAGAGTGTTCGCTGACAGCTGTGACCTGGAAAAGTATTTATCATTGGATGAAAGGATGATTCCGTTCAAAGGAAGGTCAAACATCAAACTATACATAAGAGGTACACCCCATCCATTGAGAATAAAATCCTGGGAATCAACTGGAATTTCCTGCTATGTTTATGCCTTTGAAATTTATAAAGTTGCAAATGCTTAATCTCAAGAATTTTGCAAAATATTTGGAACAGTTGGAGGTGTTGTATTGAAGCTTTGTAAATATTGCATAAAGCTCATATAGTATTATTCGTCAATTTATACACAACGATTGGTTTTTTGATGAAATTTATTGAATGGAAAATTTTTCAACTGGAACAATACGTACAAATAGATTACAAGAAGCTACAAATAAATTAAAACCTATCAATGAAATGAAACGTAATCCAAGAGGCACATTTTCAATACCACAACAATAACAAGATGGTTCGACAACTCAGCTGTGCATGTAGCCTCAACATTTCTTGGAGCAAGTCCTGTAGGTTCCTTATTCGTTGGAGCAGGCAAGAAAAGCATGTTATCGAAATTCCAAATCCTTCTTCCATTGAAATGTATAATAAAAGTATGGGTGACGTAGATCTCATGGATACATTATTAAGTCTGAATAGACATAAGCTATGACATAAACGGCGGTATTTCCGAATTTTTCCCTATATGCTAAATGTTTTCATCGTAAATTATTAGATCTTACGGAAATTAGATCCTGAGAAGGAATCCATGGATTTATAAGCATTTAAATCATCTATTGCGAGTCCATTTATTTATAAAAGTAGTTCGACTCAGAGCAAAAATAAAGGCAAACCAAGTACACTGTGGGATCTACCAACAAAGAAATGCTTAAAAGTGCAAGCTCCTACTGAATTGAGAAGAGATGGTATTGAGCATTATCCGGCTAAAACTGAGAAGAAATATGCTGCAAAGTGCCACATATCCGGCTGTCCCAGGAAAACTAGATACATATGTGCTCGACTCAAGGAAGCGCTATGTCCTATGTGCCTCCAGACTTTTCACTCAAGATAATTTTTCTAATATATATATTTTCTAATATATACAGATATATTTCCTAATATATATGTGAATTTAATTGTATTAAATAATAACTGCTAAATACAAATTAGAACATTAAAATAAACATAAACATTTAACTTAAATTTATCACTTGTCTGTTTCCTTTTTATTTTTCTGAATAGTCATGTTTGCAACCTTTTAAACATACAAGCCTCATATTCAAGTTTCCTTTAATGGAATCAAGCTGAACAAATAATTTTTTCTACAGAATTTAAAACAAGAATTTAAGTATATTAATTCATAGAAGCGATTTTTTTCTTTGATTTTTTCACAATTCGTGATCGAGAGAGTTAAGCTAGCTTACAAATTGGTCACAGTTTTTCCTTAAAGAATTAAAGCTTTTAAAAAATATATAAAAATTAAAAATTACGGAACACAAAGCCATTTAAAATAACGCGTGTTTAAAATAAGGTGTGCATAAACAGTACATTTCCCAAACATAAAACACTATAAGAATATCCAAAGCTAAATCAAAACAATTAAGAGAAGAAAATATTAAATATTTAAGGAATTAGCTGAAAATCAAATCATATTTAGGCAAATAAATTAAAAATTTACTTTAAATGGACAGACAATATAAAAATTTAAAATCCTAAAACTTAAAAATTCAATATGAACTCTATTCAAGAATTAAATAGTTTAAAACAAAGCAAAATGATAGAACATCATATACATCGTAAATTTATAACGGCCATCCTGGGAAGCCATGCAAACTTTGATAACCTTCTCCTCAAGATAGGTTATTCGAGAATCCTGGTAGGTGTACTGCTACAGCTTTTTCTTTGTTTCCTTTTTATAGTTGTAAAATTATATGCTGGTTATCTTTGAGATTAACACTGAATCCAACAAAAGGTTGTATTACCAGCATTGGGCATATTGCCCTCAGATACCTTATATATATATATATATATATATATATATATATATATATATATATAT
>BMAW01007544.1:365554-396816 GCA_019974015.1 Nephila pilipes | reverse complement strand
AACAGGAATCTGAACATATTTTTATTTATATTCTGAACAGGAATCTGGACTTTCTGAACTACTCGGGATAAAACTATCGTCATTGAAAGTTCTGCCAGCAGGAGCAATTGTTGCAATTATTTGTTTCATGACTGCCATGCTCACAGAAATTGCATCCAATACTACTACAGCTACTATTTTGTTGCCTGTCCTTAATCAAATGGTATGTTGTCAAAGATGAAGCACTTTTGGTATTTTTTTTTATTTTGATAATCATTCACAAGGAATAATTATGAAAAAAAAGATGATGTTTTTGTTTAGTTAAATTAGTTTTAGATCTACAGAAATACATTTTTTTTTATATATATTTGTCATAAATATATATAGCCCTAGCTCTCGTAAACTCCGGTTTTAGTTAATTAAAGAGAGTTAGTGCTCTCTTAACCGGATCAATAGTTATTGTTGCATTGAAAAAAACTCTTCATTTAATTAAAAATGTTAGATACTAATTCTAATCTAAGGAATAACAGTAATAAAATTTGGTATATAGCTTACAATAAAAAAAAGATAAAACGATATGATTGAGTAATAAAATCTCCATCTTCTGTTTTTGATGTAGAATGGTATCAATTTGCGAAGCTTCACAGGTTAAAAAATGGTAAATTAAACATATTAAAGAGTTAATGATTGAGCGGTCTTAGTACAATTCAAAACCAATTTTTCAGTTTATATATATATATATATAATTACTAAATCTAGAAAACCAGTTTTTAACTCAGTTTTGTAAAAAAAAAAATGATACACTTATGCAACAAATAGTCAATAGCAGAGTGCTAACAATACAGCCTACATTAATATAAATATTTGTTTATTAAACGGAAGATTAAAAACAAATTAAATACGTCATGTTAACCATATGAATTAGGTCCTACTTTGGTTACAAAAATAATAAGAGAGAATCTATGTAAGTGTTTAAATAGAAACTGAGAGAACGTAAAATTTTCGTAAGATGTTTCAAAAAGCACAGTCACGGTAAAATTTTATTCCATTTTATTTCTTTGAATATTTTTGTTTTGTTTTGAATTTAGCTATTTGACTATTTTTCTCTCGAAGATAGTGACACCCAATGGAATAATCGACATCCCGACTCCATTTAGAGGCCCCGAAAACATGACAGGCAAAATTATGCGTTAAAAAAGTTGGTGAAGTACACTTACCTGTTATTTTGAATAAATATATTTACTGAAAATTGCAAACGACTAAGCAAGCAAAATAACTATTCGAATCAGAATTACCTAATGAACTGCAATAATTGACAATGGCGTACAATCATGATGAGTTTTTATTCTGATAGATTAAAACTGAAAACGTTGGTTCAGTATACAATGTGAGTAGTAAGACACAGCTTGTAGCGGTGAATTTCTCTTCAGGGTTGTCAAAACATGAAACCGAAAAACTGGTTTCCCCTTTTTATAAAACTGGGTTTTCATCTGGGAAATTTAGTCGAATTCTCGGTTAACAAGTTTCTCCGAAACTAGTTTTCCAATTACTACTCGTATATAGTGTGACACAGTCTGAATCAGCGGTACTCAATCCATTGTCTGCGGTGAAATCAATACCAAAAAAAACACAAAAATTTCAAATACACAACTCAAAGTTCTTGCAAAAAGAAAATCTTTAGCGCGTCAAATAATGTTTTTGTGGTATAGTTATCAGCAAATACGAGTGACAAATTTTTCTTAAGATATACATAAAGTATTGTAAGTTTACTACAAACCTAATCGCTATAAAAAATGGCGTCCTATATAAGTCTTCGTGGAACAAAAAAACTAAGCAAGTGACTTCACAATGATTGTCATGGAAAAGGCAGAATTATCCTGTATCTTTGTTAAACATAATACTTGAGTCTAGCATGAAAAATACGAAACACATTATTATTATTTTCCTTATCATATCTTTATGAGGCAGGGTTTTTAATGCTAATTAATATAAAAGCAAACAAAAAGGAGAGCCTTAAGAAATTTAGAAGAGATTAGGCAAGAAGCTTCAACATTAGTTTGTTCTAATATTGTAGCAATCTGTCAAGATCTCATATGTTACATTAAACTTCAGATGTTTTAAAGTAAACTTTAAATAAATATGTTCACATCAAACAATACCAGTACTTTATTATTTAATAAAAGTAACACTTTGAGCTTCAAAACTTTACTTTAAGGTTTAAAGCTTATATTGTATTATCCGCGCAAATGAAATCTCAGATTAGTGTTCACCCTTTTTCAAAAAGAAGATTTGAGAACCTCTGGTCTAATTGGTCGTATTTACATAGGTTACCAACTTGGAGAGGTTTGTCTTTCAAAGAGCACACACACATTTTATCAAACGTCTAGATCACAGTTATACTTTGTTTGGCGCAGCGCAGCCCCATTTGGGTCTTGCACCATTAAACTCTTCCCCCCCCACACACACACCATCATTCTCTCAAACACTGCAAAGAGCGCAATACAGTGATAAGTGTGTTCGGTGTCTGAAAAATAGGTCATCTTACGGGTGTATTCAGGCGGAGAGAAAGCCATCTTTAGTAATTCTGATAAAGTTAGAGTAAAATGTTATTGAATAGTTTGTTAAATACAACTTGATGCTCTTTATTTGAGGATTTTAAGTGGTGTTACACTCAAGTAAATATTTATGATCCATGATCTCAATATAACAAGTTTCCTCAAAAGAATTAATATATTTAGGTAAACAAAAATAATAATAAATCATTTCACTTTCTACTTCTTCAAAAAAAAAAACCCCGAGTTATCTTGCAGCATATTGTCAGTAGTAAATCTGGTAGCATGTTATCAGTAGTTTCACTTCAATATAATGTGAGGTTTAATCAATATATGATTAAAACATCATTTACATATACTGTGTCTTAATGGTGATTTAAATTTGTAAACTAGAGTTTTTATAATTCTAATAGGTTTACCATTTAAACTTTCACTCAAAGAGAGAAAATTGTGTATTATAAGACATGAAAATGAAATGAAATTTCAAAACTATTTGAAATTTTTTAAATTTTATTTCAGGTAATTAAATTTGATTTTTAAACTAAAGTTTGTTTTAATTTGTTTTGATATTATTTCCCAGGCTATATCTATTGGAGTGAATCCCCTCTTTTTGATGTTACCTGTTTCTATAGTATGTTCATATGCTTTCATGTTGCCTGTTGCAACTCCTCCTAATGCAATAGCTTTCGAAAGTGGTAACATGAATACAGTGGATATGGTGAGTTTAAATTACATCATAAGAAAATAATTTTATACACACACACACACACACACATATATATATATATATATATATATATATATATATATATATATATATATATATATATATATATATATATATATATATGACAGTGTATGTGTGTGTAAAAGATGATAAATTACAATCTCTCTCTCATCCTAAAGTGTTCTAATATCATTAACTATATTTCTGGTGGTCTTCTACTTCTATGCATTTCAATAGAAAATGTCATATTAATAAATATTCACATGAAAAATGGCACCCTGATAGTTTCCGACACGAAAGAGATTAAAGGAGTTTCATTTAGATTAATCAAAGGAATTGAAATTGTGCTTTAGCTCAAAGAAAAGAAATTTTCAAAATGGAATGAGAATAGATAAGGACGTATTCACTCTGAATTAATCAGATAGTTTCATTTTCCAAAATGACACATAAAATACGAAAAATATATAGTTATGATTAAAACAAAATTAATTCTCAGATTGAATTTTGAATAATAAAGGATGATTAAAATCAGTAACTTTTCAACGAAGACATAATTCTTAATGGTTCTAAATAAACAAGCAAATGAAAATAATCGGTTATGTGACTAACAATCTCTCAACGTTACGAACGCTTACAAAACGCCATATAAACTAGCTCCGGTAACTCATTTGTATTATTTCTTCCTAACACAGAACTGAATGTTGAGTTCGGATTTGCAGAACTTGAAAATGAGTTAGAAGTAAGGTTTGGGGTCGAAAGAACGGCCTGTTCTTTTGAACCAGTTCTTCTAAAAGGGCGAGTACACTCTAGTCAGCGGTCCACCAGAAACCTGTTCTCTGCTGTTCCGATTTGCTCGGAGTCGTTTACACCTCTCTGCTTTTCCTGGTGTACAGCCATCCGTAACACAGTGTTAAGGAAGCCTATATGCTGAGCGGGCTTCGCCGACACATTTAACCGGCTCGGAAGCCGGCTTTCGAACTGGAAGCAAGCAAATGACGTCGCCGCATATCCGTCCACTAGCTACAGAATCTCCTTGCAGAAAAACGGAGCTAGTGACACACGCCCCAAGCCCTGATACAATTCTAGCTTAGAGCAATTGACTATTGAGCATGGACGAGCCCCCCAAAAATGAAAGCTAGAGAAAGAAATCCCTTGAAAATTACTCGCTGAAATAGATGGAACTATGAGAACGGTTAGAGATGAAATGGTACCGAATAGCTCAGACTCAACAAAAGAACGTATCCAGGAGTAATAGGTTCAAATCAGAGGAACGAATCGAGAGTCTTCTCGACAGGCAGGACTTTGGTTCTTTAGCAACTATTCATATCCGTTTTGTAATCAATTTTTACATTCAAATGGAATCAAAACTGATTTTTTCTTATTTATTTTTCTTCTGATTAATATTGTTGTTCGTAAAGCTATGAACCAATTCTAAAATTCTCGCATTTTTATTAGGAATTAATTCGATAAGTGAAAAAAGCATTTGTATGATGAGCAAAATAATGAATACATAATAAATTGGCTATATTTATAATTCTTCCAAAGTATATTTTTTATTTTTAACATATATTTTAAAACCTATAATGTAAGGTTAATTACTCGAAGATGTATTGCAACAGCTAATTAATATATTTTGAAGTAATATTTGACATTATCACCAACTTGAATTAAATCAAATCTAAGAAGGATTTACGAAGAATATATTATAAAAACTTTCTTTATATTTTCGACTCTTATTACTGTGTATCGGGAAAGTGGATAAGAGTTGAATACGAATAAATTTATACATACCCCTACATGTTACAGCTGACAAAATATTCGCTCCAAAAAAATATGGATTATCACATGCTATTTTTCAGCTGTCCTTTACATAAGATAGTGCGATTAAATGAGATAAGAATTTAATCACACGATTAAGAAAACGATTATCATCTCAAATGATTTCAGTCTAAGTTCATCATAACATAATTGTATTTGGAACGATTTATTGCTAAAAATCACTTGAAGTAATGACTTTTCTCTTCTTACAGGCAAAACCAGGTATTGTGATGAATTTGGTGTGCTGTGGTGTTCAATTGTTTATGCTGAATACCCTTGGAGTGGCCATGTTCGATCTTAACAATTTCCCTAGTTGGGCTAATCACAGTGAAACATCAGTTGTTGCTTCAAATGTTGTCGTGCAAAATATTACAGCTTTTGAAAACATTACATTTCATGGATCCCATTTGTTAAATGGTTCAAAGCTAATATAGAATAGAAATATTCTTAGTGTTTCGAATTAAAATCGAAGTACTAACTTAAATTCTTTTGAAAGTATTGATGAACACGTCAGTAAAGATGAAATGCACCTGTAAATATATGTTTCTAACTAAAGGTGAAATTGGTGTCATATGAAAATAATAGCTAATTTATAGCTATACATTTGCTTACAAATTTATACTTAATATTCTTTTTAATGGTTACTTGTTTATAGTTTTATGTTATTTATATTTTGTACTTGACGATGTATTGCTAAATACTTCTCACTTACAGTCCGACAAGTTTCGACAAATATCCATTTCCGATTTATCAAATGTGCGACGTTTAAAGTTGTCTTATGAGCATGTTATTTCACAAGTTGCGGTCAAACTTTTTAATTTAAGATGTTATTGTAAATACATTTTTTTTCTTTTGTCAAATATTTTTATGACAATTTAACCATCTCTATAAGCAAATGATAAAATATAATATTCATATACTTATACATATAAATATTGTTAAAATACCGCTTAAAAATGCTGAATTAATGTTAATTTAAAAATAAAATTGATAATCAGTCAAATAATTTATAAAGATAGTGTAATATATTAAAAATATAGTTCTATGTTATATATTTCATGGTTGTCAAAGAAATTTTCCATTATAGGCCATCAGAAATTTTATATTCTATTTTTTATTTGAGTTTTCATCTCTCTGTTTTATTTTATATTAATTATATTATATTTCAGCTTTATTGCATATAATCACTTCTATTGATTTAAAATAGATTATGTACATAAAGTGAAACTTTAAGAGAATAAAAAGAATTGATTATTTCCCTTTTTCTTTAAATTCTTGATGTTAAGTATATATATTTCAGTTTTGCATTTTTTATTGTCAGTTTTAAATAGTAATTTCAAATCGGATCTTATTCTCATTTCATTTACAAGTCAATCAGGCATATAATTTAATCCTAAACATTAAGACTTCTCACAATTCAAGTAATTAATTAGTCCCAATACAATATTCAAGCTTTAAAATATAACTATTTAAAACCCTTTAAATTTTTTTATTGTATTAATTCGAAAACTTTAAAAGTAAATTTTTTTGGTTAAATATTTTTTTTATTTTATCCAAAATTAGACACAAATTATTGAATACTAAAAATTGCATTATTAAAGTGAGATAATCTTAAAGTAGTATAGCCAAATAAGCACTTGGTAATCTAAAACAAACAAATAATACATTTTCTTAAGCACTTTGATCAAATAAAGAATTTAAACAACAATTCAACTATTTTAATTCATAAATATATCACCGAAATCGAATCGAGACACTTTTCATTATCCTCATCAAATACGTTCAAATGACTTTTTCACTTGTTTACGATATTTACTATATATAGTTATTCAAAATGATTTATCCGATTTCAATATTCCCTATTTTCAAAAGTAAACGACACAGAATGATAAGAAATCCATTGATGCAAATGGAAATTATAGAATGTTTTACATAAGTGTGTTTGATACAACTTCCTTTAGTTACACGTTTAAAGTCCATTCGATATATGAATTCGTGCCAAACATGTGGTAAAAAATCAGTGGTAATTGATTGTACAGCATCGTAATTGCGTTGTTTAACTACAAATAAATTTGTCTGTAAGGGTGGTGCACATACTTTATCTTTTACAAACCTCCAAAGGAAGAAATCGCATGGAGTATCAAGTGGTTTAACATGGGAATCATATATCAAGTGATTTAGGTGGACAGCTCCGTCATCTGGTTAACTGCAACCGATCCAACAACGAGGTAGTTCTTCATGTGCGAAACTTCTAAAACAACTTTTGCCAAATAACTTCACGAAGAACATACCATCTCAAGGACCATCTATTTTTCACAATATAAAACTTCCACAGTTTTCCTTTGTTTTCATGCATAACTTATCATTCTGTGTATTTTATTTTTGAAAATAGAGAATTTTGAAATCGGATCAACCATTTTGAATAACCTTGTATATTCTATTCGAACTTGAAGTAAATCGAAGAATCTCTTCTTCGGATGAATTAAAGTGCGTGAAGGAAAATCGATAGAGAAAAATGAGTAATAAAAATGGGAGTCCGAAATACTGTATTCAATAAAGAATAATTAATAAAAAAAAATCTAACAGCTATAATATCAATTGCTTTCAAATCGCATAATAATGAGAGTAAAATCCCTATTGCGGAAGTACTCTGTTCTGTATCATAAGAGCGAATAAAAACGACATTTTTGCTATTATTTAAACAAGTATGAAAGTAAATACACTTAACACAATTAATTTAGTTAACATTTTTTGTGTTAATTTTTTGAACTATAATTTTATAAAATTACATTTAATTTGATGAATTGCAGTGTAACTATTTTAATTTTATTGTAATCGTAATTAATAAATATTCTCATAAGAACGGTAGATTTTTAAGAAAGAAATGCCTCAAAATCAATACTAAGCATTATAAATGTTGAATGACTAAAATCATTCAGATTACTATTAAATAATGAATATTTTGAAATAAAAAATTGGTTTGCCTTAACATGCATTAAATTTTCGTGTTCAAGTTTTTCAATGACATTAAATGTTTTTAAAATTGAAACAAATCAATTTAAGGCTTCCATCTGCCGGCCATTTTGATTTCGTGAACGTAATGTTAATCCTATGGGATTTCTATTACCGTCCTCAAATCTTTACTATTTTAGCTATTTGAATGCAAAGTTATTCAGAAAGTGGAAAATATATGTTTCTGCAGAACTACACGTTTTCCCTCCGATTTTTTTAAAAAATAATTTTACCTCTGTTCTAATTATTCGTTTGTGGTTTTTTCGGTGTTAAAAAATATTCTAATATTTTTTCAAAACTCGGGGAGAAAACGTAATTCCATAGATACCTTTTTTTTTTTTTTTGCTCTTTTGGATGCATTTTTTCATTCTAAGAGGTAAAACAGTGTACATTTGATCACAGTAGTAGAAGTTCCATAGGATTAACATTTCGAACACGAAATCAAAATGTCGGCAGACGGGATAACAGCAAGGATTAAATTTATTTTAACGAATGCGCCCAAATGATTGTGATAGAATTTCAAAAATTCAAAACATTATATTCCACTAATCACCACCGCTTAGTATAATTTTTGGAATTTCGTCTTCCATGATCGGAGACGATAACGTTGCTACAATTAAAATTTAAACAATTCGCAATCTCGCTAGATGGCACTTTGTGTAATCAGCAGAAAAAAATTCCATTAGGAATATTTAAAAATATAATTCACATAATAAACATGAATAACAATACACTTCAATTCACTTGAAATAGAATGTAAGCAACAGATGTGCAACTGTACAAATGTTTTCTTTAAAGAAAATGGAAAATATATTTGAGAAATTTAATCGTTTTCAAGATTGTCTTCTATGAGCATTAAATATATTTTTGCTACGGATCATATAAAATCTCCTGGAACAGTTCTTAAATTAACTATTCAGTTTTTACCACTGTGTTGAAAATAATTTATTTATTTGGATACAGGAAATGAAGGAGACGGTGTGTCTCATCAATATTTTCAAAGCGCATGGGATCATGGGAAATATATTCAAATCCAGATGTAGCTCGCTCGCGTAAAGCTGCGTTTTTTTTATTCCGTGCTAATATTTTATTCTTTTGGCCGCAAAAGTGGAATAATGATTGTATGAGTTGTTTTACAAAAAGATGAAAATTACAGAAAAATTGCTGAAATACGAAAAAAAAAAAAAAAAAAAACCCTATTTAACATTTAATACCTCTTTAAATAACGAAAATAAACGAAAAAAAATAACCGCCCCCCCCAAAAAAAAATGAAAAATTGACAACAAATATAAAAGTAAAAAGTGTCGCCATCCAGAGGGAAAATATTTATTCAAAAAACATTTAATTATATATATATATAGTGAGAAGAAAGAAAGAGAAAGATTATATACATTGTTCTGACATGAATAAATTAGTACGAATACTTGGCCAAAATGAACAGTCCTTTTACAATAATAAATAAAAAATAAATCGAAACCAAACTATGAACTTATATCTGCAAAAAAAAGCGATATCATAAAGTTTTCAAAGATAATTACACAAGATCCCTTTATAAAAGTACAAGGTCCATTCTAAATAGACATTTTAACTCAAGATTATTTATTTTCAGTTTCCGTAAAAACGATCCAAGCATTTATTTAAAAAAAATAGTGTTCTTTGCATTCAAAGAAGTTATTCATCAAATGAATACTTTTACACTGAAAAACAATTCTTCTAAAACCTTATAAATTTTCTTAACCTTATAAATAAAATATATTTCTTACTTAAGCATGTGTATATTTTCACTTTCGTTTTAAATCATCAAAACTCATAAAAAAATACTCTTCTCTGAAAACCACAAATCTTAAGGTTGAATTCTAATGTGACGTAAGCAATAATGATACTGCTATATACATTAACAGAAATTCCTACACTTTTCTCACACATACACTGCACGATTCTTAACATTTACGACAATACTTCAAAATTCTTAATATTTACAACGATACAGATTTAACCCTACACATCCAAACATTATAAATCATTCTTGTTTCTAAAAATTTGTTTTAAAATCATATTACAATGACCAAAACTTAAGCATCTGTATATTTTCACTTTCGTTTAAATCAGAAATACTAAAATAAAACTAAACGAAAACTTTATATCTTTGAAAACATGATAACAAAAGATTTCTTTCTTTTTCCAATAAACTTATTATTTTTTTTTAAATCAATTTTATCAACTAACGAAATTTGCAGGGATAAGTGTGATCTTTTAATAATCAAATTCAACATTTTATACAAAAAGGGAATTCTAATATTTAAATTTTTTCTCGGATTTTAATATAAAAATTGAGATTAAATTTAGAAAAAATACAAAGGCACTCTCAAATAAAAATGAGAACTTAGCTCATTTCGTTGATTAAAATTATCTAAGGCACTGATTTTTCATCTTACCACTGGCTGCCACCAAAAACGTCCGTGATGTATAACTTACAATTAAGAATCGGCGTTGACCGAACACATCGTTTATTCACCTTTTTTTTTTTAACAAAACTCCACATCACAATAAACATAAAATACATATTAGGATAGCAGCACAAATTTATATAATCTTCAGATTTACCGCCCCACTCGTCTGCACGTAGAGACTTGTCTCTCCGTCGTCTCATCTCTAAAAAAACCGTGTGAGTCTCTCGAATTCAAGCCAGCCAATTTTTGGTGATTTATTACTGCTGGTAGCGAGTTTACCATTGATTTCGCTACAATGTATTCAAAATAACATTTGCTACGTGATCCAGGCCTAAATACTTCTTTGAAAATTGAAACTATAGTGAAATGCTCGTGAAACTCTGCGCTTCCTCAATATTAGACTTTTAGTTATTCTATTTTGTGTAATTGAGAAATTATTCAATTTTTTCAGAACTATTGTTCTGTAAAGGAACTTGGAACAAAGAATTTTACATTTCATGTTAAAATATAGAATACAAGTTCGGAATACTTTCTCAGTTAGAGAAAAAATCATTTTCAAAACGTATGGGAATAGTTCTACAGTATGGCTCAACACCAGGATTACAAACATAAGAGGGATAAGGTAAACTTAGGCAATTCGGAATCACATAGCAATGCTGGGTCGGAGAGATATGTGCATATGGTGGCGTACGCAAAAAAAAAAAAAAAAAAAATCAAGAAAGTAAAGAATGCTACATAAGGGAATATTTGTGATTTCTGGCTGGGTTAAATTTTAATTAACATCAGACGGACATCAGTAAAAGATGCATATTAGTTAATAACCTGTAGTACATTTGAAATATGTAATAGTGTATATAATTTATTCATTTTTCCTTAGGGTAAATTGAAAGATCAAATTATTTTGGAGGGTATTCTTCTGTTTTTCTTTGTACGAATTACACCAATAAAAACATTTGAAATATGTATACATATTTTAATATACAGACACGTTGAAATATAATTTTTCTCTGAAGCGTTTTGAGCTTATTGGTATTCTTCTAAGATTATCTTCTTTAACCAAGCAAAAAAAAATCAAAACTTCAATTTGAAATTTAGATTTGTATTAGTGAAACTTCAGCATTGCGTTTCACCGGCAGAATGAGAAATGGTTCTTCTAACCCGTGGCTGGGGAACACGGCGCCGAAGTGTGACCCAGAAATTGAACGTTAGAACGTAAGGTCTATAATTACTGGTTGCATGTATTACCGACTCAAACCTGCATTGATGTATCTAAGGCACATAAAATATAAATCACAATTTGTGATATAAAGGCTACAGTGCATGTGTTAAATAGGTAGATCCCCCAGCTCAACTAGAGTCAGCCAATGACTTCAAAGAATATTGTCCAAAATAACACTCGATTTTACACAGACAGGTACGTATATCAATTCCGGTAATGGATAGTAAAGTAACCTTCGCTATAAATATAATTCAAAAAGGTACAACCTGATTATTCTTTATCAGCACGATCAGTAGCGGACTCAGAAAAAAATCTACAAAGGGGCAGAATTGGGTTTTCCCCCCTTTAAAAATTTTGTAACACTCAAATGTGTTTGTTTATTTCGATCATTATTAGTGCTTATTTAATCCTTTATATAAAAATAAACTAAATAATAAATCAGGAATTAAATAAATTCAAATTGAAAATTAAAAACCTACAGTATGGTAGATAGCTCGGTCCTGGATGAATTTTTTTTTGTTTGGTTTTAAGGAATATAGAACAACACAGGCTATTATCCCCATCTCGGTCTTGCGCTTGGATACAACAAACAAGTTTCAAGTCATACGACAAAATAATGACTTTTAAATTTTGTTGAGGTTTCCTATCCAGGTATGTTATTTTGTCTGTGTGCGAAATTATGACTGAGAGGTGCGTGAAACTATTGCTCCCCTAACTATCTCTTTGGATCCTCCACTGATCATGATGATACTGAAAGGAAATATGAGGCGTCTCGCTTCAACAATAAAAACAAAAATCAAAAAGTCTTGATATCTTACCCGATGTCTTCAAATTACGATAAAAATGTCTCATTAATTTCTCCGATATACGATTAAAATGTCTTACTAACCAACCTGATATTTTTAAATTAACGATTAAAATATCTTAATGACTAATCCGAAATGTCTTAATAATCCCTCGTTACCGAATCAAGCTGTCATTAGAACGTTTTTACGTCTACGACTTTCTGTTTGACATAAATTTCACTAAACACAACTTTTCCGTCTCGTACTTTTGAGACACGTCAGATAATGACATCGACATCTTAGCTGGTGCGTCAGTTTCTATATCCCCGCCCATTTAAGGACTTGGCACTCCGACAGACTTATTTTGAACACTTGTGCAGGTCTTAAGCGAAAGCAGGGCTCCAACACGAAAACGGAAATATTGATCGAATAAAGCAACACTGACTATGAGCTGCGTCGCTGCTACTAATGCAGGCTTTCAACTCAGATAAAGTCCTATTTCCTCCATAAATACTATCTTTTAGGAATCAACACAACCAGAAATCCCAGGGATTTAAGTCGGTGAAGGAGGAGGCCAGGCATCCGTAAAATCTCTGGATATTACACGATTATCGCCAAAGTTAGCTCGAAGCAGTTCTTTTACTTAGCACCCAATGTGGGGAGTTGCTCCATCTTGCATGAAGACAGGTGGTCTGCAAATACTACCTTTCCTGTAAAGCAGGAACGACCTGCTGTCGAAGGAGTTCATTGTACCATGCACTCGTAATAGAGCATCTTTTAGGATCTTGAGAAGTGAGAGTTTCAAAGAGAAACGTCCCGAGTATAAAATCAGCAATAAATCCACATTATGTAGTCCCGTAATCAGAATGTAGTGGTTGTTGGTGCAGGACATTAGGAGGTGAAGTACCCTATATACGGCAATTTCGATTATTCACAGCTCCATCTATAGAGAATTGCGCTTCAACTGACTATACAGTTTTCCAAGGCCACGTTTCATTTACTTCCATTCTCGTCAAAAATCGGCAAGCAAATTCAAGACGTGTTTTATGATCTTGAGGTTTAAGCGTTTGCATCACGTGGATCTTATACGGATACCATTTTAAAATGCATCGCATAATTTTTTGTACTGTCGACCAAGGAATCTCCAATTCGCGTGACACTGATCGACCACTTGCTGAAGAATAGATGGAACTGGAGGCTCTTTCAACTACAGCAATAGCTACTTCTTCGATGATTTCAATATCAACTAGTTTCCCTCCTCTTCTGGAAGCACACCCGAATCTCCAGTCTCTTTAAATTTTATAATCGTCTTCTTCAAGCCATTCTTAGACATGGGTCCTTTTCGCAAACGCGTTTTTTAAAAAACGTTCTCATAGCCGTCCATCTTTTATATATCAAATAATTACACTGAGCTGGTCCATGTGCGTCAAATCTGGTGCAGAGTCGACTGATAGGCTATAATAGCCTGAATTTTGTGTTTATGTTATAATCTCACAATGAACTTTTTTAGCCATTACCGTGATTAACTCTTCATAAATGATTTCTGATAAATGCAAGATTATGTATTTCCCAATGTTGCCATAGTGAACCAAATTTCTTTATTGTATCTCGAAAATAGAAGCTAAAGAACGAATTACGGCTATGATTCGTTAAAATACGTGTTCCCAATAAGCAATATCTACTTCAACTTGTTCTTACAAGCCTTAATCTTGCTTGAGTATTAAATATGTCGATAAAGCATCCCTATGATTAGAATATTTTTCGTGACTCTCGATTTATTTGGTATTTCCTCAGTTAATTTCCCATATGTCAAGAAAGTATCCTTGTGACTAGAATATTTTTTTGTGGCTCTTGATTAATTTTGTATTCTTCCAGCCAATAAAACCTGTTAATTGTACGAATACTAATGATTTTTCAGTAGCAAAATGTTTACAAACTAAACAATACATAAATCCAGTAGATAGTGAATAAAGTAGCCATTCTCTCTCATAGCTTCCTCCATTAGCCTTTCGACCAAAAAAATATTTTGTCAGTGCAATATCGGGGGACATTGAACTAAAAGTTCGATGAGACCTTTTGAATGGATCAGAATGATGTTTGACAGTATTTCAGTCTCTGAAAAAGCCCATATGTTACGTTAACGTTAGAAAATTCTCGCCATAGTCCGGGGTCATTATCTTGGTTTATAATTGTATTAGATTGAGGTAAGTCTAATAAATCTTTAGTTTCACCAGTAGTTATTTCAGGAATTCTCGAGGGTAGAAACGACGGTTTGCATTGCGTCATTTGAATATCTTCAATAATCGAGGCATTGTAATTATTGTTACCTTTTTTATCACCATAATTGAGTAGATTAATGTTATTTTTATCACCTCTTGATGTAGAAGGTGATAATTCATATCGAAAAGGAGGGGGAAAGATGATATTATTTTACTTTATTTGTAATTACAGCAAACTTCTCTCTGTTTTTCTTGTGATTATTTCCTTTTTACTTAAAAGTAATCGTTTCATGGCTTATGGTGTGAAATAAAAAAAAAAAGTTGAAGTTTTAAAATACATTACTCCTTCTATAAAATCCAGTACTTCATCTATCCGGCCTGCCAATAATTAGGCCACTACAATTTTACACAAGCATACAGGTCACTGCTTCTTTTTGTGATTCGTTTATGTTCTATAAACTATTTCTCATTATCAACTTTGTTTCGTTTTTTCTGAAGGCTTTTACGTTAATTTCCGATTTGTATCATAATAACTTTTGGTTTATTCGTTATTAAAACTCGTAACTAGTTTTTTATTAAAAAAGAAGGAGGGAGGAATGACAGGAAATATATATTTTTCTTTTTGGGAAAACTTTTTTGATTTGTTTTCTTTTTTGTATGATTTTGTTTCCCTTTTGTACATGTATTCCCTCTTTTATAGTTTTTCCTCGAGTTAATTTATTATTCGTTACTTTTGTTACGCTATGAAAATATTGTTACTGTTTTTATTTTATTACATTTGAAGGATTGGAGTTGCCAATACTTTCACCCCTTTAACAGCGCCTTTCAATTTATTGAAATAAAAGACATGTGTCATTCACGTTGCTTAAAATGAATTGAGTTCTATTGAGATTCTAGGTAAAATGTAAGAAAATTAATTTAAAGATTATAAAAATAATATTTCGCTTTCGAACAATCTTATTTCTTAAAGGGTTGACATCTCCAAAATGATTTTTTCCCCCGTTCATTTTAAACATTTTTTTTCCAATTTTGGTTCAGAATCAGTAACGGGCCGAACTAATAACGCGAACATAGACCAAAATTACCCAAAATTCAGAATTTTTTGATCCAAAAACGTCTTTTTATAAATTGCGTGTGTGAATAATGTCTGAAGTTCGGAATTACTGCAGCGAATAAAGCATTATTTTTCAGGTAAATCAAAATATTCTATAAAAACTTAATGAATACTTTAAGCTAATTCTTTTTTAATCTTTCGTATTTCTTATTGATTTTAAGATTTAAAAAATATTTTAACTTAATTAATCATAAATTGTTCCAAAAAAATTTTTTTTTATCTCTTGTCTGAATAATAATTCATATATAAGATACATGGTTGCTTTAAAGTACTCTTGTTAAGACCGAATACGATTCATAGTATCCCATCAGGAATAAATAAAATGCTGTGATGTACGGACTAACTGAAGAGGAAAATTTCATAGAGATTGAGCATTAAAATCAGCTCTTTCCCTTCCCTCAAACCTTGTTAACTCAATTTTATCAATATTATTCCTTATTTTCAAATTATTTTCATGAAATAGAAATATTGACAACCAATGAGAGTCAATAACCTCTGACACCGCCTACAAAGTACTCCAACGCATCATTCTCAACGGGAACATCAAAACGAGCAATTTAATAAATTCCATCTCAGACAGGAGCTTTTTATTTACATATCATCAATCTACTTTTAATTTTACATACAAAACGTCGAAATGGTTGCTTCCTCTGTAATCACCATTATAAAAGACCGAAAAAGAGACAGAAAAATGTAAAAATAAAATAAAAATTTAAAAATCTCACACAGCACACAGTTGTTGAACTTAGTTCAGCTAGCTTTTATCATCCTATTTTTGTTGCCTTTGCAGCTTTCGTATTGTTTCCATTTTCCGCTCTTCTCTTTTCGTTTCCATTTTTTACGGACTGTTTTTTATTTCGCCTAGTGGTTCCATCTACCAGTCTTTCCTGTCATTACTTTTTTCGCATAGTTTGATCGTAGTGTTGACTAACTTTCTTTATTGCTCGTCTGCTATTTTATTTCTACTCGTCTTCTGTCTAAAGCTCGAAGGCTGTTTCGCCACAGCGTTGCTCCACACATTTCGAAACCTGCAGTCATTTGTTACCCAGAGGAGGAAAAGCTTAAGTCATGCTTGGACACCTATAATAGAAAATGTATTTTCTATTTTTAATAATAGTCACGGTTCAAGTTATTCTTTGTTTTGTATTTGTCAGCATACTCGGCAGCATTTTACCATGCTCCTTGCCCTTTTGTTGTTCTAAAATTATTGATATTTTAGTTGGTTTACTATTTGCAAGAATTTCCTTTCCAATAACAAAAAAACTACTACTGAGTAAGCGAATAAAACCTGACGATAAGGCTGTTTTTATTACTGGTAAGTTTTTTACTCTCAACTTTTTATCTTGGATGCTTTAATAAAAAATACTATTCATAATTTTTTCCCGGGAAGTTAAGACAGAGCATTCTAAAAATAGATTTATTGTTGCTTACATTTGTTTACTAATACTCTTACGTTTTAGACGTTCTTTAAGTTTAATACTCTACGTCCTCAGTTGAGAAGAATAAAACAAAATAAATTTAAAAGAAAGCTTAAAATATTTTTTTTTTCAATTATATTATTACGAGCCTGCATTATGAGACAACTGTAGCAAAAAATGTGTTTCGAACACTTATAAAATAAAATAATGTTTTGTTCCGAAAAAATAAAGGAACTCAACCCACATAATATTCAGGCCTCTTAAAAACATGTGTAAGTTACAAAACAATATATATAGTTAGATCATGCCAAAGTAGACTCAGGATTTCCAATTAAATATTAAATGTTTTGTATATATATATGAGAATGCTCTGTTATGATCCATTCATTCATTAAATTTTTGAAAAAATGTTATGAATTATATTTTTTTTCAGCTAACTTTTATAATTAATCCAATGTATTTTCAACTTAACAGCTTTTGTAAACTTAATACTTATTAACTTTAAATTTTAACATTTCAAAATGTAAAATTTTTTGCATATTTTGTAAATTAAGAGTTTCGCAGATATTTTCAAGATTGAAATATTTAAAAGAAAGAAACTAAATTAGTCGTATCAAGTATCAGGGCTTGAAAACAATTTCAAAGCAATGTCATTTAGAAGTTCTATTTGAAATACCTGTTAGAAAAGATAAGTTTCTTCCATAGTTAAATATGACGATTTTCCTTATCAACAAAAAAATTACCTTCTGTCAAGTATAGCAATTGGTAGTTCAACCCATTTCCCTCATTGGCATTCATGCTCATGGAAATAATATTCTCGTTACATGTATCGTAAATAATATGGCAATGAACGTTTGTTACAAGTACGAAACATAAAAATGAGTTATATATTTGGCAAAAAGTAGAACTATATGGCCGGACTTCCTCGTATCAAATTTTCTACAAGAAAATATCGAATATCTCTTCATAGAAATAGAGAAGTTATTACGCATGCGCAGACTTCCACTGTAAACATTTTGTAGACATATTTTTTGTTCCTCCTTTTACTTACTACAGTAAATTAAACAAACAAATAATTGCAGAAAACAAAATTTAAAAATAAATTTTTGGTACCAATATTTTAAAACAGCTCCTCGTAATTTGCGATTTTAAAAATAGAATGTAGCTTGAATGTTTCAAATAAGTTCTATCGAAGTAATCATTCTTGTATGTGTGTCAAGCTTTTTGATATGAATTTAAAGTAATGAAATCCAATTCCATTAAGACAAATGAAAATTATTTTTATTTCTTCCCAAATATTTTTATCTTTCGTTTTTTACTAAATCTCACATTTCTGCTTAAAAAAAATAAAGCTTTTTTTTCTTCTGTTAAATTTTCGATTGCAAGTTTATTATTTTATCTGATTCCCCTACAAGACAAAATAAAAAAGGTCACTAATCACTTGACAGCGCTTCTGAACCATAACATTTAATTTTATTCTAACCTTTCTCTTACACTACCACTAATTCTAAAATCATCACAAACACAAATTAGCTTACTCCCTCAAGTGTCATTATTGCAACATCAATAAATCCCAGGAATTGTCAAAACGCGAAAATTCTGAAAAATTCAGAATTACTTAACATCAAATGATGAAATGAAGAAGAATAACAACGCTTCAACGAACCCAGGAAATTCAATGCTTGCCTATCGTCTGATGCATGATAACATTTTAGTAACCGATTTCATTCAATATGTCTGACCCATGTCTCGATTCAAGAAAGATTATTCGTATTTTATGACGACAAGGTACCATTCATTACTTTAATTGCGGTGCAATTTACGACTTTTACTTCCATCCATTTCAAACATACTCACTTTTTTTTTTTAACTCATTCAATTTTTTGAAATTTACTTTTGTGTTTATTTTTTATTATTCAGTGTCTCTATCGTAAGCTTTTTCAAGTTAAAAGTTTTTTCATCAGGGGTGTTTTGACATTTTTGTCTTTTATCAGTTACAAAATAGTATGACAATAAATTTACAATTTATATGGCAAAACATTCATGTTTTGAAAAATGTTTCTTTTACATTTTCAAATAACTATTTGTCATTTGACAACACATGAAATTTATCGCTTAAAGCTCAAACTCTTAACTTGATTTGTATTTAATTATTTTTTTTAAAAAAAAATTGAGCTTTATTTCTCCATCCCCTCTTATTCTATTTGGTAAATTATTTTTAATATGTTTGTGAAGAAATTGTATATTTCCTAGTTCTATTTTTTGAATTCTGGCTAGACGTATACAGAGAACAGGTTTAAAAACGTATGAGGATGTTTATATGTTTGATATTTTATTATTTTTCTTAAATGGGGCTATCATTATTTCTAGTTTTTAATTGTCTTGATAAAGATTCAAATAAATGATTGTTAGAATTCTACCAATTAAATTTTTCAGTGGAATAAAAAAAACTTTTAGAATTTCAAAATATTTTTATCAATTCAAGATATTTTCAATAAATTTAGAATATTGAACTAAGCGCAAGTATCAAAATGATCTTCCAACTTTGCAAATGTAAATATGTCCATTTTAACAAACCTGCTGATGTAACTCTTAAGTTCTAAAGTTGTACGTAAACGTATGTGTGCTTGTATTAGCGCGCAACAAATTGTTGGATTATTTTATTATAATTTATGATGTTTATATAAGAGATTGAAAAAAGTAAACCTTTCTTTCTATCAGTAATACATCATGAAAAGTATCATTAATTAATCCCCTCTAAATCCAAAACCCCGCTTAAGATATTACTTTGACTTTTTATGACTTACAATTGATGATGATTCTAACAGAATTTGTAGTTAAGTAGAATAAGAAGATAAGTAGTAAAATATACAAAAGACGTAATCTAGAAAACGTGATTTTTCCAGTAGACATCGTCGAAAATGTCGTGTTTTATGCGTTTATTATACACGTAATATGAAATAAATGAAATAGATAACATACAGTGAGTTGCCAATTCAATGTAAACATTCATAAAAATTTATAAACTGATATATTAGTAATAAATTTTGTAAAAAATTCTTACCAGTTTTTCATAATTCTCTTTAATTATATCTAAGATACGATAGATGTTCAATAAGTCCTTAGAAATTCCAAGAGGTAGTCCTCATAGCATCGAAAACGGTTTTTTTAGTAAGCACCGTGGTTCACTAGACAGTTGTTTGAGTCTCAGTTACTCGCATTCGAGATCATGATACCTTTCGCACCTCAAAAATATTTCGTCATAACTTTTCCGGCCGAGGAGACCATCTTCGCCTTTTTTGGAAAAAAATCATCGGAAGCAATCCAACGTTTGTATTTTTGCTTGATTTTCGGTGCATAATGATGAATCAAGGTGTCACCGATGCAAAATGATGTCGACAACTCGCCGCGGCAGCAATCAAATTGGTTTTGATTTGACAGTAAATAACTTCCAAATTAAAACTAACTAATGAATGAATGTCAAATTTGTTTCGGCCCCGTTGACAGCACACAATAGTAACAACAATTTACCTTAATGATGCCATCTGTCTTCAAATACAAGTACATTTTGAATCGCCCTAGTACATTCAGCTTAGATAATACAATAATAGAACTGTGTAAAAATATAATGCTATATAAAAAGGAATTAATACAGTAATGTACTAATGTTTAATAACATTTCCTTCGGCCGGTACCAAAACTTTAAAGCGCCAGGGCATGTTTTCTGTGTATTATTTTGCGCTTCCTTTTATCTGGGGATTGGATGTCACACATTTATTAGGTTTTCAATTACTTGTCGGTTAGTTGCTACTCTTTCCATGGCAATTTCACGCTTTTTTGAATTTCTATAAATTTTCAAATGGATTCATACCCAAAGAATTACCTGGTCTAGGAAAACTGAGATATTATTGTCTACTAAAAAGGTTGCAAAGCTTCATGTTTCATGATAAGACGTTGAGTCATGTATAAAAACAAATTCGTCACCATTTTGGACCATATTCGAAACTGGGGCATCAAGCAATTTCGCAATACTTGCCTGCATTGGTATTGCTGCATGGTTCCTTGCATTATGTGAAAGCGTCCCACTCAATTGCAGATGGCGCCATAATTTTGACGGGACACTTTACCCTTTCGTAAATGCAATCAGGATGAAATTATTCCCCGGTATGCCGCCGAATTGAGGCATTTTTATCCGACTGAATTTAAAGTGCAGACTCGTCTAAGAAACATTCCTGAAATTCGTTGAATTTCAGATACGTTACTTGGAAATACTTGAAAAAGGAATCAAAAACAAAATTATCCCGTATTTTTAATAACATATTTATTCCAGTCCTAAACCGCCATGTAATGAGGCTCTCGAGCCTAGCCAAGACTTTTTAACTTCACTGCCTCAGTAAAGTTAGGTTTTTATACAACGATGCCCTGATAATTTCTCTTCTGTTAGCCGTGTTTTGACGCACGTTTCTTTTCGAAATAACAATTTTGACTTCTTGAACCAATTGGGCTAGTCTTTAAGTACTTTTTTTTCTATTTTCTAAATAAATATTCCTAATTATTCAATAAGAACGTGGCGTTGTTAGCCTTTTCCTGTTACAATACCTTTTTCATTTTGGAGAAAGCATTTCATAGTGATCGCTTTTCCAGATGCCGAAACGCATAAATTAAATATCAATTAAAATTTTTAAGATATTATATGAATGTGGATTAAAAGTGAACCTCTCTTTTGACATATGTGTATTGGGTGAGGGCAAACTATAATTTACAGAATATCGAATTTCAGGAGAGGAAGCTTTCCACTGCCAAAAAAAGTAAACGTTTTAAATGAATGTCCTCTTCCAAAAACGGGCCGAGGTAGCCTAGTGTTCATGGCTTCGGATTCGTGGCCTTCGTTCAGTCGCGGGTTCGATCCTTGGCCGCTAAAGAACCGCCGTGTAACTGGGACTGATGCACGTTAAATCTCTCGGGGCCCAAAGTCCTCCCGTTGGCGTGGTGTGGAAGTTAGGAGAGGGAGTGCCAGCTCAGGTGTCTTCCTCGTCATTTGAACGAGGTTCAAAATTACGAGGTTCGTCGCCATTATCTCTCGTGCTGCTTCTAGAGCGACGTTAATAAAAACTAAACTAAACCTCTTCCAAAAACGGAATTTCGAAGCTTCCTTAATATGCTAAATTTTTGAAAAATGCAGCAAGTATTCAGGCTTGTCTACACAAATGATCAAATGCCAAAGTTACAAAAGTAAAAAAACTAATAATAATTTGGACGGAGGAAACGAAAAATACATTTAATGGATATAAACACTTGTTAGCTAATGCTGCAGTATAGGCGTATCCTAAGAACAACATTCAATTTTAATTGATAACTATTGCTTCACAAACCTCATTAGGTTTTGTGGTACAGGAACATATCATTGGCGACCTTGAGGCCCTTGGGTTTTTTTCCAAGATATTTGAATTCTGCTGAATGTTATTACAGTACATATGACTGAGAGTCGTATATTCGGTGACCAAATGTTACATCCTACATTATGTTGAAAGTCGCGATTTTGTTATATTTGCCGACCTTTAGCCACTCACATATACTTTTCTGTAAAAGTATGAAAAATATTCTTCTAGGCAGATTCAGATCTCGAGTTCACACACATATAAATCAGTTTATAACCGATATTCGTAACCTATTTGATTCTGTACTAACATAGTAGTCGAAATCTTATCACGGCAGCTCAAACTGCTTGGTTCACTTCATACAATTCTTCCCACAATTCACTTAATAACTTTTTGACTTTTGGCAACATGCCAGTAAGAGAATGATTCGCGTTCATTATTATTGTCTGTCGAACGTAGAAAGTAGCTGTTTTTGTTTTTCTGTTCTTGTCTTACGTGTATGAGTAGCTTATATGAATGTCATGAAATATTCATTAAAAGTTTCAAAAATGTAAATTATTAAATTAGTGTTATTTGAGCTCAATGTTTCTAATCACTTCAGTTTTTCAGCCGAGGAGATTCAGGTACATTCTCATTTTGAGACTCGAGAAAACTGCAAGACTTTTGCTTACTTATTTAACTAGAACGTCACTCTGAAAATGTTTAGTTATATGTTTGATGCGGTGACATACTTTATGACATCCCTGTCAGGATGAGTTACGCAGAATAATATATGGAATAATAAAGAAGAGTTTTGATTAGATTTTATTAAAACTGAATTTTCATACAAATATTGTGACACACATAATCATTTATATGGTTCGTCGTCGTATAAGTCATCATCATAACTTTCCCAGTCGATTAGATTGGGAAAGTTATGGGGACGATTCGCATTTTTGAAGCAGATTCACCGGAAGCAGTCCATTTTTTGATTCTGGATTCTGATCCAGAGGAATCCAAATCTTATATCGACTGTGATAACTCGACGTAAACAAATTTTGATTTAGAAGAAAATGGCTGCCAAATGAAAATTAATGTGTTATTAACACCATTGGATTTCCACCAAATTTATTCTGACGCTATTTAAGATATGTTTACACAATGGTAACAACAATGTGTCTAAGAAATACTACCCGTTTTCAAAAATATGTACTTTTTGAACCATTCTCGTAAGTCTTTCTAAAACTATCTTTTTTATCTTTTTTTTACCAACAAAAAAAAAAAAAAAAAAAAACCCGGATTTATGACAGTTGTAAAAAAAGACTCATATAAGAACGCATTATAATTTTTGATTTCTTATGGTAATTTTAGTTATTACAATGTGTATTATATAATTTTAATATACTTTTAATTATAATTTTTAATGTTAATCTTTAACTTTATTAATATCTTTATGATTTCTATATTCACATTTTTTTTAGGTTGCGATCATGGTTTTGGGCACATGCTTGCTAAAAAACTCGATTCGGAAGGTTTCTATGTGTATGCTAGCTGTCTTTATCCTTCAGGACCTGGAGCTACTGATCTAAGACAGAAGTCATCGAATCGTCTAAAAATTTTGGAATTGGATGTCACAAGAGACGAAAGCGTGCAGAAAGCGGTAGAATTTGTCAAGGCCGATTTGAAATCCCTTAGTAAGTATTTTTGTTATAGCAATCATTAATTACGTTTCTCATATCGGACAACGTTTGCGGATTTTTTCTGATACTTTGCATTCGTGATTGAGTAATTGTTTAACTCTTTTGCGATAAGATATGAACGACCCTGTAACAGTTCACAATACCCCTCTCACAAATAGGGCTGTAACAATAGCGGTATTTAGTGCAAAGTGAACAAGGATAGCTTTAAAGCAAACTTCATATAATAAATTAATTATTTACTTGTGTTTTTGTGCCATTAATCACTTTGTGCAACTTGGTATAATAAAGAGTATATGAAATAATAATACTTATCAAGTGATTGATCTTTTATAACGTCGCACTGAGAAGCAAAATGAGGGCTGTTGGCTCGTAATTTTGAACCTCGGTCAACTGACAAGGACGACACCTGAAGTAGCACTTCCCTGTCCAAGTCTCCATGCCATGCCTACGGGAGGACTTGGGGCCTCCAACAAGATTTTACAAGAACCCGGCTATACGGTATTTTTAGTGGCATCGGAACTCGAACCCATAATTTGTACAAACAACAATAAACAACACCCGTGGTAAGTCCACGACCGTTACCACTAGGCTGCACACGCTACAGATCAAATAACAATATATACAAATAAATTATTTGATTTATGAAAGATATTTTTGCTTATACATTTTAGCTACCTAATTAGATTTTCGAAAAAAAAAAAAAAAAAAAAGACGATTTTTACATAATATCTTAAATCAAAATATTACTGAAGTCACGTTTTCCTTTGTCTCGATAATACTTATATTTCTAGTTATATTATTGAGTAAAGTCCAAGACAACATTTTGGAAAATTCAGTGATGCATTAAGCCCTTTTTTTACCTTCCTTTTAAATTCGAATATTTTATATATTTTCACACTTCGCAAAAGAAACGTACGATATATTATCAGCCATCATAAGGTAAACGCAACGAAACTTATGTCATATGTCTGTTCCAGGGCTGTACCTTTGGCCACGGTAGCCTATTTGTCAAGGTCGCGGACCTGCGGTTGGAGTTGTTTTCATCGAGTTGAACGTTCGAACCCTGATGTCACTTTGGACTAGCCGTCTAGAGGGGCTGATCTATGTTAAATTTTGTCGTGGTCCCAAGTCTTCCCTTTGACGCGATGTGGAAGTTTGAAGAGGGAGGTGCTTGAAATTAAAAGAAAATAAATTAAGGAATAAAAGAAAGTTACATATTTTTATTCATCCTTTCAACAGAGCTCGTCAATATATTCAGGTCTATTAAGGGGATACATAAGAAATTCATTCTGGTATTAAATTCTAACAAAGGTAAGTTTAATTTTTCAATTTTCTGATGTAGTGTCTCATGATGATGGTCATATTAAGAGTTGGCTAAGTTTAACTGATAATAAATTTTGATTAAATGAGCAGTAAAACGCAATTTTTATTTAATTTCCTGTCCAGTGATATTTGATACAAAAATAATATAATAAAACGCGCTTTACTTGTTACACCATTGCACTTATTTCAAAAGAGAAAATGATATTCTCTGATTGATTTCCATTTTGTGTCTTGTCGATGTATTGTTTTAAAATGTTTTAGATACTCATTTGTCTATTCACAATAAGTTTTTTTAATATCATTTACAGATTTAAAGTTATAGCCGTTAACTTGCTCACTAATTCGCACCATGCTCAAATCTGCAACGTGAAATTTTGCATTACGAAACAAAATTCATTCATCTCAGCACTTCCCCATGTTAAGACTGCCAGGTGTGATGTCACAGGGAAAATTCCTGCAGAACTCACAACTTCTCTCCTAATAGAGATATCGGCAAAATTTGAGCATTTTCAAGAACCTTTAATTTGCCGTCAGAGTCGGGATATTTGTCACCAAAATCGGGAGGCTCACCCGTCACCGGAAAACCTCTGAAATATTCCTTTCCAATTATGAGAGTAACATAGCAGAGAAGCGTTATTGTAGGTTCGTAACATAGCAGAGAAAGTCACCATTTTTCCCTTTCAAGAGAGCGTGTTTTAATTTTATGAATAAAGAATATCCTTTCAGATTTCTTTTTTTAAAGCTTATTTAAAATTATTCATTGTGTTTTATTCTTCTTTTGAAATAGAATTATGGGCCATAGTAAACAATGCTGGCATTCTCAAGGGTATATCTATCGAACTCACTGAATTACGAGATTTTAAGGATTGCATGGAAGTCAATTTATTTGGAGTTATCCGAGTCACGAAAGCCTTTTTGCCTTTATTACGGAGATCTAAAGGCAGAATTGTCAATATTACCAGTTTAGGAGGTATGTATTGGCGTGAAGCTATAATGTCTACATTTTCCGCAATGCAATTTTTTTTTTTAATGAAAATAATGATGATATGTCATTTAAATATCTTAATAAAAGAGAAGCTTGTTATTAATTATAACTTAACATAAAAAATGTGTGCATTTTATTTTGGAAATTATTTAAAAAAAAAGACTTCTTACTTTTATAATTTAAATTTTAGATTATTTCCTCGTGTGGATTATGTGGAACAATTGGATTTAACTTTAAGTTTTCGCTACTCAACTTGACGAATTTGGGTGTGATCGGATCCCTCCCTCCCAACCATAAGCATACATGACAAAAATGTTATTTAATTTTGAATTGAATTAGAAAGATTCATAAACAAATAAATTTAAATTCTAATTTTTATAACATATTTTGGTTCCAAAATGTACTAAAATGGCATTGTGACACCACTATAATAATGCTCTTAGTGATATTTTTTTCATTATGTATCATTTACAACTTTATTTAGCCAATATTACAATTTTATAAATGCGCTGCACAGAAAATGTAATTTATTAAATGATTGGTTTTATTAACGTTGCACTAGACGCAACATGAAGGGTATTTGTGAAGAACCTCGTAATTTTGAACCTCGGTCAAGTGACGACGACGACATTTGAACTGGCACCCCGTCTCTTAACTTCCACACCATGCCAACAATAGGATTTTGAGCCACGAAAGATTTAACGTGCATCAGCTCGGCTACATAGCGGGACTTTGCTGGCATCACAGGCTCGAACCCACTACTCGACGAAACCATTGGCCACGAGTCCTCGGCTATGACCACAAGGCTACCACGACCACACAGGTCTTTGAAAAAGGCCCGCGTCGCTAAAAGGAATGGTAAATGATTCCAAACTGGAAGGGATTTTTTGAAAGCCATGTCTTTGACTCTCTTAAACTATTCATATCCATTTCATAATTGATTTCTACATCCAAATGGAATTAAAACTGGTTTTCTGCCCATGACCACTAGGCTACTGCAGTCGCAATATATTAAATGAGATTATGAATTGACTGCGACTAACGTTTCTTAAAATTAATGTATCTAAATTAAATTTTGAATTAATTAGACCCGAACATTTCGCTTTGCTACCCCATTTGGGTCACAGCCCACAATTTACGAAGCGCTGATTTAGAGAGAGTAAATATCAAATGTAGTTTATGAATGTCCATAAGTAGTGCTGATATTGATATAAGGCTGTTTTCTAGAGGCAAAACTAAACGTAAATTTGGAGTACTTACTAATTAAAAAATGCTACAATATTATTCTAAGATCCTTTAACTATAACACATACACTTTTTTTCATACTGTCTTTAAAATTGGAAACATTCAATACGTATTTTTTCCCATTTTAATACAGAAAAATAAAAATTAATCTAGAATGAAAATATTAGAGACAAAGCATTGGATAAATTATTAAATGGGAAAATATTTTCAAATAGCCTAATTTAATCGAATAGAAATGATAAATATTTTTTGTAAATGCTGGTCTCTAAATGTAAGGGAAGAGTCAGAACAAAGCATTAATTTTGGAGCATTTTTCAATTTAAAGTATTCCAAATTCGAGTCCTTTGCTTTAACAATAAACTAAGAAAAAATTATCACAAGCATATTGTTCATGAAATATTGTTCATATCTTTTGTTTTCAAGTATCTGTTAAAGTAGAGTTTTTCTTAAAGTTAAAATATGATCTTTTTAAAATTTCATATATATATGGTGTAAATAATTCCTTTTTATCGATATTTATCTTTTGTAAAAATTACAGTATTTTATTCCCTCGTAGGTAGAGTGGCTCCATGTCATTTATCTGCTTATACTGTGAGTAAATTCGCAGCCTCTGGTCTCACTGATTGCTTGAGAAGAGAACTTGATGTTTGGGGGATTCATGTGATATCTATTGAACCCGAAATGTTTCAGTAAGTCTTCAAATGTGAATTTATGTAATGAATTTTAATTCTCAATTTTCTTTTCAGAGCTATTCATCGAGAAAAATACTATTGTGGTCGAAAGTGTTATTTTCATCTTGCTACAGTTATTGTAATTCACTTAGCTTAATTTTATGAAAAGGGAAACAACTGGACGTCTCCCATAAAAACCACGCACACCTTTGTGAAGCCTTCTTCCCACGGTAAATGTTGACACCAACCTTCTGGTGACTCCAGCAAGGGAGGCTTAAGTTGCGGCTCCATTCCTTCGCACACATAACCTCAAATGTCGGTCATCAGCGCTTTTCCATCTTTAGCTGAGCCTTCTGGGTGCTTGAAATTGTTGCAAAGTCTATGAACCACAGAAGGACTGACATCATCTAGCCGTACGGATCGCTAGATGCCCCCACATAAAGGTTGGGCGTATTCGAAATTTCTTCACGAGTAAAGTGCATTCATCAGTTAATAACGCGTGTGAACTAAAATTAGGCTGCGCTAATAGCTGTTGCGAAAACCACCGAGCAAATTCCACATGTGGCGCATAATCTGCCGGTATCAAGTCTTGAACTTTCTGAACATGGTAGGGTTGTAATTCTTTGTCCAATAGTGCTCACTTAACAATCAAGTGGGGCACATTTACGGCACGGGAAACCTTTCGCGTGCTAATATCTGGACGATCTTCGACTCTTTGCAGAATGTCTTCTTCAACTTGTGACGTCTGCACTCTCCTGCCACGCCTAGTATTATGAATGCCGATGACAAAGGATCCCGTTTCACACAAACACTGATAAAATCGCTCGAACATTTTTTGGTCTGGTGCGTGTCTTCTTGAGAAATGCTGCCTATACGGTCCTTCGACTTGAAGAGCATTCCCATTTGCAATACCATACATAAAATGCATGTCCATCTCTTCCTGATTACTGTACGTCTCCATGTGCATTTTTTTGTCGAATTTGACAAATTCCGATAGTTACAGTCACTCTCTTTACCCAGTGTAAACCGACTTTTTATGAAACGGCTGAAGAATGCTGAAAAAATGTGTTCCAGTTGAAGTACAACGAAATAACTAAAGATAAAAGATTAAAAAATTCAGGTATTCCCCGTAATTCCAGAATACAAAATAAACAAGCCGTGAAGTAAACTAAGTCACTCACACACTTGTAGGCATAAACCGACCATCTTCTGATTACATGGTCAAAATTAGAATTTAAAAAAATTGGGGGGAGGGAAATCGTGCTAGAACAAAAAAAATCATGTAAAAAAGTCGTGTTATCGGAGAACCGTGTTATTTCAAAATCGTGTAAGAAAAGAGTTAGGTGTATATATATGTGTGTGTGTGTGTGTGTGTGTGTAAGATAAAGCAATGAAATTATTATTAAAACACATAAAAATAAGATAACAATTAAAATCTAAAATCAATAAAAGAAAATATTTATAGAACTATGTAAAATAGATGAGTAAAAATTGAATCAAATTTGAAACTAAATGAATAATTTGAATACCCATCAATACAAAACATGCACATTCAGATTTGGGACTGAATTGTGGGGTTAAACATGTTCTATGGTACTAACCCTTCCGTAGTGCATCATGTTTGGCAAAAAAAAAAAAAATCGGTGAACCGTGTTTTATATATATATATATATATATATATATATATATATATATAAACATTACTTACAAGGATATTCTCATCTAGTCTTTAAAACGGCTTTTTTGGTCATAATCGTCACAAAAATCATTAAAAGGAAGGTGCGACAGAAATGCACATGATTATTCTATTTTGATATATACAACGCAAATCATTATTCTGTTTCAATAAATACGCATAAATAAGAGTTCAGAGAGAGATTTTTAATCAGATTACGAAGTGTTCATGTGCTTAAACTTCGCAATGTAAAATGTACTCATAAGACTGAGATTAATTGTTTTTTTTAATTGCAGAACACCAATTGCTGACTTTGGAGCAGCCAGCAAAAGAATGGATGAAACATTTGCTTCTTTAGATGCTTCTATTAAAGAAGACTACGGTGTTGAATATTTCGATAAATTTAAGAAGTTTGCTGGGGAGTATGCATTTATTTCATCAGAAAAAATATACAAAGTTATAGACGATCTAGAGTCAGCAATCACATTGGAGCATCCCAGTACCGTTTATAGATCATCTAGAAATATAATTACGCAAATGATTGCTATAATTGCTCAGAACTTACCTACAGACATATTAGACTTCATAATTAAGATATCTTTGTTTTTTATAAATGCCCCTGTACCAAAAAGAACAAAAGACTATTTTTAGTTAGTGACAATGAACTATGCCAATTAACATCTAACGATTTATAATGGTTAGCCATCTGTCATTTTTGCCGTGATTTTCTAGCAATTTCTCCTTTATTTAGTGACCTTGATAAATTTAAGAATGAAAAACGCTGAATAACTTTGATATTGTTGAAATCGCCATTACCTTGTATTCCTTTCATTATCTTATATACTCTAAAGAAAAATATTTGCAAGATATTAAATTTATGAGGAGTTCCAATTTCTTCAAACTCATTATTTTGTTTTATTTAACTATAAATACAAATAAAGTGAATCAGTGATGAAAGTAATAAAAATATCAAATTTTACAAGTGTACTTATTCTGTGAGACTAACTTTTAA
>BMAW01007544.1:243665-365544 GCA_019974015.1 Nephila pilipes | reverse complement strand
TAATTGGCAGGTAACAACTCACGTACAGTTCATGTAATTACTTTTTAGTCTTAAATTTCAGACTAAAAAAGAATTAAATAAATAAAAATGAAATTTTTTTTTCTCTTTATTTAATGCTATCACAATGGTAAGCGCAAACGTGAGCGTACCCTTGGGGCAAAGGGTTTTTCACTACTAAGGCTCACTTCACGAAATAACGAGAGGATGTAAGCGTTATTTGATAATTTTCTGTAGAGTATATAAATGCGTTATACATATATATTTTATTTACATACACTTTGTATAGGGAACATTTTATGTTTATATTAATATGACATTTAATTATTGCCGTACTCCCTCTGTAATCCGGCGTTTTCACTCTGGCTGACCAGACAAAGAAAATTATTTTATGCCATCTATTTCAATGGAATAATGTAAGCTATCAATACTAAAAAGCACATTTTGTTTAAAAAAAACTTGAGTTACTTCTTATGTTTGTCACTTTATTTACATGTACTGTATTAAATTTTATACAATACATAGCTTTGGCAGTTTATATGAGTTAATTTTAGTGATTTTCCAGCTACCCGGCGTTTATATATATATATATATATATATATATATATATATATATATATATATATATATATATATATGTGTGTGTGTGTGTGTGTGTGTGTGTGTGTGTTTAGATTTGCAGAGAGAGAATTTATATCAGTATTATATATTTATGAATTTTTTTATTGACATACTTTATAGACTTCATTTTTGTTGTTGTTTACTTAAATTCTTCTTTGTATCGTTGAGATTCGAGTATGAGTAAGCTTATGTTCGGAGTCGTACATCCTCATTGGTATGTGTCTAAGTTGGATTGTTTGTTTTCAGTTAAAGACACGCTAATCACCTCACTCATAGATACATCTCAGATTTCAACTATCTAGGTCTACCAAATAATCTACGCCACGTATTAGGTCAAAATAAAATAAAAAATCATACATACATGGTCTAAATCCTTTACCCCCTCCCCACCCATTCAAAGCTCTAGAAAAACTAGAACTCCATCAACTTCAATAAATACCACGTAATGTTTTACAGTGCCATCAGGAAGCTTACGAGGGGAATAATAACCTTTGTTGCTCTATATTCTATAAAGCCAATATAATCAAAATCCACATGCATGTGAGTCACCTTTGCATTGTTTCGAGTAGAAAATCCAATCCTATGGATATGTAATGCGATATATATTCATAGGATATATATCCCTAATATTCTAAATATTAGAGACCAAAATATTAGTTTTTAAAACGTTCTAAGACTCTTATACATATGCGTCACAATCGGATGAGAACGGTAAAACCTTCTATCCCGACGACATGCCAGCTATCACAAAAAAAAATTAAAAATGAACTAAAAGGTATGAAAATAACTTTTTTAACATAAAATAATATGTAATTTATAAAGGTTTGAATTATTAATACTTCTTTTGATGTCATACTGAAGTAAGTAGTTATAGTACTTAATTTACCCAAGAATCTTAGTTAGAGCATCAAGTAATTACCCAAGAATCTTAGTTAAGATCATCAAACTTTTATTCATTACATATTATTTGACATTTAAAAATATTATTATTATACGTTTTACTCCAGAGGTATTTAATCTTTTGAACTTCGGGGAACCCTTTGAGCTTACCATTACCTTCAAAAAAAACCTTGATCAAAGAGCAGGAAAAATAGGATATCAAACCTCTTTATCCTACTCAAATTTACAAAATTATTACTGCTGCTTTTCTATTTTATCATTATAGAAATGTCTTAGTAAGATTAATAAATGGTAAGTTGGCTAATGTTTTTTTGGTTTTCTAAAATATAGCCTATGAATAAATAAACAAAAACAACAATATTTTAAAATATTACAAATTAATGAAAAGAAATTTTTTAATGATTAAACATATGATATTAGATGTTTCACAGCACTTTCGGCAATTTCAGGATATTCTTTTCTAATACCAATAAAAAAATACATAATACCAACTTAACTAAAATTTAGTTTCAATTGAGTATATATCAATTTGAAATATCAATCAAATTGATATATACTCAATTATTTCTTTTACTGAGAGTTCTGAGGTTTTCTTCTTTTATTGGGAGTTTAAAACATTCACAGTCTTGAGGAGGATTTTGGATCCAAGATAATTTTGCATTTTGAACAGGATTCAAGAAATGTTTTTTGCAGATCTGATAAATGCTTGATCAAACTAATTTTTACATTTTCATCGGGATCAACGTTACCGTCTAAAATATTATGCAAATTACCAAAGCCTTTAATATTATCTTTCAAAATAAATTCTGTCCAAAATTTCAATTTTAAAAGAGTGGCGCCAATTTTACTTAATACTTTGAAAATAGTGAAATAAGTGGGTGATTTTCACCTGAGCCAAAGAACGCTATGTGACTAATGCATCTCGTAATATGTGACCTAATGCATCTCGATTAATGTATTAGAAAAATGTGACCTTTACGAAATTTAAGATTTTATTTTATCCTTAAAATATTTATTTATATTTATTTTTATAAGAAAACTGCTTTCAAGAATTCAATCTTCTATAAAAATTAAAATTTTACTAAAATTTTGGCGCTTTGATTGAACAAATAGTGATCTCTTGCGGAACCCCTGTCAAAGTTCCAAGGAACCCCAGGGTTCCTCGAAACCCATTTTGAAGACCTCTGTTTCAGTCTATCTTAAATAAAAGCTTGATTTAAAAAAACTTTTTGTTTAACTTGAATTTTTCAATCAAGTTAACAATTTAAAATTTCAAAAACAAGTTTGAATTTCAATATAAACCAGAAAGGCATCTTTAACATTATTATGTAAAATCAGCCACTGCAGCAAGGCCGTTTTGACATCATCCTTGTCATGGCATTGACCACTTATATTTCAAGTGAAGGAATAAATGATAGTCACTGGGCACCAGCTCAGGGCTATACCGAGGGTGATCAAGTTGATTCTAGTCATATAATGCGATGAGATCTTGGGTTTGACGAGCTACATATAGACGTGCATTGCCATGCAGAAAAATAATCCCTTTCTTGAACATGTCGCGCCTTTTGTTTTGGATTGCACAACGTAGTTTAGTTAAGGTGTCACAATATGTCTCAAAATTTATTGTGTCACCTCAAGGCAAAAAAAAAAAAAAATCCGCAAACAACACCCTTTCCTATCCCAAAACACAGAACACTCGATTTTATATGCTGAAATTGCTTGCTTGAGCTTCCTTTTTTGGGTGATGTTGAATGCCTCCATTCCCATCTTTAAATGCTTTGAAACGTTTTCTTATCATTTCATCAGTCATATTGTTTTCTCTATGCACTTTATTAATCCGCAGATGAATTTCAACAACATTATCTTTCGACGTGCAGAAAACGAATCACAGCGCGTATTTCATAATCGGTGGTATTTTATGCGTGTACAAACAAACGTGGCACAAAAGAATGTTTCCGTGTTTGCGTCAGTGATTAACCATGATATGTAGGTACTCAGTGCACGTGCGTGGAATGGCGACAATAGTGTTGCAGCTGCCAAATTTAAAAACGGTACTTACTTAAAAAACACTCCAAAGTATTTTAAAATATGTTCAAATTGAGATATTAAAAGATGACTTACAACAATAAATAACTCATATTTAATCAAATTTAATAATATGATTATAAGTGACTATATATATTGGAATTAAGCTACAACTAAGTCGAAGTCTAAATTAGTCTAAGGATCTGAATCGCGACAAAATGACGCATTTAAAGCAAATTATTGATTTTGCTCATTTCATTTGGCAAAGCATAACTGCAAATAAAGAAGGTATTTTAAATTGTCATCATTTGTTTCTTCGTGTTGAAGATTATAATGTGTGAAAAATGAAATTGAAAGAAAGATATAAAAAAATATCCATATTTTGGGCCTCATGAATTTGAAGATAGTGAAGGTTTCTACTTTGGATCTTACATCATATTCACTTAATATATGTCTTCATTTTCTTGGTTGCAATTTTCTAGTGATTATATTGGTTTCTGCAGCAACGAAGAATTTTTACAAAAAAATGAAATTGCAAGAAACAGCAAAAAAATAGAATATTCCAGTTTAAAAGTAATTTCTAATTATTGGATGGGGAAAAATATATTCTTTACCTGATGATTGCTTAGTAATTCACTAAGTTAGCATCATATTACACTTTATTGGATCACATTCTACAATCATATACAAGATGCCCGACTCCAATATCAGAATGACATTTTGCTTTTTTCATAGTTTGATTTACAGTTACAACATCAGCACCTGAATTAATCAATACACATACAATGGAAAAAATATTAATGCTTTAGTTTAAAAAACTATAAAGTAAATCTTAAATTAACTATTACTTTCTTTCAAGCAACTTATTTAAATGTTATTAGTGAATTAATAAAAATATTACTTTTACTTGTCATGAAACTGCAACTCGTTGTGATAGATTTTGAACTTGCAACAATTTTGCATATAAGCTGCATCTAACGACATGAATCTGAATCAATCTATATTAAAACAGATTCATTCAATTGCATTTTACAACATTTTTAATTATATCCATAAAGCTCTCACAAAAATCTGCGTTTTGGTAGAGAGATTGCATATATTGCAGAAAATAGATTGCATATATTCCTTTCGCCATCGTATTAGCTGCAAGTTTATTGAAATTTGTTTTTCTTTGGGTTTATGTGTTTAAGACAAAAACACATAATTTGTAATGAATTGAAATTGAGAAACCACAATATAAATGTTATTCATTTTATTTATGCATTTTTGTTTACAATAAATATATCAAAAGATTTCCATAGGGAAAAAAATTTAAAATATTTGTAAAATACATCGAATGATTAGACTAGCAAATCCAAATGTTAGTAAAAATTGCATGAAATATTGTACAAATGGAAGCTATGAATACACTACTTATAGTACAAAAATATCAAGAGTCAGTAGAATTTTTATTCCGCAGCAAGTCCAGTAGTTTCATTGCTACAGGACAAAAATCCCTTTTCCATTCGTTATGATAATCACTATTATCATTTTTCATTTCATTTATTTCATTGTCTGAAAAAAAAGGTAAAAGCTAATTTCAAAATAAAATTTCACTTCTTAAAAAAAATATAATTATCTTATACTTTTAGTGTAAAATATTTTTAGATATATTAAATATCTTAATAGATATATGATGATACAAAATAAAATATGTAAATTGCTTTCTTTTAACAGTTCTCTATATAAGATATTTTATTATAAAATGTTTTTAAAAAATTTTGATAAAATTATTTAATATATATAGATAATAAAGAGGTTGAGTATTGAAGAAATCATACAGTTGTATTATCTTTACTCTCAACTGTTTCATAACCAGAACTATCAGGGCTTTGTGCTGAATTTGGCACATAAAGTTAAACATAATTATATTTCTAATTTTCAGTTTATAAAGTAAAAGATGGAGATTTTCTCATTAAACTAAACACTGATTAAAGATCCTAAAATAATACGGATAATGGATATTTATACTATGAACATCAGTGTAATAGAAGTTGAATAAAAAATAATGAGACACTTTAAAAATTATGAAGCAATTGTAAATTATTTAATATACAAATTAAATATCTATGAATGTAGAACAGCAGATACATAATTTACTCAGAGCAATTTGAAACAGCAATACAAGAAATAAAACTACTAGACAAGAATTGCAGCATTATAATTTTAAATATGTAAAATAAAAATGTGTGCAATATATATTTTTATCTTTTTTCAAACCAACTGTATGTAAAGTTACTATATGGTGTGTATATATACTAGCTTTTGCTTTAAATAAAACCAAATGCTTCACCTTCTCACTTACACAGAGAATAAGTTTTTTTTTTTTTTTTTGAGTGCTGGATCTCTAAATATAAACTCTAGGATTGGGGTTTCGTGCGCGCTTAATTGCTCTAAGCGGAAACACGGTGTTAAGGAATAAAGACGATGGAATACCAATAACGATTCTGAATAATTCTAAATAGCAAAAAATAAGTTACTGGCGGACTGTTGACTCGTGTGTTCTCGCTCTTTTAAATGAACTAGTTCGAAAGAACAGGTTGTTCTTTTGATCCCCAATCCTAACAGGAATTATCCTTCCATTACACCTTATTCACAATACATTACACACTGGGTAGCCAATAAGGTTACTGTGCTCTGACCAATAGCTAAGCTTCCTCTAGTATTACTCAAACTTCACTTCAAGATTCCTGACTAGGTCAACAGCATCTGTTTTTACCTTCTATTACAGCAATCAAGCAGCGATCAATAACAGAACAGTTGCTTGCCATCTAACATACTGCCAGATTAAATTTCCATCTTGCCAAGCATCATTTCAGCTATCCAAATACAGACTAGGGGGTCGTTTTGCAAAATCTAAGGACCACAGAATAACAATGTTAGGATTTAACAGTACTGCATACTTTACTAATTAAGGTTTTGGGTCTAAAAATTTTTTTTTTCATTTCATATTTTGCTAAATTATGCAGCAATGAAAATATTTTGACATCCAGAAGATTTTTTTTTATTTACTTTAGTATTTTAGTGATTATAGTAATTATAAAATGTACTTGCGCGTGTGTTTATTGTAAACACGTAAGTTTTACAAACATATGAGACAAGTTCACACATATTACAAAGGATATTTTTCCCACATAACACTATAATTTTCCTTTCAGAATAATTTTTTCCCTTTAATTATACAAAATCAATTATATTTTCACTTTGAAACTGGGTTCATTTCAATACATAATTTTTATACAACAAAACATTGATTTTTTTTTTATCATTAACATTTGCTCTCAAGTTACTATTAAATGCATATATATCATATGAAAAAGAAAATTAAAAAAAAAAATACTATTTAAAGTTCACACAAATAGACAAAGGAAACTCCATAAAACAAAATTATGTAAAGAATCTTGAAATATTACTTACAAATAGCGTAGGATAAATATTTAATTAAATGTTGAATTTCCATTTTGGATATAAGTGCGCTTCCATTTTTTCTTTTAAAATAGTTCCAAAGTATTTGACAAAGTACAGCACAAGTTTTCCAATCTCGGTCAGCACAAAGATGTAATGTATGTATAATCCTGCAGGAAATAGGATTGGAAAATCATTTAAAAAGTTAAAATCGGATACATATGCGACTACCTGTAAATTAAGTTTATTTTTAATTATATACTTTTATTGGTTGATGAAACAGTTCCAAAGCTTTTAATTACAGAGTTGATGGCATTAGGAAAAGACATCGTACGAATTAACTAACATAAACGAAACAAAGGTATAGGTCCCTTAAATAAGAACAAAACTTCAACAATTATATTGTGGACCATCCAACTAATATAGAAGGCATTGTAGCCTGCTGGAACAGGTCCTGAGCCTCGTGCCCCACAAGTTTTAGGCTAATAAAATCTAAGGATTAATGATGGCTGCACACTACGTATCATTAGGATTCAAACTCCTCTCATGACACAGTGTAGAATTCGATAAATAAACTCACCTTCTCAGATGTTATCCTCAATTCCTGTGATTCAAAATAAGATACTTTATTTTTCAACTTTACTTTTGAGGGAAAAATACATTACATGATTAAATACTATTAAGTTAATGTATAATAAATATATATATAATAATTGCATAATTTTCAGTGAAACTTAATTTTTGAAGGGAAAAAAATACAACTTTGCATGATTAAATACTATTACATTAATGTATAATAAATATAACAGAGGAAAATTTCATAAGTAAATAAAAACGCTGCTTTTTACAAACAGTTGTTCAAACATGCACACAATCGATCCATATAAAGAAAGTATTAAAAGCACTATCAAACATGAATCTAAGATTCACATAATTTGTAGTTTCTTTTAGTAAATCAGATATGCTTTATACAAGAATAACATACCGAATATTCCTATAATAATAATATAATAATTAATATTAATTATTATATTATTATTATAGGAATATACGGTATAATATAATTATATAACGCGCACTCTTTTCTTCACAAAGAAAAAAAAAAAAACTTAAAATTCACATACGCAATTCTCTTACCTTTTGAAGTCATTCATTCGAAATATTTTCCCAGACTTTCGAACAATAGTATACTGAATTGAAACGCTATAAGGGGAACAATATATGTGGAGAGAAATATTTCAAGGAATAAATAATTCTACATACAAGGTGGTTTAGTTATAACCAGTGCAGATGTGCATAAGATTTTCGAGAAAAGGGGGCATTATTTGGGGTAAGTGATTGTGATTGTTTATTAACGTCACACTGAAAAGCAGCACGAGGGCTATTGGAGACAGACCTCGTAATTTTAAACCTCGGTCAAGTGAAGAAGACGTCATCGATTTGGGGTAAGAACAAGCACTTCCGACCCCAATGAATTTACGGAATTAGATGTCAGATGTTTCCTCTTTTTTCAGTCTTTTAAAGTCTTGATTTTGAAATGAATATCAAAGATTATAATAAATCGCATTTACTTTAGTCGAAATGCAATTTTATCTAGTGTTCCTTTTAGTATTAAAATGTGTTCTTCCAAACGAAACTAACACAATGCTAGTTTCAAGCGCAAAGTCATTAAATTTGTGAAAGAAAATGGGAATCGTGCTGCAGAAAGTATGTTTGGTGTTAATAAAAGCTTCATATGCAAGTGGGAAAAAAATAAAATCACAATAATTAACATGCTGAATATAATAAATATGATATAAAAGGAACAAAAACTGTTCTTATAAAAACAAAAAATCTCATTTCATTAAAAGAAAGACGATGGTACATTGTAATTTTCCAAACAGTGTTTTAATTCATATTGTACTGTATTGAAGACTATTAATAAAAATGACTTGTTTTCAGGACATCACATTTATTTGCGCACATCTTTTCCAACATAAATTCAAGACGCAATTTTACACATGCACCATTTATCAACGTTCGTCTTTAACTCTTGGAACCAAACTCAATACTAAAATTCATATCCGTTGCCAGTAAATTATCTAAAATCAAAACTATGATCTGGTATTGCCAAAAAAATATATCTTAATAAAGAATATTGAAAAAGGTATCACTTTAAGTTTAAATCGTCTGCTTTTAAAAGTAGAATAGGTAACATTTTAAATAAAGTATGACATTAG
Organism: Nephila pilipes; assembly: GCA_019974015.1. Classification (NCBI taxonomy): domain Eukaryota; kingdom Metazoa; phylum Arthropoda; class Arachnida; order Araneae; family Nephilidae; genus Nephila; species Nephila pilipes. The sequence continues at coordinate 356,338 of BMAW01007544.1, read as the reverse complement.
ATTAAATCGTCTGCCTTTAAAAGTCGAACAGATAATATATTAAAAAAAAAAGTATCACATTAAATTAAATCGTCTGCCTTTATAAGTTGGACAGATAATATTTTAAAAAAGTGTCACATTAAGATTAAATCGTTTGTTTTTAAAAATTGAATATGTCACAATATTCACGAAAAAGGTTGAAGGATGAAAACAATGTAAAATTGTGGGTAAGAAAAGTTTGAGAAAAGCAGCCCGGTGCTTTAAAGAATCAAGAAAGTTTTTTTAGTTTGGTGCGTGTTCAGAACTCATTTAACGGATAATATGAGGAAATTGAAAAAAAGAGTACATACATGACAGTTATTCCAGGCGGATTTACACCATTAATTCAAACTTTAGATGTGCGCATCGAAAAATTATACGAAGAAATTTTAAAACGACAGAGAAATAGCGGATGTTAGAAGGTGAGAAAACATCTACAAAATGAAGCCGAATGCTCATGCCGTTCTAGAAATAATGAGTTGGATAATAAAGCAAGGAATCAAATTAAATTTGACATAATTCAAAAGTTATTTAAAAAATGTAGCATATCTAACAATCAAGATGGAACGGAAAATGATTACTTATTTATAGATCAGAGTAAAGTGATAGTGAACATGAAACACAATTCGATGATGTGTCTGAAGATATAAAGGAAAACGAATATGATAAATTTTTCAAGTTATCCTATAGTGAAAATTTTTAAATTCCTAAGGTATCCTTTATTTTAAATAAACAGCATGAAGATATAAGAAGAAATTTGATTTTTTATGCTCATATTTTCCTCATTTTTAAATCTATTATTTTTGTAACCGGCATATAACGCACTCCATAAATTTCGATCTTATTTTTTATATTAAAAGTGCACGTCATTATACACCGGAAAATAAGGTATATTTATGTCCTATCACCAACACACGCAGGTTTCCTTCAGTTACCACCAATATATTTACTTAAATAACTCATGGGATTGTATAACACCTATAATAATAAAAATCAAATATTTATTACTGTATAAAATGATGACATAAAGTGATAACTGTAGAAAATTTTATTTTTAATTAAAGCATAAATGAGTAGATGATACTATAATTTCAATAATTCATCAATAACATATTTGTAAAAATGCTTATATCAGTCTTTCCTTTGTGTGTGATGATAAAATTAACGTTAATTTAACTTGTTTTAGTTTTTGTATAATGACAAGAAGTTCTATTAAAATCTCCATTGATCTTAAAATTAGAGTTAAAAAAAACACGTTAAGAAACGAACTTAAAGATGCAACATATACAAAAATTTTCAATGGAGGAAATTCAAACATTTACTCATTGATTTTTGCATTTTAAACAACACTTTTAGAAAACATTCCATTTACATTTTGTTAAGGTATCAAATATATGGAAAAATTATACGCAGGAAATTTAATGTGAACATTAAGGAAAATTATTGCTGAGGATGATATTATATTGGTGTTACCATGCAAAAAAGAAAGCAAGCATTCAAATAAAACCGTCACATTATTTTGTTATTTATCAACAATTTATGATTATTTAAATAATGTTGATATAAATGAATTTTGTTAAAACAAATTTAATATATTCAATATATAAAATTTATAAATTCTAGTTATTCAAAAATTTAAGAAAATTATTATTTGCGATTGTTTGCATAAATTCTTTACATTTTAAAGAAAAAAATTAATTATTTTTTTTAAAATAGGAAAGCAATTTTTATCTAAATAATATAATGTAATTCTCAGGTATGAAGTCAAATTTAACAACCTAATAATAAGCAATTGTAAGTTTTTTTAGGAAGTAATATATTGCAAAATTCATAATAATTTATTAATAATAAATGGATAAGTGAACTTAAATTCCATCTGCTTTAAATTCATAACATTAACAACTTAAATAACTTGCTATATGCATTAAAGGTTACTCAGAGTGCAATTATGTAAGCAGAATGTTTTGAAAATTTTGGAAGAATCCATGGTTGATACATCCTATGTACCACTAGCATTATCTTTACATCTTTTCAATGTCTTTTAAAAATTTTATTATACATTATAACAAATTAAATTCATACATTAAAGGCATATATAAAATTTTTAGCACCAAATTTATAATTTTTAACATTATAGTTAACAATTCTCAAAACACGTCTTTTTTAAATCAACTGAAAAATAAATGAAGGAAATATACATGAAATATATCTGAGGAACTATATAGTAATTAAAAGTATAGCAATCGCAAATTAGATGAAGTCTTATGCAAAAGATCAGGTTTGGTTTTATAAACGTCGCACTAGAAGCAACACGAAGCCTATTCGCGACTGACCTCGTAATTTTGAACCTCGGTCAAGTGACGAGGGCAACACTTGAGCTAGTACACTCCTTTCCCAACTTCCATACCACGCCAACGGGAAGACTGTGGGCGTCTATAAATTTAACGTGCATCAGTCTCGACTACAAGGCGGGTATTTACTGACATCAAGGCTCGTACCCCCGACTCGACGAAAACCGCCGACTGCGAGTCCGCGACCATGACCATTAGGCTACCGCGGCCGCAAGAAAATCAGGACAATATAGATATTTTACAAGTTTATATCATTCAACAATGTTAAATAGATAAATCTTTTTTAAAAATATGTAATTTAAAAAGCACTTATTAGCTATGAATATTTTAACAGAAAAAAAAATATTTTTAATATTTTTGAATAATGCATTAATGTTAATAACGAAAATACTAAGATAATATAACATTTTGTATTTGATAATAAAACAGCTTTCATAGAAATATTTACTTCAGACCATTTTGACTCCCCTGCAGTATAATATATTGTTGCATCAGCATTCAGTAAGACAAACAAAACTTTAGAAATTACTTAAGCGCTCGATCATCAAGTTCCTTAGCCCTTAAAATTAAATAAGTGAACTTAAAGCAAAACACTTTTATTCAAATGATTATTTAGAGTCGCATTTGAGATATTTTTAAAACTATTTACATGAATTCTATCACACAGCCTTGGATGCCGAAATATTTACTTAGTTTGAGTTATCTCGAATTCCGTTGGAATTTATTATTTTTCGTCACTTGAATCAACCATGTACTACAAATATAATACCTCATTAGTGTGGTTTTCTTCTAAAATGTAGTATTGTTCATCACTTACTGTGAGTTATTGAGATGATTCATACTGGCTTTGAACATTATAATGCCACGGGTATAGTCTTTTTGGACGTAGCCAAATCCTTTGACAAAGTTTGGCTTAATATCCAAGCTCACATGTGACTTGGTTTTTCGGCCGATTTAATGAAAATTTTAAATTGTTGTTATGGTCTCCAGAATGTTAGTGTGGCAACGTTTTCTCAGCTCACAGCATAATTAGGAAGGGTTCTCGCAAAGGTTCGTCCTTAGTACCGCCCTTTTCTACCTATATGCCAAAGGTATCCTCCAGACTACAAACATTCAATTAGACTTGTTTGCCGACGACACTGCCGTGAAGGCGCACATGTAACAGATATTCCTTCGTATTCTCTTATTTACCACACCACGTCTCTCAGCTAGATTTTTTGCTCATGAACTGGAAAATCAAAGATAATGCATCCAAAAGTGTCTGCCGCATGTTAACGAGGAGGTCTAAACCTCAAGATAATTTAACATCCATCACCATATTGGCCAGCCCGTCTCCTTGGTACACCAATACAAATACGAGAGGATAAATAACTTTAAATTAGATGATAAATTATCTTTCTCCCATCATATCGAGTATGCTTGCAGAAAATAGCAAATTACTCATTATCAGCATTACAAGCTAATTGCTAGGGGGAAAAAAATTGGCGACTTGCTCTATCAATCAAATGTCAGATCTGTCATGACATATGCTTTCCAAACATGAGGAGCATCTGCTAAAAAACACCTGTGGCAACTGTACATTTCAACAAATAAATGTAACAGGAAACCTGTCAATGCTCCCTAGTTAATTAGGAGTGAAGTCATTATTGAGGACCTAAAAATTGAGCCTATCCTGCTTCTTATTAAAAGGCATTCGATATTTTATTTTCATAATATATTATGTTTTATTCATTTATAAATTCAAATGCATTACTAAACTTGCAGTCAAATTACGGCAGAAATCGAAGTTCTTCAAAACGTCCAGGTTCTTTCCTCGATTATCCATTCAAAATTTCCCCAGAGATAAAAGAACTGCTTCTCAAACTCAGTATTACATTAGGATTTTTAGAAGAACATTGTAGTGTCTTCATCCCCACCGGGCAATGATTCAGAAGCCATCGCTACGCGATGCTAGCTGTACCACCCGTGAGGAAGGATAAATAGCTTTTTGCGAGTGAGTCGAAGGTTCGGTAGCATGAGAGTAGTAACAGTAGACCTCCTTGGAAATTTTACAAGCTTTTTGGTCTTAAAATAAAGTTTTTGTTACGTTTTAAAGTTTCGTAATCCATTTAACTATATCTTCAAACCACAAACTATCATTACATACGTTTTTCAACAGCATAACGCGGTTGCTAAATACCAGCTCTCCCCTTATCTCTAAAGTTACCACGATCGATGCAGACAGCATTCGAGAGGATAACCGCTTAGGAAAAAAATGTTCTGCACGAAAATTTTTATTTTATTCATCACAAGCGTTGCTTATTGCTCATCATTTTTAATCCAATATAAACAAGTTCACAGATTCCGATCAATAATAAACAAGTATATTTTCAAGGTTTTTTAAATTACAAATTGATTAGGCTAGTTTCAAACCAATATAGCAAGTCTAACAGTTCCAATCTTGAAATGGAAATACTTTTCATAAGAACTACTTTGATCTTGCTCCCACCAAGTTACAGATAACTCTTTACTCGTTTTCGGACCTTAAAAAAATACAAGTGGCATGTGCTTGGTGACTAGCATCACAAAAAAAAAACAGTCAAACTATTTTTTTTTTGCATTTTTTTTTTTTTTTTTTTTTTGCATTTTTTGCATTTTTATGTCCTTGAAACCATGTTGGTATTTCTAGATAAGCTAATTTATGCAACTGTTCATCCTGTTTACAAAATTTATGAACAGGTTTTTTCTGGTAGATTTTCATCCTAATGGGCCTTAATTGTCCAACTTCCTTGGAATAAAAATCAGGCCTGGCCAACCCACGGCCGGCATGTGGTCCTCCAGATGTCAACCTGCAGCCCGCAGAGCTAGGTCATCTGAATAAAGATTTAAACTTTTATCGTACTTAAAAATACCATAAGTAGTCCTTTCACCATAAGTCGTTCATATCATACCCTACTACTATGGGAATATCTCACTACCTGACTAAACTTTTATCACAATTTTCCTTTTCTAATCTTGTTCAGGAACAATTACAAAGCTCGTTTCAAAAAGCGCACGACCCATCTGATGCGATTGGCCAATACACAATGTATAACCAGCAAACTTACTGAAGAGCGAGGGTGTGCATTACTAAAAGTAGCGAGGGAATGCGACAAGCGAAACAGCAGTATCTTTTGATTGCTAATAATTTAGAGCCAGCGTTTTGTTGTAAAAACAGGACAGTTTTTAAAATTGTATTTCGTGTAAATATATTTAATTCAATAAAATATAATTTCTAATAATTTATAACAGAATATTCTCGATTTCTCTAATGAGGTTCGGGAGGATTAGTTGCTTCCACGACTTGAAAGGTGAAAGTTGTAGTAGTTTTTAACGTGAGAATTTGAATCGGCATCGAATTAATCACTTGCACGAACACACACGTGTATGTATATATATATATATATATATATATATATATATATTTGGGTTGAACAGGCCTGATCTAAATGATAATCAATATCGCACTCAAAAAGAATGGACTCGATTAAAAGCTAAATACCATACAACAATATCTATAGATTCTGATATGATTTGGGTCTCTCTCATGTCACCAATAAAATCACAAATAGATTTGTTTTTGTCATTCTTTTATTCTTTGTTGAAAGGCCTTGCGTATATCAGCAATTACGCCATACTTCCATATACGAAATCGGTTTAAAATTGATGTTATAAGTTCTACAAAGTTTGAACCTTTCACTAAACAGTCATTTAAAGATGGAATTCCTTTGATTTTTGCAGAACCATCGAATATTGGTTTAATCTTATTGGTAGAATTATCTTTTATGACAGGTCGATGAGGAAGATAGTGACAATTTAAATTACCCAGATTTGCAATATTAACTTCTTTAGCTACGCCTCCTCCCTTCCAGTTTTCCCATATATTTTTATAATCTTGCAGGATACCAAAAGCTTTGAACCTGTCACTAAATTTTTCAATCTTTTTCAGATAGGCTTTTGTTCGATTGCAATGCAGGATGAATATCTAATCAAGGTACTAAAACAACTAATCTTCCATCTTTATCTTGCTAAACTGAATTAAAAAAAAAAGTTCTTTAGTTTTGTTTTCCAGTTCTATTTGACTCTGTTTATCAGCAGGGTTCAATATTTCAAAAATTCCCCGACTCCAAAGATTACCAATACTTCTATTAGCCACATGCAAAGCTAAAACGGACATATACATAATTGTCATTCTTCATTTTATTTCATGGACCCTAATCGGCAACTAATCCACGAGACAAATTTAGAGTTTTTCCAGTGAAAGGTTTGCAGACAATATCAGCACCTATTAACAAATGTACTGAGGATGTAATATTATTGAAACAGCCTTTTTAATCACTAAGAAATATCCCCTTTTCTTCAATCTTCTTTGTCTAGGATCCAGCACTCAACCTTGGGATATCGCACACAGTTCACAGTATACATAAGTTATTTGACCCGTATAATTAAATAAGCGAACTTTAAGCAAAACACTTTTATTAAAATTATTATTTAGAATTGCATTTGAAATATTTTTGCAATTATTTTCATGAATTCTATCACACGATTGGGACGAAGTTAGCTGGAGTATTCAGCCTAGTTGGGCTCTGACCTTCTATTCAAATGGACTGTGTAAGCTAACTTTTCTTCGGTTTCTACGTTTACCCAGAAGTTAACGAAATACTGGTGTTACAGGGTATCAAAAATGCATGAAACAAAGTTACAAATGTTACAGTCAAAAATGCGTGAAAATTGCTTGATTAATTTAGAATTAAATGGGATTATTTAATATGAAATTTGTATGAAAGAGATAAATTAAAGTATTTCAATTATTTCGGTCCTGCCTATTTGAGAGCAGTATTTGGATGAAAAGGAAGTACGGACAGTGAGTCGACAGATTGCTCGTCGGGTGTTCTTGTTAGTCTTACGTCTAGGCGCAGAGCGATTCCTTCAAGTTGTGTTGGAAGTTCATTTCACAGTGGAAAAGAGGTTGAATTCTGATTTGCTTGCGGAAAGGTTTTCGGATTTTCGTGGCATGCGATAATCGCAGTGTACCCTGCACATATACATGGATGGTGTTATGTTTTTAGAGGATGACATTTATGAATAAACTGGAAGGTGAGATAAGGCTGCCCTGAGGTACTCCTGCAATAATATTTCTATTTTCTGAATAAGAATTATTAATTCTGACGGTGGCATTTTGGTTTTTTAAGATGCGACTTTATTAGGATAGCTAATTTAAAGGTAACGTCATATTTGCTAAGTTTGTAGATGAGACCTAAATGCTATACATGATCGAAAGCTTTGTACATGTCGATGAACACAGCTCCAGTTGATTAATTTTCATCAAAACTTGCCTTATTGTATTCAACTACTAGAAGCGGTTGGATATTGGTACTTCAAATTCTCTGGAATTCCGATGTTTCCACGCGCGTATGAATTGAATTATATCCAACTTCTTCTCTCGCAAGCGACAATAAATTAATTTAACACATTTTTAATCTACAAAATTTATTCATCACGGTAGCATTATTTTAAATGCCAGTAAAATACACCTTTATATATTGCCACGCAGATATTGAAGCAGGTTCAGTTGAAAACAGAATATATCAGTGAATAACGTGGTTTATTACGAGACTATGAGCAGCTACACTTGGCTGAGAACTCTCTCAGATTGAGAAAACAAGGGTTTATATATTATATGAGAGCATTCCAGAACACTGCTCACGAAACTTAAAGAATATTCTGGAAGGTTTTGGAAATTGTAAAAGAAAACAGAGAACAATTAAACAAAACTTTAAAATAAATTTTTAATATTGTCAGCACTGGGTTTTGAAACCGGGAACTCTCGTTCCGTATACAAGCGCATTATCTCTGCCCCATTGGTGCTTGTAACCCTTCGTGACAATATGAATTCAGGAAAACACATCATCGATTGTTTTCTACCCTTTTATTTTCCCTTAAAAATAATCAAAATATTAAATTGGCTGCTCATTCATTTGAAACAACAATATGCCTTGCATAACGATTTAAAAAAGACCCCTCACACACAATTTTTAAAAATCACATGCAAAAATCGTCCTACTTTAAAATAACTCCAATCTAAGCTTTAAGGCAGCCACATTTGATGCAGCAGAAATTCATGTAATTTAAAAAATTTAATTGATTCAACAACAAAATGTTCTTATTTTAACATTAGTCATCCAAGTCCTCACCAGATGGTGCCAAAATTAAAAAACAAAGATATCCGTTATTTAATAAAATGTGATTGAAGAGAAGAATAAAAAAAAGTAGTTTTATGAATATATAATTTATCTCATTTAGTATTTACTTACACTACACGCCACTGAAAATGTAACACCAAGAAGGAATGGAAAGGAAATTATGCAAATTTTAGAGTAGACGCACGTCACTGAGTTATGCGAATGAACACGCGTACGAGTTGAAGAAGATATAAGGGAAAGAACCATCAAAATGTTCAATTTTCGTGCAATATTTCTGCTAGGGAAATCATCATAGAAATTTTGTTCTTGTCTCAGAGGACGCATGTAATAGCAAAGAATGCCAACGAAAGCAGTTCCAGCTGACAACGTCATCAATGGAGACAGTTCCAGCAGACAAGAAGATTTTACGAGGAGCATAGTGATCAGGCTGAGAAAGGCAGGTTGGTCCATACAGCAAATCTCAGCTAACAAACACTTGGAAGCGACCACGGTACATCGGCTGTGGCGAAGATTATTTGAACATGGAGATGTGGCAAGTTTGAGGGGTGCAGCCAGAATAACGTCAGCTTGCTTGGATGGATGCATCAGCCGATAAGCGGAGGCGGGCCAGGAAGCTATTTCTACCTCATCCTGCAGCATGCTCAAAATACCCTGTATGTTCCCATATCTACCAGAACCATTTCCCGTCGAATGGTTGCTAGCAGCCGGCACTCATCGCGTCCATTAAAAAGATTGCAATGACCCCACAGCATAGACGCCAACCTCTGCAATAGAGCCAGACTCGAACGATGTGGACGACGGCACGGCACAGAGTCGTGTTCTCAGATGAGTCACGCTTCTGTTTCTCCAATGATAGTCACCGCATACGAGTGTGGCGTCGACGAGGAGACAGGTCCAATCCGGAAGCAAATGTCGAACGCCCCAAAGCGCGACAACGCAGCATCATGGTTTGGGGCGCAATTATGCTTACGATTCCACTGGTTCGTATTCAGAGCACTATAATGGCTCAACGATACGTAGATCCTGTGACCGGTGATACTCCCCTACCTCCAAGGGGTGCCCAATGCCCTTTGTCAGCAAGATAACGCCCTATCGCTCACTGCTCACATCAGCAAACGTGCTCCGCAAGGTGTACATATGCTTCCCTGTCCACCGTTCTCTCCTGACATCTCACCAATTGAACACATTTGGGATGTAATTGGACGCCATTAGGAGACCTTGCCTCTGCCGTGTTCAGAAGACGAATTGTGGCAAATGGTTGACAGGGAATGGAGAACTATTCCTCAGGACACCATCCGTATCCTCATTGATTCTGTACCTAAACGTGTTGCTTCGTGTATCGCCGTCCGCGATGGGCCTACAATCTACTGAGCTGACGCTGTTCTTGCTCTGTATTATGCATATAATTTCGAACTAAAGACGAAAGAGATTTTTCGGTGCTGTCTCTTTCTATTTGCCTAGTTCAATCACTTTCCGGCCACTTTTTCTTGGTGTTGTATTTTCACTATCGCCTAGTAAATTTATTTCCTTATTATGAGCTCTAAATACAATGAAAGGAAGGGGGGAAGTTTAGTTTAGTTTATATTAACGTCGCACTAGAAGCAACACGAGGGCTATTGGCGACGGACCTCGTAATTTTGAACCATGGTCAAGTGACGAGGACGACACCTGAGCTGGCACCCCCCTCTCCTAACATCCACACCACACCAACGGGAGGACTTTGGGCCCCGAACAGATTTAACGTGCATCAGCCTCGGCTACACGGCGGGTCTTTGGCGGCCAAGGATCGAACCCGCGACTGAACGAAAACCGCCGGCCGCTAGTTCACGACCTTGACCACTAGGCTACCGCGGCCCAAGGAAGGGGGGAAAGACAGCAAGCGTTTTTAATACTTTGTTAGTTGTAAACTCTCCATCTGTTTGTTAGTAGGAAGACACACTTCTTCTATGCTATCAAGTAATACCTTTAAATGGTTCGCTGAGAGCTTCCATAAAATTTCGTATAATGATGTTGAATGTCTTAACAAATCATTTTCATTCACTTGCCTTTTTTAAAGAGAAATTAAATTTGGAACGATCTCCCCATTAAAAACTTACTACTTTTCAATGATTTTTCATTATCTATATGAAATTTCAGCTTTTATTTAATTTTAATGACTTTTTTTTATATTTTATGCAGCATTTTGGAAAATAAATCATTTTGATTGGTTCAGAGTGAAAAATCATTTTGATACAGTTTCTTTTTTTTTTCATTTAATATGATAGCTTGGATCGATCCAGAGTAAAAAAAAAAATTGTTTACCCACCCTCACTTATTTTCTAAAACTTTACTCTTTTATTTAAAAAAAATACAACTTAATATTTTTGAAAAATGTAAACTAAATCCCTTGTAAAGTTGTCTGTCTCGTGTTGGAAACTATTTGTACCAAGTTTTGTATGAATATCTGCTAAGATGTAATTTTCTATAGTGCAATACAGACAGATAAGATGAAATATAGTTGAAGATACCTGACACTAAATATGTATTTTTGAATTTTCTTATAAACTAATAATCGCACGTATACGAGTATAATTTAACACCAGCCTACATTTTTTCAAAGATGCAGTACTTTTTTATGAATGTTATTTTTTCATTTAAAATCTGAATTTTTAGTTATATATTTTAAGTTTCAGTTTTTAACACCATTTTTCATTTTCTTTTTATCTTAAGCCAAGCGATATATTTGTAAGAATTTATTTTCAAAATCATCCAAGTACTCTGAGAAATCATATATATAATTTAACACTAGCTTACATTTTTAAAAGATGCAGCATATTTTTGTGAATTTCATAATTTTTTCATGTAAAATCTCAATTTTTATTTATATATTTAATAGTTAGTTTATAGCACCCTTTTAATTTTATTATCTTATTAGATATATGAGCCTATATTAATATATTTATAAGAATTTATTTTAAAAATCATAAGAGCACTCTGAGAAATCATTTATAAAGTTTTAAAAAAGTTTAATTTTAATATAATATAGTTAAAAGTTAAGCATTTCCCTGTTTAAAAATAATTATTTTAAAAAATATGTAAGTTATTCACAAAATTAATTTTATAAGCTAAAGATTAAAAAATAGTTCAAATAATATGAAAATTTTGGGAATAAAATATTTACTTTTATATTCAATTAAATCACGCTTCTTAAGAAATTTAACTTTAAAAAAAAATCATAGATAGAATTTTTAAAATTACTTCGTGACACCTTCCTCTTCATAAAAGATTTGATGAGAGCTTTCATCTATAAGGATATTCATAACAATTCCATATGCTACAAAGCGGAAATCTTTATCATCTTCATTTAACAGCTTTATTAATGCTGGTAAAACTGAAAAATGATTAAGTTAACAATACAAATTAATCAAACATCATACTTAATAACATCATACCTAATAAACATATTAATTAAACAAAAGTTCATCAAAACTGAGTTATATCATCCTCAGTTAAAAAAAATTTATTGCATAACTTATTCTAAAAATTCATAAGTTTCGACAATTTTTATGTGTATATGTAAAGGTGCTAAATATTCAGTTACAATTTTTGACAAATTTAGTCATAATTTATTTTGCTCATTTTTAATAGCTTGGACTCAGTCCAACTGTTCAAGAAATGTATAACATTATAAAATATCAATTTATATTATATACAAATGACAATATTATGTAAAAATTGACAAATTTTTATTTTTGACCTATCCAACAAAACGAAAAGGAAAATATATATGACGTAGCAGGTAGCTTTACCATAAAAGTTTAATTTGTGTCAGCTAACACAGTAAAAGGTTTCAATCCCTAATTTAGATGAAAGATGTTCATTTAATAACATAATTGAAGGAATACACTATTAATCTACAAACACAAAATTTGAAAAATTCTAACAGTACACTGGGGAATATCCCGTGGACAAAAATATCACAAGATTAGGATATCGCTTAAATAGTACAAGTAGCGATTAATGAGAAAGCATCATTCTCTATACCCTACTTTCCCTCATCTTCGTGCGAGTAAACTTTCGATGGGGTGTGCAGAGGTTGTTGCCCGAGAAAAAAGTCGTCTACCGTGAATTGCATGCTGTTATAAAGACTCTCAACGATTTCTCTGTAGTCGATCTAAGCGATTACGGACTGCTGGGTATTCCCTCCCCCACCCACAGAGCCATCTCCCTATTTAAAATTTTATACAGGAAGATGACTATGGGGGGGGGGGTATTTCATTTAATTGTTCAACAACTAAGGAACGTCCTTTTAAGAGCTTTAAATTCAATAGTTATGATGGGGAGCTTTACCTTCTTTAGGGTAAGAACTCTGAAAATTTCACACCTTCGGTAAAGGTGGATACATCTACCAAAGGTGTTTAGCTAAGTAAAACGCCTAACGGAAGTTCTGATAACTAGTACACACAACACCAATATAATAAGCTAAGCCCTTCTCCTAAAAATATTTTTGGTATAAATTTCAATGTTATTTATGCCATGCAGTTAAAAAAAAAATTTAAAGAAAAAGTTTTATTGGTAAATGAAGAGAAATTTTTTAAAAAAATAATAGTAAAATAAAGATTTCGGATGAAAAGAAATTCGGTATTTTTCTAGATTTCTAAAGGAACAAACATTTTCTGTTGCTTAATATAATTTTTTTTTTTCTTGCACGAAGCTGAAAAAGTTCAAATGTAATGCTCAAAATAAAAGTTAAATTGATTATAATTATGTATGTAATTATACTAAAAATAATAAATGTTAGGGTTTTTAAATGTAAAAGAAAATAGTGCATCTAAATTTGCAATCAGTAATTAACATTTACTTATAATTCAAAAGAATTGTCAGTTGCATATGCATTATTAACTTAGTTTCCTCGCTCCCAAATCAAATTAATTACAAGCTAACAAAATATGAAACATTAAATTAGAACTACAAGTAATATTTGATAAACAATTCTTTAAGTATTTACTTATTCATACAGTTGTGTTCCTGAATGTATTCTCTAACTTCTGATGAACGTGTCACATTTCGTAAAACATGAGCAGCTTCCAATCGTACTTCAAAGGAAAAGCAATCATCAAGAAAAGGTGTGACAGCTAAAAATGAAAATTCAATTATATTCATACAATTAGAATATTCCAAGTATACACAACCTTTACCCTTGGAATATTAAGAATACAATTTAAGAAAAATAACAATATTTAAATTAACTTGCAAGTTATTATGATCTTTAAATGAGTAAATTATATTTTGAACTTTTTATAATTTAATCTTTTACACTTCTTATATATTGATGAAAGATTTCTCACCTATTCTAACACAAAATTTCAAATCAAAGTTAAATTTTAATTTATTTAAACATTCTGCAAACTTATTATTGAAGTTTAATTAAAAGAATTTTACTTATATAATTAAATAATTGCAGTTAATTAGTTTTCAAATATATAGCTGTTAAATTTAACAAATTCAAATGTAGAACAAATTTGTCAAAAACCAATATTGACATTTTAACACTATTTAGCGTAATAAACTATTCCTGTTTATAGACCAGAATTATAAAAAAAAAAAATTAAAGTAAAATTTATAAAACAACTTTCGATTTTATTTGCAAATTATTAAGAACAGATAATTATATTTTACTAGCCGGAGTATCCGCTCTTTACACAGGTCAATTTTTAAAATAAAACTTAACAAAAATTTTATAAAAGAATTGAAATGTATATGTTTTAATGAGGAACAACTGAATAAATACATCGATCTTAAAAATCTCCAAGAAGAAAAACTGTCAGAGCTTAGATCGGGACGTCATGTGACGTAGTATGGCGCCTGAACTAAGTGTAGTTCAAATGAATTTTTTCATCGATAGATTTCTAGATGAAAGATATTAAAATAATTGTAAGCTCTAGCGAAGTTTCATTCCCAAAGTGTACAAAATACATAAATAGAGATGCTGCAGTAAAAATTCTGAGAATTTTATTGAAAATATTGTTTAGTTGTAAAAAGAGAGTTCAATTGCATCGAAAGTGTAAAAAAAATTTCTTAATAATTTTTTTACCTTTTCGTAATTTTTAGGCAACTGCGAATTAATCCCAAAGAAAGAATGATTTAACAGATAATTTAATAGATAAATTTAGTAACAAAAATATTTTTTTAAAAACACACGAAAGAAAATTATAAAAATTTTACAAAAATTATAATTTCTAGGAAATAAATTTAAAAAGAAAAGTTTTCAGTTAATCTGAAGGAAGGAGGGAAAAAAAACACGCATTACAAGATAAATATCAGGTCGTGAATTGAGCCCTGGTTCGACAATTCAAACACAATTATATAAGTCACAATACTCAATTCAACGTAGTACAGAGAATTGAGAAAAATAAGTGGGAAACGTACATTGTATAAAAGTTTAAAAGAAGTTGTATAAAAATTTAAAAGATTATTTCGAGATATTAGGATTTGAAAAGTAAAGTAACATTGTATTGAATAGAAGATTATCAATATCAGAAAAAGCGCTATAAAGATTTTGAGCAGTTTAATGCAAATATTGTTTAGTAATATGAAGTTTATTCGATCGTCATATTATCATTATTAAAGATTAATTCGTAATAAAATCGCAAATCTACTGTAAAAAACATACAAATCTATAAAAACAACACTCACCAAAAAACTCCATTCTATTACAAAGATTGGTTGAGTAATTGATTTTTTATTAACATCATAGTTAAAAGCAAGGATAGGGCTATTGACGATGGACCTCGAAATTTTGAGCCTCGGTCAAGTGACGAGGACGACATATGGGCTGATACGTCCCTCTCCAAACTTAAATATCACGCCAAATGATGGAATTTGGACTTTGAAAAGGTTTTATATGCATCAGTCCCGTTACACGGCGAGTCTTTAGTGGCATCAGGATTCGAACCAACGATTCGACGAAAACAACGGCTGCCGCGAGTTCGCGATTATGACTACTACGCTATCGCGGCCGGTTCTGTTACAAAGAATCAAATTTACAAATTGTGAGTAGTCTGAAAACAGATCGTGACGTCAGGTGACATAATGTATGCTAGAATTATTCGTAACAAAGGCAAACTCTGCCTAATCACTCACTTAAATATAAAAAAAACTGAAAACTCTTCAGCGAAAAAATCTCTTCGACGAGAATACAATCACAACCATTGAATTCATTGTACGAAATGTTGGGCTTCTAAATCTTTCCATTTTAGCGCTACGCCCCGGATACCCTACTCCGAACTTTTCCATTACTAATATACATGTAATTTATGGGGGGAAATGTAGCATCATATTACTATTAAGTGTATGAATATATATATAATTCCAAAAAGTCTACGTGGCCTAGTGTTCACTTAGTAGACATGGCCGCGAATTAGACGGATTTCGTCAAGTCGTAGGTTCGAGTCTTGATGCCACTAAAGACCCACCGTGTAGCCGGGTCTGATGCACGTCAAATCTGTCGAGGCTCAAAGTTCTCCTGATAGCATGGTGTGGAAGTTAGGAGAGGAGAGTACCAGTTCAGGTATCGTCCTCGTCACTTGACCGAAGTTCAAAATTACGAGGTTCGTCGTCAATAGCCCTCGTGTTGCGATGTTAATAAAATCTCTAGTACGATGTTAATAAAACCAACCAACCAACCAAAAAGTCTACGTTAATTTAACGAACAAGCATCATGAGAATAAGAATTCCTTTACTATAACAAACAATAGACTTTTTAATTATATTGACATAGTGGATCCTATTTAAGTTCTAAAAGAGAATTATACGAAATTTATAGCATGAGAAAAATTTAATTTTTTATTTAAATTTGTTTTAAAAATGATGATATATTTTTAATAATAAAACGTATAAACATATTAAAGGTGTACCACATGGTTGGTCTACAAGTAATCGTCTGACTGATATTTATTTACATTATGAATATATTTATATTGAATACAACAATTTTAATATGTTTATACACATAGATCTATTGCAATTATAATCCTTCAAAATAATAATAATAAAGTTGTTAAACCATTTTTATCCAGAATATTTAAAATTATTCTAAACTAACAATAATATTAATGAATCTAAATTTTAAATATTTATTTAGAAATAGAAGATAGTAAAATCTATAGTTATATTTTTGTTATGTGGGATAATTATAGCTTTAAGATTCATAAGGTATCCTTTTTGGACTATTCCTTAAGCCTTACTATTTTCAGAAACATTATTCATAATTATATTTTACATAACATTAGACTAGTGAACAATATACTTGGCATTTGCAAAAACCTTGGTAATTTTCACAAACTTTGTTGGCAGGTTAATTATACTTTGAACTTTATTTGTAGTAATTTAAAATATAATTATAAGACAGAGTAAATATAATTTTTTAAAAACTTTATTTTTAAATTACATTTTTTGCTTTTTTTCTATTTAATCTTTTCATTTTAAATTATTTGTTTGATCTTACATATAGCGCTCACTCTTTCTGATAGATAACATTGCTATCCACTCCCCCCCCACACACACTTTTTTTTTTTTTCATTTGCCGTTTAGTTCTAAATTAATGGTTTTCCCACGTTTTGCTTGCATGATGTGGTTAGTTTTTCATCTCGAAGTTTTTATTTCTAATCTCCTTTAATACTTCATTAATAATTTCTTAATTATTATATTCTTTTATTATGAGATTTATATTGTATACAAAATAAGAACAAAAATAAGAACGGTGATTGTACTCATCAAGACGAGCAATACTAACTATAGAACCTAGGATCGCAATCCACTCCGAGTAACAGAAAAGAGTGACTTCACCAGCAAGCAAGCACAAGTCGTCACCCCTGAGTCTCACGCCAGAGAAGTGCACATCTCCAGAAAATTACTGTCAAGTATTGAGGATATGCAAATTGGCAGCGAGAAGCAGCAGTATTGACTGTTATATCGATTGGCTTATCAGGATTCTATACGAAACCAGTCAAAGTGAATGTTATTCTTTAATGGTGGAACATCCTCAAGGTGAGCTGATTGCACATTTGTTGGAGTGCAGAATAAGAGATGCATTTTTTGCCTCTTCGATTTTTCGGTGAGTCATATTACCTCAATACTCTTACATTAAAATTGAGACAATTACATTGAGAATACCTCAATACTCTTACATTAAAATCATTTGGCGACACTGGTTGGTAAAGTCGCATAGATTCTGATTCCCTAAATCCTTATCTTTTTTAAATAGAAAAAATTAATGTTGCTTTATTAAGTATTTATGAGAATCCCAAAATAGATAATCAAATTGATGAGGCTAGCTATTTATTGACCATAATAAAACAATTAATGTTCGATCGTCATTTAGAATAAAATTTTAAATCATATTAATCCGATAAGCAAGTTACATCAATCCAAAGAACTTTATTCAGAGCCACTGATTTATTAAAAAGCTGCTTAATTTTTTTAAAGAATTAAAATCGAACGAATCTTTTGACAACATTATCTTAGAAGCTAAAAATTTAGCCAGTGAAATCGACTTCGGGGGAAAAAACTTTGAATTGTCTACACTATGTTTTCAGACAACAAAACGAAGTTTTTCAAGTGAATGTTTAGACAAATCGATACAACATCCCCCTCCCAAAAAAAATTCCTTTACTATATATAGTACACGTAATTAGTGCATTGGAGCTCTGAGATTCAACTAATTGAATAGTCATTGAGACTCTTGAAATTTTATATGAAGTTCACAAAACTTAACGACGTGTGTAAAAATGAATTATTAATTTAAATGAAATTGGACATTGTAAATATCTCAAAAACGTCTTGACAGATAATTCCACCGATCATGACGTTTTTAAAACAGACTCAGGAAATAGATCTTACTTCTTCACTTTCAACAAGAAAGAAGGTCCAGTTTATGTTCTTAAATTCATTACTTTCCTTCCCTTATAGCGCATATTTTTAAGAATTTTGCTAACCCTGCTCATAACTGTTGCCATCAGCGAAATGACGTTTTCTAGATTCAAAATATTAAGAAATTATTTATGAATCCTGTCAACGCAAAAACGTCTTAATGCGTTAGTAATGTTGACCATTGTACATGAATTGAACAATAAATTATTCGCGATTTTGCAGAATAATAATTAAAAAAAAAAAAAAAAAAAAAAAAACGAAATAGATTGTTTTAATTTAGGTTTAGACTTTGTATATTATTATATTAGTCTTGTACATTGTTTTAAAAGTATATTTAAATTACCCCTGAAAATGGTAAGTATTAGTTTTAGTTTGTAAGTCCATTGTACTTAGCTGGTTAAAAACGTAAATTTTGTTTTCCAATATAATAATTTTCCGGAAATCTCTATTAGTATTATTGTCTTAATTCATGTCATTTTTCTGATTAATATGGCTCTTTTTTTTATCCAAATGAAAACGAGCAATTCACAATTTCTTGCTTTAGCAATTTTGATTTTCCGGAAATCTCTATTAGTATTATTGTCTTAATTCAAATACATGTCATTTTTCTGATTAACGTGGCTCTTTTTTTATCCAAATGAAAACGAACAATTCACAATTTCTTGCTTTAGCTTATTCACTGATGAGGCCTTGTTCACCAAAGAATGCATTTTCCATATTCGGAATGATCATGTCTAGGGTGAAAGCAATTTCCACTTACCAGATCAACGGATATACCAGGAGATATTTTGTATTAACGTGAGAGCAAATATCGTTGGTGATCAACTGGCTGACCCTTACTTGTTGCCGAATCATTTGACAGGCGAACAGTACCCTGTATTGCAAGAACAAGTGCTTCCTGGTTTATTGTAGTCTGTTCCGTCCACAACGCAGTCACACATATGGTCCATGTATGATGGAGCCCCAGCTCACTTTTCTACCAGTGTCCGACACTTCCAGGATGTAACATATCCCAGACAATGGATTGGACGTGACAATGGATTGGACCTGTGGCTTTGCCTTAACGTTCGCCAGATCTAAGCCCACTAGATTTCTTTTTGCAGGGGCACATGAAAGTATTAGTATACGAGTCACTTGTGGGCAGCGTGAAAGATCTCGTAGCGAGAATCGTTGTTACAGCAGGTAAGGTAAACACGATACCAGGAATCTTTAAATGGTGTGCCAGTCATTCATTAGCTGGTGCGACTTGTACAGCGCTATACTTGGCCGCCACTTTAAGCAGCTACTTTGGCCAACTGTCTTTTTCTGATGCCAATAAATGGTTTGTGCTACTTAAATTTCATTACTTCTCTTGTCTTTTCATAATTTACAGTTCAATTTTAACATCTCACCTTATGCTTTTCTGCTATTCAAGGCAAAATGCGATTCTAGGTTCCATACGAAATATGGTTTGCCTTGATGAGTAGAATCTCCCCTCTCTTATTTTGTAAAGAACTTTTTGCAACACCCTGTATATCTTCGTGTATCCTAGGATATTTTTCTTAAAACTTCTTCCTCTTACTAGTATTTTAAATATTTTTCAATTTTTTGGTTCTACAACTATTTTTATGTATAATTTTTTCTGTATGGGGGAAGTTAGGTTTGTAAAATTAGTTTAATGTAGCAGAAACTGTCTTAGACCATTTGCATAATTTAAAAATGTCATAATACCTCTTTTATTGGTTATTTACTTTCTATTTGTATTTGCTTTTTTTCAATCTCTAGTTTGAACACTTTTTTATTTACTTTTCTTGCCATCATTTATAGGTAAAGTGTTCAGTTTGGTAAATATTATATTAGTTTTAATTTTTATTTCCATTGAAATTTTTTATTCCATATATTTTTCCATTGGTGTATATGAATTTAGGTGTTCAAAACAAATTATAATATTTTCTTTTCAATTTTAGTTCTGTCTCCCCCACCTCCCTAAATTCTTTTAAAATATTGTTTCTTTTTGCTACTTTTATACTTATATTTTTGGTTTTAATATTGGTTTCTTTACTAATTTTAATTAAGAATGTTTAGACCACTTCTTTATTTTGATTTGATTTAATATTTCATTATGCATGTTTGTGTGTGTGTGTGTTTGCATACCTGACATCTTGATATTATATTGTTGTCATTTAAATGAAACAAATAATTGGTAGCTATTTAGTTTTAATAAACCAATGTAATTTATTCGATCCAGATTTAGGTCATATTTGAAGTAAATTACTTTTAGAATTATCCAGTGCAGTGAAAAAAAAAAGTGGACAAGACTGCATGGATCACATAGTAAGGGTCAGCAGAGAAGAGTGTTTATATATGCTAGGTAAAAAAAAGGGGGTTCTCCCAAATAATTTTGAATTTTGTTAATACAGCAAAATTAAAAAGGGTCCTTGATATTACTATTAAGCATAACATGAGCTATTATATAGAGGAATTTAGTATTTTTCAAAGTGGAAAAAAAGGCTCGGCATTAAGAATAATTAAAATAAAAAGAAAGTGGGAATAAATTTAATTTATATCATATATCTATATATCTATCTATCTATCTCTCTCTCTATATATATATATACAGTGCCGCAATAATAAAAATTCCATATTGAAAATATTAATATTATATGTGTGTGTATATATGTCTTGCATGCTATTGGCTTTATATTATTCTTATACAGTTATTTAAATTACTTTATTTCTTTTTTTTACTTTCGTTTAATTGTTTTACTTTAATTTTCAGTTTAAATTCCTTATTTTTACTTTTATGCTAAGTATTTTTCAGTTATTGTATGTTTTTATTTTTATAATCATAACACTTATTAATTGACTTGTTTTAATTTTACATTTTAAATTTGGTAAAATTTATTTTTGCTACATTTTTTGTAATTTATTTTATTAACTTATACACATGTTTATTTAGAAATTCTACTGTACATATATATGTGTGTGTAAACACATTCATATCATCAAAAAAAAGTTGTTCACAGAAGGAAACAAGGAATATAAATTCAAATTAAGAAACTGTTTCATCTCCATTAGAAATACAAATGATTAAAATGCGAGCCATATCAGGATCAATGATTTCAGCAAATATGTGACTCAACCAAGGATTTTCAAAAAAAGCTCTCCCTCAATACAAAATTCTGATTCTAACTAGTGTGTTTGGGTTTAATTTATCCTTTTTAAGTTTAGTATGCTTTTAAGAATAGAATGACAGTCATTTAAACAGTTGGATGCCTTTGAGAAGGGTCACATTGTAGGACTGCATGAAGGAGGATTGTCATGCCATTGGATTGTGAGTCATATCATTCAAAACAGTTTCCCACTGATGGAAGAAATTGGGTACAAGGATTGGTTGGTTGGTTTTGTTAATATCGCACTACGAACTAGCACAAGGGCTATTGGTGATGGACCTTATAACTTTGTACCTCAGTCAAGTGATGAGAATGACAACTGAGTGGGTTGTTACATTGGGCTATTCGCGGTTTCTCTTCACTAACCTTGGGGACTTTCAATTGAGATTGATTGCTTTCGCTAAACAACCTTTGCCCAACTAAAAATGAAATGTGATGAAGAACGTAATATGCAAAGCAGTTAGGAATGAAGTGAAGTGGTTAAATTAAGAAGTATATAAACTCCATCTGAAGGAGTAGAGTAGCTGAAGGAGGATCAGAGAGGCATTGTAGTGAGAGGAGGTGGAATCTAAGTGCTATAGTATAGAAAGGTGGATTTACAGATTAGTATTGAGGTCCGAGTGTAAATCGCTCGAATTGAGAATTGTTCTAGTAATTTCAGCAGTTGTTCCAGATTCGGAGTTGCAGCTGATAAGAGATATTGGTAAGAAGCTGTTAGATTATTATTGGTGGGTTAAATTAAAACGTTAGTAAACTTAACCTGGAGAGCACTATTATTAATGTCATAGTAGATGTATATTAATAAATGTTGAAAGCTGTTTTGGTGGTTCTGTAATTATTGGTGTCGTAGTTTAATATTAGATATTAGTGATGGCACAAGATAACGCCCAGGTCGACTGGGTGTTACAGGGCACCCCATCTCTTAACTTCATGCCATTGGGAGGACTTTGGGCCTTGACTGATTTAACGTGCAACATCCCCGGCTACACGGCAGCTCTTTATTGGCAACTTGGCTCAAACCTACGACTCGACAAAAACCACCAGTTGCGAATCTGAGACCCTGACCACTAGACTACCGAGACCTTTGGGTACAATGAAGGTATCACTCATGACAAGTAAATTCAGGTAGAGCTACACTGATTAAAAGTAGGGAAGATAGATTAATTGTCAGGTAAGTACAAAGTACACAAACTACCATAATTCCACGTATTATGTCAACAGTGATGGCCTCTCTGCCTGATAAGGTAACAGCTAGTATCATTAACAGACAGCTGCATGTTTCTGAAATGCTTACAAGGAGATCATCATGGAGATTGACCCTTACACCACAGCAATGTCATTCAACAGCAGTAGTGTCACAAAAGTATAGCTTGGAGCATTAGAATGGCAGGAATCTTTAGTGAGTATCTCATTTTTGTTTTGGTGAGGATGATAATCACACCTCTTTGTGGAGGTAATGCAATTAGCATTAATAGATGATTTGATGTCCCTCATCAGACATCTAGATAGTCGAGAACGATGCTTGACCATTGTTAGTCTTCATCAGTCACTTAGACGGCCCAAAGGTATGTTAGTGAGGTCCTTCAACAAGTGGCTATTCCTTTGTGAATGTGCCCATTCCAGTTCTCTATTTCAACAATACAATGTTCATGTTCCTACCATAACCATCTCAAGAGCTTGTTTCCCATCTGTAGACACAATGCTATGGCCAACCAGCCCTGTTACCCATAGAAAACTTATGAGATGTTATAGGCAATTCTATTAAAACTCCACCACTACCACAAAATTTGCAAGATATATATACCAAAGTTCAATCTGAATGGAATGATTTGTGTCAAGACATCATAAAGAGAGTCTACCAGTCCATGCCAAGAAGTGTGGCAGAATGCATTAGAAATAATGGCAGCCCAACATCCTATTGAGACTTTTAATGATTGTGTGCTTTGACAAATAAATTCTGTCATACCCATGCTCCGTTTTTAATAATTTCTTGCTGTTGGTGAGTATTAACTTACTTTCAAATATCATTTTAATTTGACAAACCCTTCCAGGTACAGCGGTTTTTTTTTTTTTTTTTGACAATGAATAAGTATATAATCATATACTCATATATACATAATATATGCATGTGTGTATGTGAATGTTAAATACAGTAATCAAAAAATTCTTTGAAATTTTTATTCCCATTGGATAAATTTTTATTTATTGTTAAATGCTTTTTAAATTAACAATATTCATGTTTTAATAATTATATAAATATGTATACAGAATTTCTTATTTATAAATATATATAATTATTTGAACACGAATATATTACTACCGTTTGCTTAAAAAGCATTAAAAACCAGATTGTAATTTAAAAAAATTGAATAAAATTGAATGTATACATTTTTTAGGATTTGAATGTTTTACTACTGTAAGAATTTAAAGCATTAAATAAAATTTAACTAATTGGGAATAAAAAGTTTTAAAAAGAATTTTTAAATTAAAATTGAAAATACTGTTTTTGACTAAAGTTTAACGGAATTGAAAATTTTAGCATGTATCAATACAAGGATTTTTAAATCATTTCATGAGTTTCTAGTAGTTATAGATATTCTAGGCATAGTCCATTAATGCATTTTACAACAATTATTTCTAAGACATCAATCATATTAGACAAGCAAATGAAGAGAATACAAAGCTAGAGCCAAGTGATTTTTTTTTTTTTTTTTTTGCTTTAAAATGCATTGCATGAAAAATGAACTGCTAAATACTTACACGTGGTGGTCTTGATACATAATTCAGAATTAGATTCTAGATAGTAGCTGATATTACCAATTATAACTAAAAAGGAATGCAAAACAGTTTTTGTTTCTGAAACAGAATCTCTTTCAGCATAAGCTCCTGAAATATAATTTTTTTTAAAAAAAATCAACCATTAAAATTGGTTTCGAAAATTTTATTTTTTTATTATTTGCAAAACAAAGAGTACTAATTTTATTTTAAAAAATGCATTATATATTTATTTATTTATACTTAGTAACATAGATTATGGATTGAAATTAAGGAAGATATTTAAGTACGTATTTAGATGTAAAAATTAGAATTATTCTTTATACAACAAGAATCTAATATTATAAACATTTATTACAAAGGTGTTAGAATTTAATTTTAAAAAATGTGTCTTTTTAAATGCTTATTGTTCATATCAATAATTCTAGTATCTATAAAGAGTTTCTAATTGTCATAGAAATTCTCATATTGTATGTGCAAATATAAATGTATGTTACTAATATATACATACACACAATAATATATATACACACAATTAACAAGTAATTTTTTTCATAATAAAATTCAAAAGTCTCGAAAATTATCTCATTGAACTTGCAGAAACATACTCATATTAAGTAACAGACATTGAAATTTATTTCAATTTGTTTGTTTAAGATTGTTAATATTACAACAATTCACTGATTCTGAAGCTTAGATTTGAATAAATCATTTTCAGTATATAGAAATCAATTGGATTGTATTTTCACTGATTTTTCAGTGCATTTATTACCCATTAAAAGTTATATTCTTGGAAAAAGTATAAAAAATATTTTTATTTCATAAATATATTATTTTACTGAAACAGTTACAATTTGAAACATATTTTAAACTAAAGTTTAGAAAGATTTACTTACTAATAATTGCTAATAAATTTGAAAGTATGTCCGATTGTTTTGCCAAACAACTTCCTGCATTCGAATGAAGACAAATATTGGCAAAAATACATAATATCTGTAAAATTACAAGCATATAAATATTTAACATATGTTAAGGAATCAGAAATAAATGATGGAAATACAAGGTGATACCTATGAGTTACATAAGTTTGTCAGGTTAAATATGACAAAAGTGATATGGTATTTATAAATAAAATATCAAATTAATGTATAAATTCCTGCAAGGTAACTGTTCAAGATAAAATAAAATTCGATCTGATTTTAATAAAGATATTTATAAAACTAAAACTTTCAAATTCTAATTAAAATATCTTAATGTTGTGAAAAAAATATTGATAAAAACATGTTCAATAGATAATTTTAGTATCATTGTTATAAAGTTTTCACAAAATTTGATTTATAAACATAATTTTGATTTTAAAAATTATTAAATTTGGTACATATATTTTTATTAGAGAAAAATGAAATAATTAAATTTACTAGACATTAATAAGCAAAATTTATATTGAAAGCAAGTTACCAGGCCAAAAAAAAATGACAAATTTTTGAACTGTGTCAAGCAATATTTAATTTGATACTAAACTTAATAACAGCAATTTCCTGAAAGAATTACATTTGTCCTCCACAGGAAATTGAAAAGCTGTTAAGATTTTATGTTGAAAAATTGTAAATACTAAAAAGCTATTCATTATGTATATAACACAGCTCCAGGCAGTGATTTTCAGTTAAAAATCTTCAGATCATACATTAATTAGAGGCTTTTTTATAGTTAGAAAATTACTTATTTGAAAAACATCATACTTAATGTTCCAAATCCTTAATTTTTTTTTTTAGTTATCTACAACAATGTTATAAAGTTAAAATGATATACTACAATATTTATCAAATGCTTTAAAAACATGATAACTAGAACAAAAACTTGGTAATGAACTTCAAAAATTTACTTAAAAGAAAATTATTAAAATTGTACCAGCTGTAATAAAACTTAAAAACTTATATTATAAATTAAAATAATAAAATATTTTATGAAAATGATTTATAGTATTTTATAAAAATTTTAATTTATGGGCAACATTCAAAGTGATGAGTTATACAAGATTTCTTATATTATTATGACTGATGAGTTATTAAATTATTAGAGCAGTTTAAATTTATTTTCTCCTGATTTCTTAAAAAAAATATTCGATTATATAAATGATACTGACAATAAAAATATTGTGTCATTCAGATGGGGTGTCAAATTTAGAACATCTTTAAAAATCACTTCACTGTTCAATTGATAAAAGCACAAAAAAAAGAGAACGAAAAAAAACCCAATTCTTTAATCAATTCTGGATTTTCTCAATGATTTAAAAGTGACTGCATTAAAGTGGATTTCGCTTAACACAATAATACAGTAAAATAGAACTTGCAATGTATAATAATTCGATATAAAAACCAACGTTTTTAAAAACAACGTTTTTATATGGTGGAAAAGTTTATTAAAGAAAATTATTCAAATATTAGTTAAAACTGTTAGTTATTTTTAACTTTAAAATTTACTTATAATACTCATAAAATCAAAACATGCATTTGAAAGTTTGTAAGTCATTCTATTAAAAAAAAGGGGAACCAGAATTCAGAAAAAATTATTGTGATAAGACACGGCACCAAACATTGGAATCTTTCTTTCTTGCAAATGATTACTCACTGAAAGTCAGCAACCCTTACTATCTCCCCTTTGTTGGTTTTACGATACCTCATGTGGCGTGGGGAGTGCCAGGTGTTCCCAGAGGGGGAAAGAAATTTTTTCCTCAATCCTAAAAGCGCCAAGAGGAAAGAATATTTTGACTTATTAAAATTATTGAAATATTAGTTAAAACTTGTTGCAAATGTCTAAATATTGCATTGTTAGGCAAGTGCAAATGATTCCCAAAATTTCAAAGCTCTAGCTTGATGGGAAGTTGGTTAAATTAACGATCGAAAATTTGATGACACACACACACACCAGTGAAATTCAGAAAAACGTTTTAAAAAAAATCAATTAAAGTATGCAGACTTTGAAATTTCCATAAAATTTATGACTGACTGCCCAAAGGCATCCTGAATGACAACTTATCTATATAATGGAGGGGGGGGGAACATAAACTAAGAATTTAATACAACTTTAAAGTCTTCAAATGTGATCCATCTTTCTAAAGTAAAAAAATAAATAAACATTACAGTTAAATCTAAATACATGTTTTCATAACTTTTCATACATGTAGCAAATAACTGACAAGGAAATATCAACAAATTGAAAATCAAATTATACCTTTCCTATGAAGTTAAAACATTTAAATTATGCTAAAAAAAAAAAGAACAAAGCACTATGATATTGATAGTTCTGGTTACTAAACTTTAAAAATCAGCATATAAGGAGGAGTATGGAGAACAATAATGCAAGTCATTGATAAATGATAAAAACAACTAAGAGCCCTGAAGAAATCATGTGCCCCTAATCCTAAATTCTAACTTTAATTAGTTTTAATATTTTTATAGTTTTTCTTAGAATAAAACAACATAGGATAACAACTCGTATATACAATTAATAACATTAACCAAATCAAATTAAGTTTAATAAAGTAAGATAATTATTTTTTTGCAATAATAAATATTAAATTAAGATGATTATTTTTTAAAATTATTACATGAAAATGAAATTTACAACTATATAATAAATTTACCCTTTATTTTTCATATACATTTCACATTTTAGAAAAAGAAATGGAATTTCAATCAATACTGTAGTTTTTAAAAAAGATTTTAAGAATAGATAATTTTTTTTAAACAGAAGGAAGTGGTAATAAGAATAAATCGCTTAACAAAAAACTATTTCTAGGTTAAGTGTAACGTTATAATTTTTTGTTTGACTACACATTGCATTTTCAACTTAATATACATGCTAATAATACTTTAGAAAAATGCTTGATGATTTCACAAAAAAAGGGGGGATTGGCAAAATAAAAATCATAATTTAATTGACCAAATGACGATTTTCAATGAAAATGTTTTTACAGTTACTTCATATTCTTTTAAAATTTTGATCTTGGATCAATTCATATTTGTATAATGACTATTCATAATTATTTGTTTTAAAGGCTGCATTATTATAGATAACATATATAGTGAACAGTAACTTAAAAACTAAGAACTTAATGATAATGTCAATTTTAAATATTATTACATTGAATAGAACATTACAATTAGCTTTCATTTTTTATTTTTGGATTAAAACTGAAATATATAGGAATTGGGCCATGAATGATTAACATTTAATAAATATTTCTTCTGAAGTAATTTAGAGTATTTGAATAAAATTTGGACAGTTGTGTAAAACATCAGATTTTTTTTTTTTTTTTACAAAATGAATTGTAATAATTTTTAAATTTTATTTTTGACATCATTTCAAACATTTATATATTTGATATACAGAAAAAGATAGCTAGAGTTTTAATAGTAAGAAAACAATTTAAAAATAAGCAAGCAGCAAAAAAGAAAAATTTATAATCATGTAATTTAAATATATTGAAATGTAGCATTACAATTAATCAATATTATATTTCAAATATATTTACTAAAATAACACTCATATATTTTTATAAAAATATAAAATGAAAGCTACAAAAATCCTGAAATGGTCTTATTATGATTTTGATGAAAGTGTTACTGTTAATATAAAAATCTGTTACATATTTTAATTGGTTTGACTATCCATACTTCAACATAAATCTACATTGCAGTAGTTATTTGAAGACTGACATGCAAATACTTTTTATATCTTTATCAATTTTGAAATCAATTTAAAAAAAAAAGATGATAAGAAAACTTTATTGTTTTCCTTAATGTTGTATAATGCTTCATACTTGTATACTTTTTTATAAAAAAAAATAACTTCAAGAAAAATAAATTACCAAATAACATTTATGGTACTTATTTTTCTCCTAAAAACTTTATTAAATACAATTCTACAATTAATTACTACTACAATTACAATTTTTTAAATTCAATTCAAACAATTCTATATTAATATAATGAGAGGAACAAATTCACCAAATAAATTAAAAATGGAATGGGAAATGAGTACTATATTACCTTAAGCACAACTTCAAAAATATCCTGACGTAAATTACGATCTCCGCAAGCCAGTCGGAATTTTTCACTCTTGAAACAATCAGATACTGATTCTTTAAACTATAAACAAGAAAAAAATGTATTATTTTCCTTAAAAAAATACATTTTTCCTTCCTATGAACTCATCATTTTTATTCTTATGTTTAGTTAAAAGTTAACAAAAAACTTTTTAAATAGACTTTACAAAATAACTGATAAAATATTTTTTAAAAAAATTTATTGAACATAGTTACGAATTAAATATCAACTTACAATAGTTTTAAAAAAATACATAATAAAAGCTTGGAGCTTGAAATACCTTTTGAGGTAATCAAATAATTGAACCATAAAAGATTTTAAAAACCAAAATATAATGAATACATGGAATCAATAAAAAAATATTAATAATCTTTTAACTTTGCTCTAATATATATATATATATATATATATATGCAATCTGAATAATTTGTAAAATATATACTAATATGCATTCATTTGAGCATTTTTATCATGTCGACCTTTTTTGCTGATCAATTAATTGTACAAAAAAGTGGGAAAGATTTAATTATGAAATATCCTCAAATGCACAATTTATTAATTAACCAAACAAATATTAAAATAGAATGAAAATATTTATTCATTTTAAAATAATTTTAACACACTTTGTTCAAATAAAAAGTATCTTACCTGAATGTGTTCACTTATATATTCACCAAGAACTATCAAAACACTTAAGAAATTGGCAGACTTCACAAATGCTAATGCAATATTTTCGTTAACCGATACTAAATTTCCAATGATGAAAGCAATTTGAAGAGTCACATCCTAAAATTTTTTAAACACAGATATATCTTCAGTAATACTGTGATCTTTATTGATACTTGCATCACTTTAATTTTAAAAAAATTTAAGTAATGATATGGAAGCATTTCAAACTAAAATCTATAATTAATAACCTAGCTTATCTGTTAAAAAATAACATTATAAATTCCATTACATATTCAAATGTAAATAATAACATTTACTTTGAATACAATTGTAGAGATAATTACTAACTAGGACTTTTGTTCATATTCTTATAAATTTGTATCAGGCTCAATCAATATTCTTATAAATTTGTATCAGGCTCCCCTGCAAAAACTTCATTAATAAAAATCAATAATAATTTAACTTTCAATATGAAATAATATATAAGAAAATATCCCATAAGAGAAAGAAAATTTGTATACAGAAGCGTTTCTAAATACTTACTACATCATATCTATAGGCCTCCAATAGTGATAAGAACTCCTGAAAATCTCCATTTGAACATTGAGCCATAGCTAAACATCCATCTTCTTCATCTACAATTTTGCTTTAAGAAAAGATAGAAGAAAAATTGTTTTTCGTAGAATCTTTTTTTTTATTTCTAATATTTCAAGAAGAAAAGTTTATGAGCTGGTATGTTAAAACACACAAACACAGATAATTTTTTTTTAAATTTATTACCTCTGCAAATCCTAATCAGTAATTTTTCAAAAATTTCTTCCAACAAAATTTTTTTCAGAGCATTGAAAAATTCCCATTGAAATATCAAACTTTCATACACAATATGTTCTTTTCAAACATTACTTGTCAACATAAAATTAGTTAATTATGATCCTAGTACAGATTAAATTCAATTTGTAACTATAATAGCTGCTTTTTCTCATTTATAACAACAAATAAATGATTCTGCTTTGAATCGATACCAAGTAAAAGCAGTAAAATTCATCAAGTTTACCCAAAATGATGCTAATTAAAAAAGTGATAAAAGACAGTTTTTTAATATTCTGCACAAAATATATCACTATAGAATGAAATTTTTGATTTTTTTTTTTTTTTTTTTTTTGATATTGAAGAAAAAACATTTCATTTTAATATATTAGCATTAAGTAATAACCACAAATATTTACTATTTAAGATATTGATAAAAAAAATTCAATTCATACATGTAAAATAGCAATGAAATATTAACAAGAATAACTATTAACTATGCTTTCCCAATTTACAGAAACAAAACTTTATAATAGTGAAACTTAGAAAAAAAAATTACTTAAAAAATAACAACAATTGATTAAATGTGTTAAATTCTCATGCTATATCACATAAAAATATGTAACAGACTCTAACATATATGTACAAAAACAAATCATAACTGAAGCAGATTTGACATCAATTCAATATAATTCTTATTATCGATGGATTATTTTATTTATAGAACTGGCAAATTCCTCAATAAATTTTCATAACTATTTCCTTCACATTAAATAACAATTGGAAAACATTTAAATTTAAAATGAAGAATAAAATTCAATCAAGCATTAGATACAATGAAAAGAAGAGAAAAGAAATGTAACTTACCTAATTAAACATGTTATCAAATTAACATTTTGGATGTTTTGAGAATATTTTAATCCTTTTAGCAATTCCGTTAAATGTTCCATTTCAATAAAAAATTTCCATGATATCTTATCTTCTAGTAAATGTTTGAGGAAAATCATTATCTAATAATGAAAAAACGATAAATATTTAAATAAGGTATATAAGTTTTAAGAAGTACATAAATATTTAAAATTTGTTGTTACAACTTAATAGTAGTCAAACAGATGTAATTTTATGACAAATTATGAAATAACAATAAATAAATACAAAGATATATCTCTAAATATTCGAATGATCAAATTAATAATTATAAGCTAATTTTATTTTTCTCTTACTTAAAAACCATAATAACTAGAATAAGTTTTCCTTTCATATTCAAATAAAAAAAAATCAGAATAAATAAGAAAATTTGCAATACTCTCCCTTTTTTAAAAAGAATGTACTTTAAAATCATTATAATTAAATCGATAAATAATATTATCGTAATAATTCATTAGTCCTGTACTTATCATTTATATTTGCCTATCTGTGGAACTGTTCATTAGCACTTTTTTAAACTATTCATGAATGTGATCATATTTGTGATTACAGAGTTCTCCCTTCAAGGCCTGCAGTATCAGATATGTGATTAGCCTTTCTGAGTCTTGAGGCTTGTGATCACACCAGCACTGGAATGCTTTATTTATATAAGTTTTAAATTATTATATTTTTGTAACATATTTTTATTATAAGTTTCATATTTTATTATATTTATTCATCATTATTTTATTTTTTCATATATTATATTTTATTTATATCATTTTTTAAATTTATTTCAGCATATTTAATTGTAGTAATAATTTTATATAAATATTTAAATGAAATTAGGCTTCACAGAGTAAATCGGCCAGTCCTGTACATTCATATATTTTTGGAGTGAATGGGCTTGAAGTGCTTATTTCTTCTTTTGCCTGTCCTGAATGGGTTATAAGTAAGGACTGCATGCAATTAAAGATAAATAAATATTTCCCCAACAATAATCCCATACAGCTTTAAGAATTTTTATTAGCAATTCAGTTTCCAATTATTGTTGTTAGAAGGAGTGTCATATGTCTAGCACATTTATATCAAGTCATTGACAAATATATATTTACCAAAATTTATTACTCATATGAAAAATGAATAAAAAGTTACCTGCAGCCCACTAAGTTAAAAAAAAAAAAAGTAAATCTCGAACATCAAATATCAGTAGATGCATTAAATGTAAGCATTTTAAGTTTTAAAAAATATTAATTTGATTAAATTAAATAAATAGAAAAATATGTGTTCAATGTATATCAACTATAATGGGAAATATTTTCAGTAGTCAAAACTGAGAAAAAAAAAAAGAAATTCTTATGTTCCTTCTATCTCAAATTTTTTTTTTTTTTTTTTCTCTTTATATTTTTAACTTGGAACAAAACTGAAGAGTATTTTTGATGATTTATTATCTAGTTAAAAATTATGTGCATCATGATTTCATTCAACTCAAAATTTTCATTTAAATTACAAATATATTCATGAGGAAAGTTGGTTTTTATACATTTTGTTTAAAACGCATAATGAAAAGTCCATTACTTAAATTTACAGAAAAAAACTTAAAAAAATATTTTTTAACGTAATTTGATACAATACCACATAAATAACTTCTTCATATCTGCCATCAAATTTTTCATTAGAAGATAGCTGCATAAAAGAAAATGAATATATCAGAAAATAAATAAATAATACTGTCAAAACATATTTATTAATTGCATTGAAAAAGAAATTGCATTTATTACCACTTAAGAATATGCTACAGCAAAAAATGTTACTTGTGGTTAGTAACAATAATAAAACATAACTGAAAACATAAGTATATTCTGAGCAATAATTAAGTATAGTTTATAATAAAGAATATCTTTTTGTTATTCTTTCCTGGAAAGATATGTGCATTTTATTTCAAAATATTTATATAACTTAAAAAAAAAAGAGTTGCTTAACATTTTTAAAAATTTATTAGTCTGAATATTCATAACATCTAACCTTTCATGTAAGAATTTGAAAATTTAAAACAAATTATTAGAAATAATAAAAAACATAACATTTTAATTAAAAATATCTTAATCATTAGAAATTTAATTTTTTTTCATGGTCATGCCTGTTAATCATTATTTTTCCCAAAACAAAATTTTAAAAGGCATAATAATTATGGTTCTAACATAGGTTTTTAAAGGCAACAGTAAATTGAATATTTATATTAGATAATTATACTTAATATACAATATAATTAAATATCGTATAGTAATAATAATAATATAAATATACAATATTAATTTGTTATGATTCTTGAATGCTGAAAAATGTTGTTTTATTATTTTAGAAAATTTTCAAGCTTACCATAGAGTTTGATTCCATCAAATGATGAAATAATACAAATACACATTTTTCTTTTTGTTGCACATCAAACTTTTGCTTAGTCATTAGAGTTCTTAAAATTCTTAGGCCATTCACAACTGCTTCACAATTTGTACCAACAGATGTATTATAAATAACTTCAGTGATTGGATCTAGCAAAAAGGCAAGAATCAAAACTTAATGTAAAATAAAAGTTTTGCAACTCTAATTTACAATTTAAAAATGCAATAGTACATTAATGTTAAAAAAATATATAACTCAAAATATTCATATATATATATATATATATATATATATATATATATATATATATAAACAATTTAAATTCAATTTATTATGAAATATATATTTATTTCATAATAAATCAAATATAAATTAGTTTTATACAGTTTCCAAAATGCATAACTTACTTAAAAAAAGGTTATTTCTTTCTATTTTATATTATTTAGAGATATATTTTGATCTTTTTCTCTCTCATTTTTTTAAAATCAGTTGCTTTCTTAACAAGAAGTTAAAAAATATGTTTCCTTTAACATAATTTACTAGATTTCAAAAACTTTATTTGTAAATAACACTAAATAAATATTTAAAAAATAATATAGTTACTACTAAAATTACTAAATTTTTTTATTCAAATTAAAATTAATAAATATTTTTATGTAATAGCAAACTAATTTATTGAAATAAAATAATACCAATGATTTGTAAAGAGGAACAAAAGTTAGGTAAACAAAGACTTTCCTTAAATAATGAAAAAAAATTTACTTTTTATAATAATTTGAATCACACTCAATAGACTATTTACACTTGGTCAGAAAAATTACTCAACTGTAGGTAGTAAACTTACCAATTAATTGGTATTTCCTTAAATCAACATCTTGATCCTTCACCAATTTTGTGATAAGTCGGATAATGTTACATAAATTTTTATCTTTAATTTTCATCTATAAAAGAAATCTTTTTTTCAATTACTGTATTTCAAAGTTCAAAATTTTTAATTCAGCTCAAAAAAAATTTACATCATATGCATACAGAATTTTTAGATATTTAAATATTACTTTATTGACTCACATTTTTAAATAAATATTTTGTTAGAAATTACTTTTATTTAATCTTGAAATTAGTTTTATATATAATAAATATTTATTCCAAAATACTTTCTAGTTTAATCTAAAATTTGAAAAATCTTTTAAAAATACTTCAAGCAATAGCATTCCCTGTTTTTATTTTTATTTCACACAAATTCCTAAATGAATTTTTGTAGGAAATTTAAAAATTTTGTATGGAAAGGGAATTTCATAATAACAATTTATATTTTAAAAAGCATCTGTAAATTTCGGTCACTTTAGTATTTTTCTTTTCAAATAATACAATTAAAATTTTTGAAAAATAAAATTACAGAACATACTTATGGAAAAATGTTTTTCTTACAAAAACAATTTAGAATAAGAGTGAACATGTCCCAAGTAAATTTTAAGAGAATTTAGTAAAGAGCAAAACTGAAAAGATAACATGCTCTTATCAATTAAAAAAAAAAAAATTGCACCTTAATTTAGTATGAAAATTTACGATTTTGTCATAAAATGATTTAGTTCACATACATTCAGTTTCATAAAACAAAATGAATATGATTCATACTTCAAGTAAAAGTTTCACTATATGCAAACTCAAAACCGGAAAATTTGTATCTAATAGTTTGAAGAGTAATTTTAATAGAGGTAGTCTGCTTTCAAACATTAGCAAAAAAGCATTTCTTTTCTCCAATGCAGCATAAATATTTTTTACAATAAAGACAGCATCCTCTTCTTTTTTCTTATTTCCTGTAAGATAATTAAAAATTACTCTTTTTTTTATAAAATACAATCAATACATGTGTCTATATTATTTCTCAAAAAATGAAATCAAATTATCTGTTACACAAAAAATTTCATTTTGATTATATAGAATGCATAGTTGTATTAAAAAAGAAACATATTTGTTCAGAAAATATATCTTTACAAAACAAAAAAATAATTAATATAAGCGTGCATTTTAATATATATATTAATAATGTACTAAGTCATTTTTAGTGTTTAGATACTTCTCAAAATCATTCAGCAGACAAGTTTTATAAATACTGAAAATAAGAGATGATTATAAGCCACATTCCTTTTTATTCCAAAAGGAGAAGATAAATATATAATTGAATAAAGCACACAATGTCATAATTCGTCAAAATAAAATATAAGATTCCATAAGTAACATCGTGACATTGGGCTATTCGCGGTTTCTCTTCACTAAGCTTGGGGACTTTTAATTAAGATTGATTGCTTTTGCTAAACAACCTTTGCCCAACTAAAAATGAAACGTGAATATGCAGATAGGAAGCAGGTAGAAATGAAGTGAAGCGGAAGAGTTAGGAAATATATATACTCCGACTGAAAGCCGCGATAGAGAGGCTGAAGGAGAAATGGAAAGAGAGGTTGAAGGAGGAGTTGAAAGAGGTGGAAAGAGAGGTGGAAGTGGATGATTAGAGTAAAAGTGACGCGATCCAAGAGATTTAATTATTACAGTTTTCAACAGTTGATCTAGAGTCTGTGTTGCAGTAGAGGAAGGATTAATGATAAGAGTCTGTTAGGTTACTATTGAAGGGTTGAACTAGGTTAATAGAATTCTTCCCCGGGACAGCATAATCAATTGTTGTTATATTAATTAGAAGTTAATAAATTCCGTAAATATTGTTCTAGTGTCTCTTTGATTGATTATTGTGTCTTAGTGTTTAATAATTGAATCTAACTATGGCACAAGAGGCAGCCCAGATCAGGCAGGCGTCACAACATAGATGATTAAAATGTTACATAGATCTAATTTGTGAAGTTCAAAAAGTTATTAAACTTTTTACTTGTTTAGATATACCTCTAATAATTTTGTATACACCTACAGTTATTCCTCCAACCTAACTAAAAATCACTGATAATTCTACTTAATACATCATAACGGCAAAAAATAGAAATATAAAATGCTTGCGCTTACATTCGTCAAAAAAAGAAAGAAGGAAAGAAAGAAAGATTTTTCAAATTTTCCACAATTATTGTCACAGCTTCACAAAAATAATATCAATGTTTGATCAATAGCTTGAAAATGATTGATTAATTCTTTATCTACACGTCAAGCTTAAAGCAACACGAGGGCTATCATTATAAAGATACTTCGTAATAGTTACCTCAGGTCAAGTGACGAGGACGAACCTGAAGTGACTCCACATTCTCCAAACTTCCATATCTCACCGTGAGTGGTGTGTAGATCCAACTGTTTTTTTAACACGATTTTGAAATAACACGGTTCACCAATGTTCTTTTTTACACGAATTTTTTGTTCAAACACGAGTCTCAAAAAAAAAAAATTCCAAATATTCAAATACTGTTTTTACTACCTAATACTTAGTCGTATTCAGTCATTCGATCAAGGTGTTATAGCAGCATTTAAAATGCAATACATACAGAAAATGTTTAAATATATTTTAAACTCAGTGGAAGAAAGAAATTTGACTGTTGCGAAAGCACGGAGAAAGTTTACGATTATGGATTGCATTACACATGCTTCATTTGCCATCAAACAGTTGCGACAATTCGATCTTAAATGCTTGTTGGAAAAAATATTGCCGCCAAGTGTCAAAAGTGGAAGTTTCGTAGTACAAAAATCAGCTGTGTGTTCTGAAATCATAACTCTAACAAATGCAATTGGTGGCAAAGGTTTTAACAACATGCAAATGACTGACATCGGATAATTGATGCTAGAGAGCCCTTTGGATAAGGACGATTTGATCGAATTTATGACAGTTTATGATAGTAAAAAAGTCTTCGAAGGTGAAGTTCAGCTATTAACAGCTAATTTAATTCACGAAGGCTTGAAATTTGCAACAAGAATGAAGCATCTTCTTACTCATAATCCTAAGATGGAGCGTGCACTAAAATTTCAAAGTAATTTAAGTTTTGTGTAGCAGGATATCAAGAATTAAACAACTTGAGAAACAAACAAACAGTCGCTAATAACAAACTTTGTAACAACAAAAACAAACAGAGGTCGTTAATAACGAATGAAATTCTTCATTTGAATCAAAGCTGACAGTTGTGCTAGACATATATGACACATCTACTGATGATAACATTTTGATCCAGTTCGTAATAAACGTGGTCGCTTGTTATCAAGTAGCGATGAATAGTTGCTAAATAGTTTTAACCCTAATTTCAATTTGAATTTTTGTATATTGTACGTACTTATAGATTGTACACTAATTTTAATTTTTTCTGTTATAAAACTGAATTGCTTGTTTCATAAATATGTAATATGGATTTCATTATTACTTTTTTGCACGATTTTTTGGAGAAATAAGTGGGTTTTTTTTTTTTTTAAATTTTACATGATTTTTTAAAGTTACGTAACGTATCCCCAAATTTACTATATGTCTCAAGTATTTTTTTACACGAATTTTTTTTTTTTTTTTTTGCATGGTTTTCTGAGAAACGTATCTACCATGTAAAAAAAGAATTGGGTGTATATATAATAGCAGATAAACCTTATTTAGCTTTTTATCCATCGTAACTAAAATTATTACGAACTAATAATAATGTTCTTGAAACTGATAATTTAGATATTTAAATAGTGTTAATTATGAAA
Source organism: Nephila pilipes (assembly GCA_019974015.1). NCBI lineage: Eukaryota > Metazoa > Arthropoda > Arachnida > Araneae > Nephilidae > Nephila > Nephila pilipes. Next base: position 317,369 of record BMAW01007544.1, on the reverse strand, counting down.
TTTATAATAATATTTATGATAAGAGAGTAACCTTTAATTCTTTTGTGTACAAGTTATCTTTCTGAAGCAATAAACAAAGTGTAACGATTTTTAGAAAATTTATAATTATATTACAATTTAAATATCTAAATTATCAGTTTAAGAACATTATTATTAGTTTGTGATAACAAAATGTTAATTAATATTTCTTCTTATATTCATAAAAATTTAGATAAATTTTACAAAATATGCCTGCAGGCTAATTATCCAATTAATTTCCTTAAAACAATTTAAAATACAATAATTATAAAAATATTTTATTTTACTAATGATTTTGGAAAATCACACAAAAAATTTAATTTTTTTTACTGATAATTAATTTTATAATTTTGCACTTTATAATATAAAATTAAACGCACACCCAGTCCACAGCTTGTGAAAGCATTTATTTACTTTAAATCCATTCTTTCCCCCTTTTTTTTTTTCCTTTTATGTAAGTTTACATTACTTTCTATCAATTTATTATACTTTTACATTCATGAAGTTTTTTCTGAAATTATTTTTAGCATATAATATTTTTTTTTGCATATAATTTTTTTTTTTTTTTTTTTTTTTTTTTTAATATTTCTTCTGTAATTTTAAAACATTTCTTTAGTTTGTATTATTTTTACATTAATAATTCTAACAGCCTTTTATTTATGATTTGTATTTCTTTGTTTTATTATATATTTCGTTTATTTTATTACATTTAATTACACATAAATATCAAATTTATATATTTAAATAGATACATAATGTGTGTGTGCGTGCGTGTGTTGTTAAATGGCATAAACATTATTATTTTTTTGAAACTTTTCAATGCAGAAAATATTTCAACATCAAATGTTTATAACATTCATTTAACATTAGAGAACCTATTTTGAGGTCCAATAACTTATAAACAGCCTAGAAGAATTTTCATAGTTCACTTTAAAATGAGGAATTGTATACAAGAGTCGGCAAGCATGCTTATGCTAATAGGATTAATTAACTAACCCATAAACATCGTAAGTTAGTTCCCTCTGAGCTTTTAATATTTGCACCAATTTTGTTGAGCTCCAATAAAAATTCCAAAATATCCTTTTTTTTTTTTTTTTTTGATTATTGTACAAAATTGTTAATACAGCTAAAATCAATATTTGCTATAATTATTGCTTTATATAACATTGAAGTTGCTACACTAGCTTGTTACTTCTCCGAAATTTTTGATGTAATTTATCATTTCTAAAAGAATATATTTATACTAAAAGATCTAAGAATAGTGATGAAGAAAGCATATCAAATATATAAACAAAACTATTTTTCCCAACAAATCACTCTATAAAAAATTAATACATATATTACAGCTTTATCATAAAAAAAATAATATTCTCATAAAAACTAAAATATTTTTTACTTACCTAACCTAATATATTTTTCTAAAGAAGGTAATAAAGAAGTAAGCTCATCTGATAACTGCTGAATAGCTTTTTCTTCTTTTTTATCATTTAAGCGATCATTATTTGGGACAATACTAGAACTAGACCTATACAAAAATAATGAAAATTTGCAATGGAGATAGAAAATTAATGAAGTACATACATTTTATAAGAAAATCAAAATTATATTTTTTTCAAATTGAATAATTCAATTGAAATGAAATATACCTTTATTACTTTATGAAGTACAAATACACAATTTACTAACGAATATTTTTAACATACATAAACTCTTTATCAGTTATTAGAATATTAAATGTTTGTTATTAAAAACAAATATGAATCTAGTTTTTGGCAAATATTAACAGACAAAAAAGTATAAAACATTAATTTATTTATAAACTATGATTTGACTTTTCGTCAGAATAACGTATGATTAAAAACTAATCTGAAAAAGATAATATAAGCCAAGGAAATGAAATCAAAGATATTCCAAATCAAAACATTAAATTGTAAATTAACTATAGTATAAAAATTCTTCGGTGATCATGTTAATTGATTTTTTTACAGGTACACATAAAGTCTTAGAAATCATATTCGTTGAACATAATATACAAACAAATACTTGCTTAAGTAAACTTACATAAACAAAACAGGAATAACAACGAAGTTGTTCTGTAATTCATAGAAGAGTTTGATGTTGAGCTTCCTGCTAAACTCTGGGATTTTTTTTAGCCACCAAAGGGGTTATTGTTTTAGTTGGATCACTTTTCAATTTGTAATCATTCCCTTCTATTTTATTTATATTAAGCTTCAATTTAATAATTTTTCGTTTGCTTTAATTTTAATTACATGTAGGTGATATAATATGCAATTAATAATTTATCGCTTACTTTAATTTTAATTGCATGTAGGTGATATAATATGCAATTTAATAATTTATCGTTTGGTTTAATTTTAATAACATTTAGCTTAAATATTTTCAATTAAAAATTTACCTTTTGCTTTAATTTTAATTACATGTAGCTGATATAATATTCAATTTAATAATTTATTGTTTTCTTTAATTTTAATATCGGGAAAAGTTTACTACTGTCCATTTCTCAATATTTCATCGTTTACTTTAATTCTTATATTTAATTGAGTAATTTAATAATAATTATTTTTAAAAAGTGCACCTAGGATGGCTATATCTATTATTTGCAAAACTTTGCATAGAACATTTTTTTTTTTAAATTTTTACTGACAATATCTATTATTTTCAATTTTTATATTTTATACTTTTACTTCATTGTCACTATTTAAAAGTAAAAGTTATTTTTTAAAAGTCAACTTTTTATTTCCTTTCAAAATAATTTCCGTTGTATCATATCTACTCCCGCTTTTTTTTCTCTGCCACTTCCCCATTATCCATTCGGTGTTCTTTCATGCACCTCTTCAAGCGTGGAAACGAGACAAAATCACACGGAGCAAGGTCTAGTGAGTAAAGTGCGTGGGGCTAGGGAGTCATATAAGTTTGACCAAACACTGGTACACTGAGATGACTCTTTTTTTTTTTTTCTGATCAATCAGAACCCGAGGCACAAATTCGATAGTGACCCTTCTTATTCCCGGTTCTTCGGTTAAAATTAGCTGAACTGAGCTTCAAGGCAATCTAGTAAACTCTGCCATGTGTTCAATGTTCATGGTCGTCGGTCTTCTTAAAATTTCCTCGACATTTTAGTCTGCTTGAGAAATTGACGGACGTGAGGAACGAGGTTTGTCATCAATCGATATGTAGCCATTTTTGAAACGAAGAAACCACTCCTACACTTGATGTTTTTCCAAAGCATCGTCTTATTGTTTATTGTTTTATAGGATATAAAGCAACAATGACTATTATGGCGCCCAGTGTGGTAACGTGTAATATAGTCACGGGGAAGAAAGAGTTAAATGAAACTGACGTGACAGATTCTAAACCCTGGGCGTACAAGAGCGCTTCTGATGACGTCACTTTCAGGCGAGGCTCAACATAAATCATGATTGTGAATGAATTATGATTGCATTCACTACAAGCTAAACTAACCTGACTAGGAAACATCAAAACATTTAATCATTCGTGGTGGTCAAATTATTATTTCTTCTCGTCCAGTGTGTGCTGCACAGATCTAGTGAATTGATCAAATATTAAATATTCATGTAAAGGCAGCTATTTAATGGGAAGGAATCACTAATCATTTCTTATTATATGAAATTCCCAGATCTGTTTCTTAGGGAAGAACTAGCGAATAAATTGCAGGAGTCCAATGACTTCAAAATTGTTTCTTAAACCTTAAACCCAACAAGAATTCTCCTCAGTCTTAATCACAATATCATAGGAACATTTCTCCCTGAAAAAGTAAAACTTTAACCATCGCGTTCAGAACTTAATTGAACTGGCACATTCATTTCCAAACTCCCACACCACCCTTTCGGGATGACTTGGGACCCCGACCAGATTTAATGTGCATCAGCCCCGGCAGGTCTTTAAAGGCATCAATCTCGAATCCAGGACTCAACGAAAACAACGCCGGCTACTAGTCCACGATCATGGCCATTAGACTACCACGGCCATCTGCATTGGGGATAACAATTCCGCCATATTTTACATTTTTCAGTTAATTCCTCAAAGGGAAGATATATTTTGCCGGATTCCCCCCCCCCTTATTTCCGTTTTTCGCAAATTTACTACAATGTAATCATAACGGAATCAAAAATAACTATCTGGTTAAACATTCCTCCTTTTTCGCAATCAGATAAATGGTTATTCCAGGAAACGTTTTTAAAAGCAGATGAATTGTTTCTCGTTCCTAATAAAGATCTTTTTCTGAAAAGACAGACTAGTTCGAGGATTATTAATAGCGGTTCCAGCAAATATCTCTGCACGACAAATTCCTACAGAGTAGCACATGAGTCAGTTGAAGTCTTGTAGTTCAAATCATTATAAGTAACAGCTCTTTTTATATAATAACTATATACACTTCACGGGGACTAAACGTTTTATTAATAAAACTTTTTTTAGAATCCCTGACAAATCATCTTCATTATTGCAGATTTTAACCTACATCATCTGTTGGTGGTTCCGATTACGTTTCGATATATAGTAGAGATTTTTGGAATAGTTAACGGATTTAAATTTTTTTCCTTCTTATTGCCTCTATCCTCATGCACGGAAATACAATACGCAAGGCTTTCTTCACAATAGGTCTCTCAATCTTTTCAAGCTACACTAATAAGCTGTGTATTAGGTTACTCATTTAAAAGTGATTACTGTCCCATTATTGCAGAGCATTACTCAAACACAATAAGCGATTCAAAAATAAATAAATAAACTGCTACTTAACGATTAAACAAGCCCAATTTAAATAAGGAAGCCCTGAAAATAAACTGTTAACCTCTTTGATACATTCTCTGGGATAATTTGAAATATCGCTACAGAAATTCGACTGTCAAAAATATTATTCCCAACAGCATCTGTAACGCGAGGGTCGTTCAATAAGAGAATCCAAGAGATGGCTCACGTAGCATAGAAAATAGTTTGTTTTTCACAAGAATTACAACTCGTTAGACAGCTGTCTAAGTCTCAGTTATTTCCATCACATGGTTTCTTTTGTTTGTCGATTGAATTTAGAAACTTATGTTTGTTTACAAAAATGGGAGAAGTGAGTTTCGAGAGATGATTAAACACTTATATTTCAAAGGCTTAACACCGAAAAATATAAAAACGGAACTGGATGAAGTTCATGGTACAACACCGTACATGTGTTACTGTGTTTGCTCTGTTTACAATTGGGTAAGTGAATTTAAACGTGGCCGTACATCATGAAAAAACAGATGTCGTCCGGGAAGTCCACTGGAAGTGACTTCTCCCGGAATGATTGACAAAATCCATGACATAGTTTTGAGTGATCAACGAAACAGAGCGCGAAATGATAGACGCCATTGACATATCGCAAGGAAGAGGATTTTCAATTTTGCACGAAAGTTTGGTGTGAAAAAAATATCGGGCAGATGGGAGGCCCGTTTGCTCTCAGAGGAAAATAAAGGCAATCGTGTGGTCAACTCTAAGGCTATTTTGGCCCTTTTTCGTCGTATTCCTGACGAGTTTCTGTGTCGATAAATAATTGTGGACGAAACGTGGATACTCTAATACACTCCAGAGACAAAGGAACAGTCAAAACATTAGTTTTTGAAGGCTAACGGACTGTGAAGAAAGCAAAGACGGTGAAATCGGCCGGCAAGATGATGGTCACGGTTTTTTTTATGATGCACGCGGTAACATCTGCATCAAATACATGGAAAAACAAAAACAAAAATCACTGGAGGATATTATGCGTCGTTATTGCATTGGTTGAGCGAAGAAATCAAGAAAACACGTCCTTATTTGAATAACCGGTAAAAAACGAATTTTTGACAGTTTGAGTTAAAAAAAAAAAAAACACCTATAAAAAAGATCCTCTTCCAACAAGACAATGTACGGGTACACACCTGTACAGTGGCGATGGCCAAATTCATGAAATTATTCGAATTATTACAAATCCACCATATTCACCTGATTTGGGCCTCGGTGACTTTTTTTTTATTTCCAAATTTTAAAAAACGGCACAGTGGATAACAATTCCCGTCAAAAGAAGAAGTCATCGTCCAAAAAGATGCCTATTTTGAGGACCTTCCGAAATCTTACTTTTTAGATGGGTTTTAACAGTTGGAGTGAGTGAATGTAAAGTTTAATGGCGCAAGAACCAGATGTGGCTATGCTGCACCATACAATAGTTAACTGTGGTCTAGACGTGGAGAAATTGGAAAAAAAAAAGGACAAAAATTGGTTGACAAGTAGGAGGGTTGAAAATAGAAAATGATCGCTGAGTAACTCGAGGGCGCGTCATCTGTATTTACCAAAGACAGTAAACCCCATAGGAAAGAAAAAGATCACTGGGGTGCCTCGGGGTTTAAACAGTTGGAGAAACACTTAGAAAAGTGTATAGAGTTAAAAGGAGAACGTGTTGGGAAAAAAATCTACCTAAAATAATATGTTTTCCTAACTTTTTCTGAATACTTGTTGAACAACCCTCATAATCTACAAGATGAAAAAAAATCTGAGAAAAGTCCATACATGATATTTCTCCTCAACTATGGATTAAATATAAGCAAAATATTAGATACAACTGAGATTCCATTATGAAGACGAAAAGAAAAAAAATGCTTGAATGGAATATGTAAAAATGTACTTGATCCCAGAATCTTTTACGAAACCTTAAGAAAATTCCAACTAAATAAGAATGCAAAACTATTATTACATGCATTTCAATATAATACACCGAAAATCGAAGCACCGATGGCTCTGAAGTAAAACTCTCATCAAGAGAAAGAAAGTTCTCGGTTTCAAAACCCAGGTCTGACAATATTGAAAATTCATGCAAAAGTTTTATTTAATTGTTCTCTTTTTTTCATTATAATTTCTAATACCTTCCAGAATATTCTTTACATTTCTGGAGTAGAGTTCTGGAATATTCCTCTGTAGTATATAAAGGCATGCATTCTCAGTCTGTGATAACTATCAGCCAAATGTAGTTGCTCTTAGTTTGTTCATAAAGCCAAGGTATTCGGACATCTGTTGAATGTTCAATTCAGCCTCTTTCAACATCTACTTGACAATAAGAGCAGATTTATAACTCAGCTTCAAAAACTGGTTTTTGCGAATTGTTTCGCATCCAATAACGATTCTCAAGAGCAGATTCCCTAAAATTTTCTCAGCAAAGAGAATAACCTACTTAATAAGTCATTCCACATTTCTGAATTAATTAGACATCTATACTATTAACAATAAAAATGGGATGGAAAATACTAATAAGAACTTTTGTTCCAGCAAATAATTTGCATCATTGGTAAATATCCAAAATTTGAATATTATACCGAATGGAACAAATAACAGAAAAGAGGAAATTCGAAACATCCGGATCTTCAGTAGAACTATCATCACCTCTGGCCTTTTGCACAAATTTTATTTACAGGATAATGCAATTTATAGTACTTGCAACAAAATAATTACTTGAAACAGATTCTGTTCAGCAACGTCAATTACAATCTCATCGGAAAAATCTCTGGAATGTATTCAAAATCGATATAAAAGCCTTAGCTGCTCCATATACCTCATAAACCAATCACTTGCAAATAATTTTTTAAAATTATTATACACATTTTAGTGCGAAAACTTCTTTAGGAATGAAAAATTGATTCTCATAATTTTGAGTCTCAGTCAAGTGAAAGGAAAACACCGGAGCTGGTTCCTTTCTTCAAACTTCCATATCATGCCAAGGGAGGACTTGGAGCCTCCATAGGTTTAACATGCATCAGCTCCATCACACAGCCAGTAACAAATCCAAGATTCAACAGAAACAACGCTGATAGTGAGCTATCATTATTAACCATTAGGCTATCATGGCTATATGGAAACAATGAAAACATAATAACAAGTATGAAAAAAATTACTTTAAAATGAATAAATGAGTAAATTTATTAAAAAATCATTTAAAAAATTTTAAAAGCTGAAATGAAAAAAAAAAAAAAAAAAAAAAAAAAAAAAAAGCTTTAAAAAAGTAAAAGTCTTACAATATATTTGACAAAACTATACTTAAACATAACACTTTTTCATAACATTCCATTCCTTAATCTCCTAATATTTAAAACTATTCAAATTCATTCAGTTCAGTTCTTCGGGAAACAACATAAAAATATTGAATTGTAAGTAAATTTTCAAAAAGTTCAATGACTATATCTTTAAAATAATCACTCACTCACTCACACATAAATGTAATAATGATTCAATTAAACTTAATTTCCCATTTTCCTGTACTTTACCACAGAAAAGAATTCAACTCTTATTTCTTAATACATTTCCATTTAAGCTTTTAATTTATGTGATCAAGCAATCTGATTCTGCATAAGTTGTCATTTTCCCACAATCTAAACTAGTAAGGAGATTTCCCTCCCAACATTTAGCCAGCATGTAAAATACCTAAGGATTCCTAAATCTAATTATGTGTGTTTGTGTGTGTGTGTGTGTGTATTGCTTTTATTCTCTCAGCATAATAGTCAAACCTTACTTTTAAATTTAAGATCTGTTAAAATACTGCTTGGTAACTGTCAAACAACAACAACAAAATTTGCAAAAACACTTCTCTGGAAATTGTGTAAAAAATGTGTGTAGTGTAAAATCTTATAGAACCATCAAGCTAAATATATACCCAAATCAGTGTTTATGAATTAATGAAAACCAAAACTTCAAGTAGAGTATGGGGAGATAAGAATCTTGTCATTATTTACAGAAGATAATGTTGTAAATATTTTATTTTAATAGTAAGTAATAAACACAAAATGTTTTAAGATTCCATTAAAATGCATGAGATAATTGTTAAGCCCTCAGATGTTAGAAGCTGTTGCCCTCAGAAGCTGTTGAAGTTACATTTGCTCTAAAAACATTCTAGAGGCCATGAAAATAGTACCATATCTCAAGAGGACAGATATGTATTTTAGTAGAAAAAGGACCAGAAATCTTATACCTTGCGAGAGAGCTGCAAATCTTGCACATGTTACCAATGTTTGAGCATTTGTCAGAATTGTTTTTCAAAAATGAGATTATTACAGTTCATCTGAAAAATTTAATAACATTCATTCCATTACGAATCCACTACCAAAAAAATTATATGAATCAGTAATAAGCATATTTATTTTAGTCAGAAACAGTGGTCAAACAATATTTCTAAGACTTTTCTGATGAGTGAATGAAATTCAATAGCTCAAGAGCCAAACATGGCTATATGCTGTGCCAAACAAGGTGTAATTGTATTCTAGATATTAAGAAAATGTTCAAAAAGAGAGAGAGAGAGAAAATGGTTGACAAGAAGAAAGGTTAAAAAAAGAGAAAGATCCTGGGGACATGTTACTCATGTTTACCCATACAGTAAAACCCACGGAAAAGAAATGATAACTATGGTATCTCAGGGCCATGATTCCCATACTAACCTTAAAAAGGCAAGACCAACTGACTTTTCTGATGAATTATAATTTATCATCAAGAGTGACTCTGGATACCATAAGTACAGAAAGAAAAAGAAATTCATTATCAAAACTAATATTCCCATGAAGTTGATTAACATGGTTGAGAATGATGAAGGTAATATACCACTTCAAACTTTTGATAAGAGCACAGTGACACATCATAATATTGTGTTGACATTCTTAACAATTTGGTCTTTTTGGTGCAGTGGGTTCAGACCATTTATTCGAGGATGTCAATACATACCTTTACAGACCAGCAGAAGTATTCAAGTCACTAGAAGGGGGGAATATTGAACAAACGACTTGACCTGCATATTCCTTACACTTAAATTCTATAGGGAATTGGTTTTAAATTTTTCTTCAATGTACTTCCAGAATATGACATCATGTCTGATGTGCTCCTTGATTATAACTTAAATTCTTATGTATCTTCGCAAAATACAAAATTTCTAAAAAGTGGTGCTCAGAATTTTTCATTGAGCAAAGGTAGTGGTGTTAATATTTTGAAAGCTTCTATTTGATCTATTTGAAAAATATTTAGAAAACAGCAAAACTTTTGTCCAGTTTTGTAATAAGGAGACCTAATTTCTGAACTCTTATATTATATAAACTTTTTCTCAGTTTTCCTTTATATCATCATAGATGAAATATGTAACTATCTTCCTTTATTAATGAGGAAATTTAGTACTGAGATTATACACAAAATTATTTAATTAATCATATATATGTTGTGTATGTGCACACCTTATTTATAATTATCAACAATATTCAAATAATTTTACTTTGAAATACTTTATGAGTACAATTGATGAGTTTCTCTAACATGTGAAAAATCGTTTACGATTTATTTAATTGGGTAGAATTTCATCCTTGTTCTCATTTACTAAAAGAGGAAGGAATAATTTTGGTTAGTTCAAGTCCTTAATTACTTATAAATAAAAAGTTTTTTATTTCTTTGAATTTACAAGAACTTTGGTAAAATAAGTATTATTTTTCTCTTGCTTCATTTGAAGAACAGTCTCAAGTTCAGTCATTCTACTTTCTTAAATATTTCTTATTTATTTAGTGTAATTGTCAAGCAAGGTGTTTGCACTTTAATTTAAAAGACACAGCTGTCACTTGATTAAGGAAGTATCCAGAAAATAAAAGGGGGAAAACTAAGTATTTTTAAGTTAAGTAAAAACTAAGTAATGCCACTATTTTTATATAAAGAAATCTGTAAAACTTTTAACTCCTAATAACTTCAATTTGAATAAACTCCCATCCCATCTCCCAATGTGGAAGAATATCAAACTTAGTTGAGTACTTCTATAAATATTACTGGCAATAGAATACTTAAGATGATCATACAATTTCAATAAATATTTTTCAAAATAGATTCATGATTCTACAAATGATTTGATTTATTCAGGTAATATACTGAAATGGATCATAATATAGGTAATTACCAAAACTTTTCTTTTCATAAACTCATTATAAAATTACTTATTTAATGTGAACCTAATTTTTCCAAATAGATGGAGAAAAATCACAATTAATGCATTATTCATAATAAAGTAGTTTCATTTCCTCAAAGTCAAACAATAAAGGAATGAAGAATAAACAAATTAATTGATTCATCAAATTTCTTGTTACCTTTGACCACAAGAGGCACTTGATTCCACTTCAAAAGAACTGTACTTTGTATCATGTATGGAGCTAGCATTATTCGTTAGCAAAGAATTCTGAGAAGTGGGACATATATCTAATTTCTCTAAGCTTCCTGATAAACTCTTTGCAGTATAAGAACTTATTTTTTCCTCATCTGCAAAGAAATAACTGTAAAGTATTAATATAACAATACAACATATATTAATAAAACAATATAATATACACAAAATTCTATCAACACATTTCGCACTCAAGAATTTTAATTTCCATTTTTACAGAGAATTTATTAATTACGCAGTCATCATAATTAATTGTTACATTATTTAAAAGAAAAAAGATTATCTTAGAATTGTAATATGCTAATTAAATAAGAAAGAGATATATAACACTCATTAATTTCATGCATTCGAGTCATTCTAATCGTATTATACCTTCTTCTAAGTACTCTAACCCCTAATAAATAATAGTATCAGATTTGAAATTATATAATGAATTCTTATTTCAGCTTTTTTTTATTGAAAATGACAACAAATCCCCGTGCACCATAAAGTATTGCATGGGGATTACAGAAGTAAGTAAGAAAACACATTAAAAAAGGAAAATAACAAAAAGGAAAATTTATGAGAAAAAAGTATTACAATTATTTACAAAAATAACCAAAAGGATTTCTTTTGGATACAAGCCATTGAGAATCAGGAGGCCAATTGATATTGATGCTTTTAAGTGCTTATTTTAGGGTCTTCTTTCACTGACAAATTTAGAACAAAGAAGAACCACCACATTTTCTTTGCCACCAATGTTGCAATCACAGGAAGTCACTGGATCCAAATTATTAAATCTACTGAGGTAACTTTTACAGTTTCCATGACCAGTGAGGAATTGGGTCATTTTGAAATTGGTGAAAAAATGATGACATGACAATCTCATTTCAATGGAAGGGAAATGAACTATTCCAGCTTATTGAGGGGGGGGGGGTGAATAACTGAATATAATGACAAAATTTTCAAAGATGAGATACAAGGGGGGAAGGAGAAGAAAGAGCCTAATTACTATTTAATTACTAAATGATTATGCATGTGTGCAGCAATATTAACAAATATACAATTTGTAATGTACACAGATATATAAATACAATTATACAACATACATGTTAAAGCTTCCTATATTCTCTTTTTAGAATAGTTGAGAGTGTTATATAAACAAGTCATATAAATGTAAATTCATGATCCATACTGATGCATTACCATATATTATTTAAATATATAAAAATCATGCACCTGTTCTCCAAAGTAATAAACATAAAAATGGGGGGAGAGACATAAATTCCCTTTTATTTTAAATTTACATTTCAACCGAAAGAAATTTTTAAATAACACCATTGAAAGGTGATATTAGTTTTAAAATTTCCAATTTTTGAAAACTAAATGCATTTTAAAAGTAAAATTAAGGTTGTTAATAAAAGAAAGAATAATTCTTCACTTAAAAAGCATATTTTTGTATGTGTTAAAAATATGCCTTATTTTTTATTTAAAAACTAAGCACATGACAAAACTTGAAGGAGAAAAATTTGAAAAAAGCAAATTTTTTACATTAGATAGTTCAGAAACACATTTATAGAATACAAATAGGTACTGAACCCTTTTAAAAATGAAAATTTAATATTCTTACATATTAAATAAAATGTAACTCTTATATGCAGGTATATTTAAGAGGGAAGAAATTAGGTGCTACTTATTGATTTAACTGTCCAGGTACCCTTTCACAGAAAATCAAGAGATGCATAAGCATACAGGGAATAAAACATTAAAGGAAGTCGAATACAGAATTTTTTTTTCTCTAAGTGCAAGCAATTTTCGTTTTATTAGTCACCCAAGGGGCTATTGTTTTATTTGGTTCACTTTTGGCGTACCACATCCCTTTTAATGAATTAGATCGCTTTTCAATTTTTTATCCTTTGCTTCAATTTTAATTATATTTAGCTTAAATATATTCAATTTAATAATTTATCATTTCCCTTAATTTTAATATTAGTAAAGTTTACTATTGTCTATTTCTCAATACTTCATCATTTACTTTAATTCTTATATTTAATTGAGTAATTTAATAATTATTATATTTAAAAAAAAGAGAGAGAGAGAGAACCTAGGGTGGCTAAATCTGTTCTCTACAGAACTTGGCATAAAAAAGTTTTAGTTAATTTTTATTTCAAAACCTGTTTTACAAAAGAATAACAAAAACAAAATGGCTCACAATCCCTTTTCATTTTTATGTTACATTATTTAGTTAGTATTTAATAAACCATTTAAATATAATACTTATTAAAAACTATGTTGTAAAATTCAACTAACAACATTGTAAAATTCTACTTACAAAAGTAAGCAATATCATCCTGAATTTTACAAGTATATATTTTATGTATAAAAAGAAATCATAGAAGTAGGAATATTTAGAATTTTAGCAATTTGACAAAAATCAAAACTTTCATTAAAACAATTCAATATAGTGAATACAAAGAACAATTTCATATAAAAAAAAAAAACTGTTTGAATAACAGCACAAAGTTAAATTTATAAAAATTGATACTTACAAGGTAAAGGTGGAAATACAGTAAGTGATTTTTCTATCAGAGCTTTCATATTTGTATTGGAACCTCTTCGATTTGTAAAGATAGGTTTAGTTACAATTGGCTCTAATTTAACATCTGCATCAACAATCTAATAAATGAGAAATTAAAATTAATTTCTGATTTTATTTCTGAAACTACATTTAATTTCTCCCAAAACAAAAACATATATGCTAATCTTTCATAACAACCAATGGTATATTTATGATGATGCATCACCAAGAAACAACAAGCTATACAGCAAGCTAGATTGCTAGTCTCTAATTCATTAATCAAGCTCATAATTAAAATAATATCAATTGTGGGCACAATAGATGAATAATCATGACACTGGGCTTATTGCAAGCAACATTTCAGTTAAGCAGTAGATTTGAATATGATTCTTCTAAAGACTTGTTTAGTAGAGTACCTGATGCATGTCAAATATTGCAGTGATCAAAATATATGTTTACATTGACATGACATGGAGTGGAGTACTAGCTCAGTTGTAGTCATCATCTGATTGTGGTCTGGAATTATAAAGGAGACACATAAGGCTTATATATCCTTACAAGCTCAAGAAGCTGTTCTTTTGTTTATCTTTCCTTGAAAGAACTTATGAAATTGGTTAAGCCTCTGACTAGACAAGAGAGATTAGAAATAACAATGGAGCTAAAAAATAATTCCCTTATTTGAGAGATAAAATAACATTTTCTTTATTTTTTTTATTAAGTTTGATAAGTCAATAGATTTTAAAATATTAGCATTTTAAAATAATTTTAAAACTTTGTTTATTTTTTCAGTCTTCCAAGTGGAATGCAATTAGTGGACTTTATCTAAATCTCTTAGAGAATTGAATTAATATTAAAACATTAAAAGACTTGTTTCAATCGAAAAATTACTAATTTTCAGTCTCTTTCATTGAATTTTGTTGGAAGAATAACAAGAAGTATAATTACAGCAACACTCTATGATTCAACCCATTTCAGAAAAAGAAGTTATTGCAAGTAATAATTTTAGTTTCCAAAATTATTATGTTTCTATTACCAAATTTTACTATCATGTAATTTGTTTATTAAATTACACTTATTTAACCACTTATATTAACGAAATATTTATACACTGTTCGATATTTAATTTTAATGGCTATTGTGAATCAATATTTTTATTAATATTTGAATTTTGATAACTTCTTAATTCTGATACTATTTTAAAATGCATAAATCATTGTTCTACAACAAATAAATATCATATAATTTCTTTTTTTCCTTATGACTCCTTCTCATATTTATAGTTGTTTAAAAAATAAAAAAAAATAGTTTGTCTTATTTTAATTATCATTTATAGATAAATTATTATTGATCAGAGCAGGTGCAATCAAACTTGAATAAAATTTTAATTAAAGGGATTTCACCAACTACATTTGAAATGTATCCCAGTGTATTTCAACTCTTCCAAAGTCTCTATAATATATAAGCATCAAGTCCTTATAGTTAATAAGCTGAATATTATTTAATAGCATATTTTCATTTAGAAATTTTTTAAAAAAATTTACTTACATATAAGTAACAAATCTAACAGATTGTTTACAAAATGATTAGCTTTTTTTAAATAGTATGAACCATACTGAATCAAAAACATTTTGATGAAATATTGTAATCAAGATAATTATTTCTTTAGAGATATATTGTAAATATTGAAATGAAAAATATTAATATTAAAAAATGTAAATAAAAAAAACATTTTATACCTTTTGTGATAGGATAGGTGATAACCTTCTGCTTGGTAAATTAAAGGATTCTTCAGGTTCATACTTTAAAGATTTGATGCTAAAAATGAAAATGTAATTCAGTTATCAGTAAAAAAATACATATAGTAAAAAGAAAAATTAATAAATTACAGAGGTATAATATGCATCATGTTATTATACAAAAAAAAAAGTATGATAAAATATTTTTAGAGACAGGAGTATTAAAAATCAATAGCAAATCCCATTACAAATTTTTAAATTTTATTTCATTACTTACATAAATATTAATTGTGATTATTTATTAATTGCACTGATAAGCAACACAAAGGTTATTGCCTACACATAATATATTAAAATTATGTTATAAAACACTTGACTAAATAATTTTCAAAAATATGAATACAAAACAAAATAAACACAGTTGGAAAATAAAACAAGCACATTTGACAATATTTTCAAATGCTTTAACTTGTTTTAATAGTTGTTCTCTTTTATATTGGTAATGGTATAAATAGGGAATACCATTATCTCACAAAAAAATTTCTTGTTTCTTTCCGAAATTTCCTGATCATGTATAAGCAGTTTAGATATTACTTTATTACAATAAAATGCTACTTTTATTATAATAGAATGTTAACTATTTTATCATTTGTTTAGTTAAAATATACATAACAGTGTTCACAAGATTTTACAAATGCAATAATAATAATATTGAAAAATGTCAGTTAAAAGTCTTAGCTAATCAATAAGAACAGACAAAATTAGAATGAAATAAAAAGAAGAAAAAGAGTTTTAAACCTTGAGCAACTAGAAGGTCTAGATGGCTGTTTCAGTTCACTATACAATGCAGACTGTATGCTATGAAAAAAAAATAAATAAAGTTATTAACAGTTAACTTCAGTAATATAATATTTCATAGTACTATTTTATTTGTAATAATTATGATACACAATTGCAAATGAAAAATTACAATGATAATTATATCATGTACATAAAGATTAAGTGTTGGCATTTTATTTTAATTTTCTATTTTCATCAAATTTTTTCTATATCTGAATTTTCCTTCCTGTTTCAGACAAAACTTAATCAATGAATAATTAAAAAATATTTAATTTTATTTTTTGGCATTCATTAAAAAGCATTTGATCCAGTCAGTTTAATTTTAAGGTATTTTTTTCATCAATGTAAAAGTTTATTTTCATAATAGGTAATAATAAGAAATACTTTATTTTAATAATGAGCATGAACTTCAGACAACGAAAAATACAAAATGCACGGTTCGAATACAAAAGTGAAAAAAGTGTTAATTAAATAATTAAAAATATTTAAAAAATGTAATTTATTCCAAGTATACTGATTCAAAAATTAATCAACAATTTTACAACTTTATTTCAATACTTAACACTGAAAATTGCAGAAAAATTTAATAACCAACTTGGTTAAAGTCAGGAATCTGAATTTAAGAAATAATTTAAAAACCATTGCACTCTAAATGTGAGACCATATATATATATAATTTTTTTTTTTTTTTTTTTTTTCAAATTCAAGAAACTGAAGATAAACAATAATTTTCTGCAAAAAAAGACACAATCAAAAGTCAATTTTAAATTTGAAAAATAGAAAAACAATTTCTTACCTTCTGCTCGTAAAAGGCGATGATGGTCGTCGCGATTCTATTTTCTTAATTTCAGCTTTCACTTCTTTTATGATTTTTACACTACGCTTTTGGTCCATTGGATGAGCATAAAAAGGAAAATATGAATTTTTTTGAAACGTTTCTTCCATTTTTATCAATTCGTCTCACAACAAGACATAATTCTAACAGCAAAAAGTAATAAAAATTCAGTAAATTTCCAATGTACCGATAATTTAATGTTTATTTTTAAAATTTCTCATGAAACGACATGTATTGCGTAGTATCGAAAGCTTGTAAATAATGAATCCTTAATTTAAATTCGAATAAGGAAACGTCATAAGTCGCACACAAGTATGATTCGGAAACAAAACAAAAAAGTTTCTTAGTTGATTTTTAAGTTGCAATGCTCATCTGGTTTCTATGGTTACCACGGTTAAATAATTTAACTGTGAATAACATTTTTCGAGACACATTTATCTGATTTGAAATACTTCCTATTTTCCTTTTTTTTCTGTTGTTAGTTATGTTATCAACAAGCAATGACGTGCTACTTCTTACACAGTGCGTAGCTTCAATGAATGTTTGGTGAAAAAGATGACATCGTTGCTGAGCTAATGCATTATACAGTGAATGAACTCTGAGGCTCTGATTCACTTAAAAGACAACAATTCAATTAAGATCCATCCTCGTCACTTGACTGTGGTTCAGAATTACATGGTCTGTCACCAATAGCCCTAAAGATGCTTCTAGTGCGACGTTAATAAAACTAAAACTAAACATTCATTAAGGTCCTTCTAATCAAAATGTGAGCCCGTAAAGAAAAAGAGCTCACCAAACTAAATACACTTTATTTAGTGAAATATAATAATATTAGGAGTACCGGAAAGTAATGTCGTTTTGTACATTGAATTCAAATAGATACAATTTTATCAAGTTTTCATTTTTAATCAGTGACGTAATCACCCATGTTATCAACCATTTTTTACCATCTAGTGAGCAGATTTCCAATACTGGATCGATAAAGATCAATTGGTTTTTGAGAAAAACATCTGGAGATGGTATTTTTGACATCATCCGAATTTTCAAATGTTTTGCAACTTAAAAATTGTTGTAGTGATCGGAATAAATCAAAATCCGATGATGCAATATCGGGTGAGTATGGTATGTGAGGCAATACCTCCCATCCCAATCCATTAATTTTTTTCCGGAGTTTTTCTTGAGCAGTGCAGTCTTGCATAATCGTGTTTCAGAATGACACCCTTTCTGTTGACGATCGCTGGGAAATTTTCAAAAAAAGATTGATTTACTCGATCCAATTGTTCGTAAAAACCTGTATTCAGAATTTGTCCGAGTTTTTGCGCTTCAAAATGAACGACCCCGGGATATTCCACCAAGCACAGAAAAGCGCCTTAGCCATACTTCTTGGCGATTTATTTGGAGAGAGCTACTGCCTTCTGCTTTTTGGATTATCACAGAGGATCCATTTTTCATCTCCAGTGATCAAGCAATCAAAATACTCTTCTGTACTGTTCCGCTGAAGCAATAAGTTGCAAGAGGTGGATCGGTTAGCTTTGTTTTCTTCGAATAGATTATGTGGTACCGAAACACTTGCTCTTCTTACTTTACCAATCTGCTGCAAATGTTCTTGGATGGTCGAATAAGGTTGGGTAAGAGTGTTTGACCGCTCCTCGATTGTCTGACGCAGATTTGCTTCCATTTCCTGCCCTTAACATTTCATTGTCTAATGTTTTTGGGCTTCCTGATCAGTATGAGTTGGAAAGACCTAAATTACCGGATTTAACTTAGAAAACCACCTTTGGTAATTATGAATGTCTAGGGCAGGGATGGCGAACCAATGGCACGCGACACAATATTTTGGGTACGCCACCGATCACAAAGTTTACTATGAAGCATATTACGGACGAACGAGAGTGATCCTACGCTACGGAGT
Source organism: Nephila pilipes (assembly GCA_019974015.1). Lineage (NCBI taxonomy): Eukaryota > Metazoa > Arthropoda > Arachnida > Araneae > Nephilidae > Nephila > Nephila pilipes. The sequence goes on along the minus strand of BMAW01007544.1, from coordinate 298,268 downwards.
ATTTCAATCTTATCGAAGAAACAAATCCAAAACTTCGAGAAAAATGTATTTTTCACATTTTTATAAATCATACACACGCATAGTACTTATCAGAATTTACATTCTCTTACAAAACTTTCGTTACAAGCATTATTCTATAACAAAACTTTTGACTACACTCCCAACAGAAACAAAAGAAAAATTGTTTTTTCTTCCCGTCTGGCGCCGGAACCCTGGCGCCCTCACACATCAAGTTTCATAACATGGAGTGTTCGTGCGCTGGCAGGATGCACACTCGTTTGTTATTGTAGTTACATCGTGGAGTATAATTGCTAACCATGGATAGTTTATTTACGCATAGCATAATAGTCAGTTTCGTTGACACAACTATATTTTAAAGTTTATTCGTTTTTTAACGACTTTTAACAGTTATTTAACATGACTAATTCAGCAAAAAAAAAAAAAAAAAACAAGAAGTCCAAGATAATAAATGTATCAGAGAATTTCAAACTTGGTGGACTGAAAAATATGGCATGATTAGTGAAGGCGACAAAGTAGTGTATGATTTATGTTCTGGAACAGTGGTATGCAGAACATCGTCTGTGAAACAGCATTTTGAAACAAATCACAAATTCGTTAGTTAAAAAAGTGAACCAGAGCAAAAGGAATTAATTGCAAGGGCTATGAAAGACCGAAATAAACAGTCGACGTCTACGACTAAATATGTTGGCAAAAATTGTCATACGATACAGCGGCAAGTTACTCGGCTTCGAATGTCATTGCTCGGCATAGTAAAACTTTTCAACAGGAAGAGTGTTTGAAGGAAGCCTGGTTAGCATGCGCACCCTCACTTTATGATGATTTCAATAATAAAAATAAGATAATTCAGCGCATCAAAGATACTCATCTATCTAGAAACACAATAAAAGAAAGAATCTTAAAACTGTCCGGCAATGTAGTAAATCAACAAAAAATTGACATTCCTTTTATATCGCTATGTCTTGACGAAAGCACTGACGTCACTAAATCTGCCCGTTTAGCTGTTTTTGCTCGATATTCCGTGGGAAATATCATTAAGGAAGAATTAATTGGGATAACAGGGTTGCTAACAACTACAAAGGGCACAGATATTCACACAGCTGTTAAAAATTCACTTGCTGAGAAAGAAATTGATTTGAAAAAAATTGTTTCATTAACAACTGATGGTGCTCCAAGTATGGTGGGCAAAAAAAATGGTTTCATAAATTTATTTCAACCAGACGTAGGACATTCGATTCTTCAAATGACCTGCATCATTCACCAACAAGCCTTGTGTGCTAAGAGTGGTTTAACATCTCTTGATAATGTAATGGCAGTAGTCACAAAAATAGTCAATCTCATTTCTTCGCAGGCTTTAAAGAAGCAAAAGTTTGATGCTTTGTTAAATGAAGTCACCTCGGTGTATAATGGCTTTCTGATGTATAATTATGTTCGCTGGTTGAGCCGCGGGAACGTACTTCAAAGATTTGTTGATTGCTTGGAAAAAAATCAGACTGTTTTTGTAAATGAGGGGGAAATTGAACAATACCCCCAGTTGTTGGATGTTATGTGGCTTTCAAAATTGATATTTTTTATAGACATATGCCACCATTTCAGTAAAGTGAACGTGAAGCTTCAAGGCACAAAGAAAACAATTATCATCATAATAGATTTCGTTCGTGCTTTTGACGCTAAACTGCATGTTTTCAGGAACGATATTATTACAAGAAACTACAAGTATTTTCCAAACTTGAAAAAAAATATCAAAGATTTAGATATACATGTGGAACCAGGAAAAGAAACAGTCACTGAAGAATTTATTTCTGTAGTTGATTCTTCAATCAATGAATTTTCAGCGAGATTTTCTCAATTCAAAGAATTATCGGAAACACTCAAGTTTATTATGTACCCTGATGTGACTTCATTTAATAAACTGAACTTGTCCCAATTCAATTGGTTGGAAATTGAAGAATTTGAAATGTAGCTAATTGATTTCCAGTCTAGCTCAATTAGGATTTAAAAGTTTATTGAAACAGGGAAAAAGTTGGAATTAATTGAAACAGAAAGATTGACAAACAATATAAGTAAAAATGCCAATAACAAAATTTTGGAAACATGGAATTCGTTACCAGATACAGTTAACTGTTTGAAGAAGCTGGCTCGTGCTATTTTAACCATATTTTCATCTACCTATGCCTGTGAGTCATTATTTTCAGAGATAAATAACATTAAAAACTCTCTTAGAAACCGTTTGACAGATGATTCGAGTTCAGCATGTGTTCTGCTAAAAGTAACATCTTACAACCCTAATATAAGTTATTTGTCATCTAATCTGCAGCAGCAGAAGTCACACTAATGTTACTGTAATTTGAATTACGCGTGTAACTCAGACATTGCAAAATGTATTTTTTTGAAGTAAATGAAGAGTTTTGAGTTGATAATATTAAGTATTATTATTTTCCTAATAATCCCGAAGTCAAAATTATTTGACGGCACGTCTATGATCTCATTAAACATTACTAAGAAAAAATGGCACGTTGATACATAAAGGTTCGCCACCCCTGGTCTAGGGCATTTGGATAAACACCATGAATGTTTTCGGTAACACCCAGTGCATTACTATGTTCTTGTTTCTTCATCTTGTTTCTTCTTATTATTCTTTGGAGTTTCATCTTGTGAAACTCCAAAAACTATACAACGTCGAATATTTACCTCTTCTGGTATTTGGTTGGCCATTTCTCCTTAAACTGGAAAAAAAATTCGAATAAACAAATCTCTCTAACCTTAAAATGTCTTTGGCAAGACTTTGAAGTAATAATAATGACTTGATAATTGACTAACGAATATCGACATGCAGAAAAACATTACTTACATGTCGCGATAATAATAATAACAAAAATAAACAAATTTTTAAAAAGCACTAGATTAGTCAAACTTTTTAGAATTATTAAAAATGGAAATTTTATATATATCATTTTGGCAGAGTGCGTATATTTCTATATTTTCAAAAATTTATAGACTAAGTTACTGTTATTAATTAAAAATGAAATTTTGGTCCTGTGACGGTGAAGTTTAATGGCGCAAGAGTCAGATGTAGATATGCTGCTCCAAAAAGGTACAACTATGATTTAGAACTAGGTAAAAATGGGGAAAATATACAAGTTGGTTGACAAGAAGGAGGGTCGAAAATAGAGAAAGATCGCTAGGATATCCAAGGATTGCGTTATTCGCGTTTACCAAAGACAGTAAATCCTTTGTTAAAGGAAAAAGATCACTAGGGTACCTCAGTATCATTCGATGCCCGTATTTACCTGAAGAAGGCTAGCCTCTGAGGGCAAATTTTGGAAATATAAATAAAAAATAAATCCAAATAAGTATAAAACTATTTAAAAGCAATCATACTATATTTTTGAGAACAAAAATGTAAAACTAATTTTCACAAGTAAGATTTTATTTTTCATGACAGTCTTAAATTTTTTTCTGACACTTTTTCTGTTACTCTTTTAGGATTGAAAAAAAAAATAATTACTCTCTTTTTAAATTATTCCCTTTTAATAATTTTCACCATCGTCAAAAAAACGGATATCTGTAAAAACTTTCATAATTCTTGTCGCAGCTGAATACAATTGGTATATTTGCTAATATCTCAATTGAAATTAAATGATGTAATTAATGAACATTAATCAACTTAACTAACACAGTTAACAAATTTCTAAACAAAAATTTTTCGAAACTGACTCTTTGCAGAATAAAGTTAAAAGTAGTCTGAATTATGTGCCATATTTCATTCGAATCCAATGACTATTAACAGAGATATCTGGAAAATGGTTAGGGAACCGTAATACTAGTTTTTTTCTTGAAAACAATACAATATTTTCCCTGGCTTCAAACACCCCATAATGAGTAGATAGATAATTAAATATAATAAATTAATGTACGCCGCTCCTAAAGGCTCTTCTTTTCCCGGTCATAAATTTGATTTTGAATATTTTCTAAGCTAAAAACTAATGTTTACATAATATTAGTTTGAAAAAAACTAATATTATGTAAAAGTAGTTGATCAGAGTGCAACATGAAGATTACTTCAAAACCGTCTTTTTCGACCTCATAAAAATGTTCCAGAAATAATGTTGTCAAACTAGGAAATTTGAGCATATTATAATCGTTTTGGTGAAATATAAGAATTGAGGTACCATAAAATCTTAGATATGTAGACAACATCACATCTTAAGCCGTTGTATGGTGTGGCAGATCCAGGGGGTGGGCATAATCAGACCTAAAAGTTTTTATTTTGTTGTTTTATTACAAGGTTTTTCTGAATTTCACTTGGTGTGTGTGTGTGTCATCAAATTTTCGATCGTTAATTTAACCAACTTCCCATCAAGCTAGAGCTTTGAAATTTTGGGAATCGTTCGTACTCGCCTAACAATGCTATTTTTAGACGCTTGCGACAAGTTTTAACTCATATATTTTTTTAAATAATGCAGTTTAGCCCAATCACTTGGCGCAATTTGAATAATTGCCAAACTTGGCGATTTTTTTATTTTTTTTGGCTGAATGTTAAGTCCACTTCGCGGACCACTTTAGCAACATTTGGCAAAATACCGCCAAATAATTCCTGTCTCCAAGAGTGGTTTGACTAAACTGTATTCCAACCATTTAATTTACTGGATTAATTAATTTTAGTTACTTTTAACGTTTTTATGTGTTTCACTTAGTGTGTGTGTGTGTATCAGTGTGTCATCAAATTGTCTATTGTTAATTTAACCAACTTCCCATCAAGCTAGAGCTCTGAAATTTTGGGAACCGTTCTTATTTGCCTAACAATGCAATATTTAGATATTTACGACCAGTTTTAACCAATATTTTAATAATTTTTTTAATAAACTTTGCCACCATATAAAAACGTTGTGTAACCAATGTATTTCCTCTCCCCTCAATCCTGCAACGCCCTCTGCAATAACTGCGTCACGCATTCAGTTTAGCATATGAACTCAAGGTGTTCGGAGCACTAAAACAATTATGCGCATTAACGGGGAAATCCCTCGGCGCATACTCGGCTCAATATCTCTTTGTTTTCTACTATGTATGTAAATCATAAATGTGTTGTCCTTGTAATAAAATAATTGTTTAGTGATCTGGGCCCTTTTCTTCTGTAACTACGAAAAGTAGTTATAATGGCGCCCAACGCGAAAAATTATTTTAGTCATTTTGATATTTGTGCAATCCTGCACTCCTGTGTTTATGACCGTAGCAAACTGTACTGCTATATTGAAGTAGTTTGTGCAGTCCTGCAACCCCTTGGTTGTAATTGCTGGTGAGATCTGAAGTTATATTAACAGAGCGACAGTTGCTCTTATTGAATTTTGGATACAGTGCAGCCCGCACTTGGTGTCTTCAGTTGCAGCCAGCACATCCATTGATAAGTATACTCTCCTAACTGAACATGTTTTAGATTCTTAACTTTAAAACAAATCTGTTGGTCATCCTGACCATGGTATAATTTTATTGTCTATGGAAAAGTAAAATTTCTCGTCTGAACAAAACGAGAAACTTAGCTCATCCTGATCATTGTAGAATTTTAATCCAATGTTTCCAGTCTCTATGGTAGTAAAATGCTTATATTTTAAGTGTAAATGGAATTATATTTCAATATATTGTTTTTATGAATAATAATACAGACATTGTATTATTATCTTAAAAGATATATCTTTTCTAGCTTGTATAAGAATATTGTAGGAATTTAGAAATTAGAGTGTTTGCATTTAATATTTTATTCATTTTGAAATCGCGTATTTAGAATTGTGTATATTTGTATAAATGTTTTAAAATTTTGTATTCCAAAGTGTAAAACTGATTTCAGATGTTAATTACATAACGGAAGTAAATATGATTCATGTATGTAACAATGCAACTGCGAATTTCGCTTCGCGCATGTGACCTTGAACTCAAATTATTTCAGCCTGTCGGCGTAAAGTTGATTTCTGTTTATGTATTAGGAGAAAATGCTTAGGTTGTAATTTATGAGTTTCTTTTCATTGAATACTGTTTTGAGTAACTCATGAAATTTATTAGGAATATTTAACATTCTGTGGTTTTCCAAAAAGACAGATTTATAGTCTATTTCTTATTCATTTGTTGAAAAGAAGTTGATTTTAAGTAAATAATTGATTGTTTATGTTATTTATCTAAAACCATATTTATGCCTATTTCAGAGTATCTTATTTAAATTATTCTAGCCTGAGTTTGTTAGATTATTATTCAATTTTTTTTTAAGAAAAGATATTAAATTGAGTCTAATTTGAAAAGTAATGAATAATAATAAAAGTAAAAGGTATAAGTTTTCCCGCCACAGGAACGGTTCTGAAAATTACAGGAAATGAAGTAGACATAATTTTGTTTCAGAATTTTGTTTTTGTTTTGTTCGTTGTATATTCTTTTTAGTCTAAAATATAAATTCTGGTGAAGAAAAGATTCTTGATACTTTTATTTACTCAATGTTTAATTAAATATTTTCTTCTTTTATTCTTTGAAGTGCATTTAGAAAAAGTTTTTTCTTCTCTTACTTAATTTGATAGTTAGGTAATTAATAAAACAAACAAAGAATTTTTCATATTTTATTTTGTTGTTTTTTCCTGAAGCATATTATTCCACATATTCGTTATAGATCTGCAATTTATGTATATAGTATATTTTTTTGTTTTATTAGTGTTTTTAGTGTGACATATAATGTAATTTTTCCCCATTATATAATTGTTAGTATATTAATTTAATGTACATTGAATTTTTCGTGTATAAATTTTTATTTTATTACAGAATATTTCAGCATAGTGTATTAATTATAGTTTTGGCATAATAATTAGGTATTAGAAACTTTTTGAACTTTAAAACTTTTCAGAAAAACAATTAAAAAAATGTCTTACCTCGCAGGAGTTAAGAAAGAGGACTTACGATCTCTTTGTGAAGATCTCGGACTAACTATTACCTCTAAAATGTCTGTGTTAGACCTAAAAAACTTAATAATTAATGACACTAAATATGATGAAGAGTTCACCCGTGAACATTTAAAAGGTATTATTCAACATCGTAAAAGTGATTATGAACAGAAACTTAGAGAGATCGAAGGCGAGAGGGCATTCGAACTCGAAAAGTTACGACTGTCACAGCCACAACAATCAGCTACTACTCATGGGTTGGGTGTGGAGAAACCTACTCTTGACGTTCAAAAGTTACTCCTTAAATTCGAAGCACAAGATGATGACATTGGTCTCTTCTTGACTGTATTTGAACGACAACTTTCTTTCCTTAAAGTTCCCAAAGAAAATTTTGTCACTTATCTCATAAGTGCCCTACCAAGCGATATCGCAAAATTGATCGTCAGAGAACCAGACACATTGTCTCAAGATTATGACCATATTAAAAGTATGTTACTAAAACGTTTTAAACTCAGCGCAGAGAAATTCAGGTTATTATTTTCTCAACATAGAAAAGCCGCCAACAGTACCTGGAAAGACTTTTACTTCGAAGTTCGAACATATCTAGAAGGATGGTTAACTGAACTGCAGATAGAGACTTTCGAAAAGCTTAAGGATCTGATCATCACAGATCAAATTAAAAAGAAATGTCCTCCAGATTACAGAAACCATTTCATCGATACATGGACTGAAATCATTTCACCATGTGATCTAGTTAACAAACTGGATAGCTTTGACAACATGAAGGTGGGATTGCAGAAGAAGTCTCAACTTCTGGAAAATCGAAATAAAATTTGGGTTAAGTCAGCCTCATCGACTGCAGAACATGAAAACACCGTTTCATCCAGAAACCAGCAATTCTCTAGGAAGCCTTTTCGGAGAATAAATAATAGAGGTTATGCTACAAAGCAGCAGGAAGATCGCCCTCCTGTAAAGTGTTATGGTCGTGGAACTTCTGGTTTCATCCGAGCAAAGTGTCCCAATTGCACAGCAGAGCCTAAGACTGAATCGTCCCGATTCAAATTTTTGGAAGCAAGTTCCTGTTTTGTTACTACAGCTTCGGTATCAACCGTATACCTGCGTATAAATGGAATTTTTGGAAAGGCTTGTGCGGATACTGGATCTAGTCACTCTATTGCTGGTGAAACTTTGTATACATTGCTGAAGGATGAAGGTGCTAAGTTCCGGAATGGAACAATGTGTATCTCACTTACTGATGGACAGCGCTCGACAGAAGATGTCCTCATCACTATAGTAACCATTGAAATTGTAGGACGGAAGTTCGACCAAGAGCTTATCGCATTACCCAATGCAAAAAGAAACAGAACTCTGCTAGGTATTGACTTTCTAAAAAAATCAGGAATCATGTTGGATTTAAGGAAACAACAATGGTTTCTTGCTGACATGCCCCAGAAGCAGTTTGCCTTTGGTGAACATGCCAATGACCAACATCCAGTTGACAATTTAGATGTCAATTTATGTACTCTTCGTGAAGAAGAAGGTCGATGTTTAAATACTACGCAGAAAGAAAAACTAGTTGCAGTCTTAAAGAAGTATGCATCTGTCTTTGAACCAGGGGGAGAACCTACTCCCTACATTGAACACCGAATCAATACAGGAGATAGTCCACCTGTCTCCGTACCTCCTTATAGAATCTCACCTGTAAAAAAAGAACTCCTAAAGAAAGAACTTGATACACTATTAGAAGGAAACATTATAGAAGAATGTGAATCACCATATGCAGCACCTGTTGTGCTCATTCCCAAACCAGATGGGAAAATGCGCTTATGCATTGATTACAGAAAACTTAATGCAACGACAGTTTCTGATTCTTATCCTCTACCTCGAATGGACGATTTGCTTCATGCGGCGAAGCATACACCTTTCATGACAACAATTGATTTAAAATCGGGTTACCACCAAATCAGTGTATGTTCTTCAGACAGAGACAAAACAGCATTTGTCTGCCCATTTGGAACTTTTCGTTTCCGGCGAATGCCATTTGGACTGAAAACGGCTCCTGCCACATTTCAAAGATTAGTTGACAAATTTCGCAGTGGTCTTAAAGACATGCACGTATTATCATACTTAGATGACATAATTATCTTATCAGAAACATTTTAAAAACATCTTGATGACCTCAAAACAGTCTTTGAAAGACTTTTGTTGTTTAAACTGCTAGCAAATCGCAGTAAATGCAACTTTGCTTGTGAAAAAGTAAAGTACCTCGGACACTTTATCACTAGTTCCGGAGTCCAAGTAGATCCTGACAAAACAACTGCTATCAGAGATATACTTCCTCCGAAAAATGTTAAACAAGTGCAATCCTTCCTGCAAAGTTGTTCTTGGTATAGAAGATTCATCTTTAATTTCTCTGAGAAATCAAGACCATTGAGCAATCTCACTAAAAGGAATGCTCCTTGGAAATGGGGGAAAGAAGAGCAGAAAGCTTTTGACACGCTCAAACAGTGTCTGACAACTGCTCCTATTCTCAGACAAGCGGATGATACAAAACCCTTTGTCATACGAACTGATGCATCTAATTACGCAATCGGAGTAGTCCTGCTCCAGGGCTCAGGTGAAGAAGAACACACCATTGAATATGCAAGCCGTTTGCTTACTTCAGCGGAGCGAAATTATTCAACCACTGAACGAGAAGCACTCGCTGTAGTTTGGGCTCTCAATAAATTCAGAGGTTATGTTGATGGATCTGAAGTCACAATTGCTTCAGATCATCAACCTCTGAAATGGTTAATGGGTTTGAAATCGCCTTCTGGACAGTTAGCCCGTTGGGCTTTGCAACTTCAAAGTTTCAACTTAAAGATTGAGTACATACCTGGAAAAGCAAATGTGTTAGCTGACATGTTATCACGCCCTAGTTGTACTCACAAGAAGCCAAATTGTGAAATTTGCACGATAACTATCGATATCCTAGCTCGATCTTCGAAAGACGACATACGAAGTGAACAGATGAAAGATAATGAATTGAAGAAAATCATCGACACTTTTGAATCACCAGAAAAAGGAACTGATTATTCCAACTGGACTGATCGTGGCTATCTTATGAATCGTGGAGTGCTGTACAGATACTCTCCAGATTCTGAGAGTGAAGACGCTCAATTAGTTGTTCCTATACAGGAACGAGAACATATTCTTAATGATCACCATGATGCTCCAACAGCTGGTCGTTATGGTGCTGAAGGAACGTTCAACAGAATATCGAAAAGATATTATTGGACTGGCATGCGGAAATTCATCACAGATTACGTTAAAAACTGTCCTGAATGTAATAAATTCAAAGCTAGCAACCAGAAACCTGCTGGTCTTCTGCAAACTCCAGTTTCATCCCAACGTTTTGAAACACTAGCTATTGATCTTTTTGGCCCCCTGCCGGAAAGTAAAGATGGTAAAAAGTGGATCTTTATAGTCGAAGATTACACCACAAAATGGGTGGAACTTTTTGCCCTGCCATATGCAACTGCCAAAAAGTGTGCTACAACACTCCTTGAAGAAGTCCTTCTAAGATACGGAATCCCTCGTCGTATCATAAGTGATAATGGTACACAGTTTGTGTCAGCTGTAATGCAACAGCTTTGTTAACATACCTTCTAAACATCAAACAATCTTTGATTCCTGTCTACCATCCACAAGCAAACCCCGTGGAACGAAAGAACAGAGACCTAAAGCCTCGTCTTGCCATCCTGGTTTACGACAAGCAAAACTCTTGGTCAGAAAAGTTGCCATCAATTAGATTTGCCTTGAATACAGCCAAATGCCAGACCACTGGTCAAACTGCAGCTTTTCTGCATTTTGGAAGAGAACTGCGGACGACCGACGATGTCACGCATGATCTTCGTGCTGTCATCGAAAACGATAATTTCGTTGCAGAAATTACTCCATACTTCAAGAAATTTTCCCAATTCTTAGCTGAAGCTAAAGATGTTGCTGAACAACAACAAGATAAAAGAAAGCATTATGCTGACAAGAGAAGACGTGAAGCAACTTTGTTTCATCCACGTGATAAAGTCTATGTCACCTCACACCCCATGAGTAGTGCTGAAAAAGGAAAAACTTCCAAGTTCCTCCCACGCAGAGATGGACCTTATGTGATTATGTCTCGAAGTCTCCAACTACATATGAAATTTCCAGCTTGGAAAATCCAACTACACCTCTTGGAGTGTATCACACTTCTGCCTTGAAAGCGTTTGAGTAAGGACTCTCCAATGCCCCAATTCTGCCACTAAGAAAGAGAGGTAGACCTAGGAAAACTGTGACTGCTGGTTCCTTGTCGGGACGACTGTGGAACCAGAGGGGGAGGATGTAACCAATGTATTTCCTCTCCCCTCAATCCTGCAACGCCCTCTGCAATAACTGCGTCACGCATTCAGTTTAGCATATGAACTCAAGGTGTTCGGAGCACTAAAACAATTATGCGCATTAACGGGGAAATCCCTCGGCGCATACTCGGCTCAATATCTCTTTGTTTTCTACTATGTATGTAAATCATAAATGTGTTGTCCTTGTAATAAAATAATTGTTTAGTGATCTGGGCCCTTTTCTTCTGTAACTATGAAAAGTAGTTATAGTTGTTTTAAAAAAGGTTGGTTTTTATTTTGAATTATTTTTAAGTTATTTGTTGTGTGCAAGCGCAGGACCGAGAAGGGATAATAGCCTTTGTTGCTCTATATCCCATGAAACTAAACAATTAATCCACAGGACTATGCTATCTATCGTACTGTAAGTTTTTAATTCTCGCAAATAAAAAAAGAATGATAGTGCACACATTGAAATCCCAGTAATACTACCCACCCCAATATACAACAAGATTTTTTATTATTATTTAAATTTAGGGGAAAGTGTATAATGAGGATAAAGGCAAGTAATTTTTGAAAATTTCCCCCTTAAAATCTTGAAAATACTTCCTTCAACTTGAGTATAAGATTTTTATGACTTGTATAGTCCCGAATAAAGAATTGAATTTATAAAAGTCACAATTCACGCTTCTTTCCGCGTATGTTGATTATAATACAAATGAAATGTATGGAAGAAGATTTATTTTCAGGGATGAAGAGGAAATTAAAATATTGCTTGATAGGAAGGAAAATGGATTAATTTAGAAAATTAATCTATCTAGAGCTACATGAGGTATATTGGTGATGGACCTCGTTATTTTGAAACATTGTTTAAATAACGAAGACAACACGTGAGATTCTCTCTCTCTCTCTCTCTCTCCTAACCTCTACATTCAGAAAATCCGGCTTCAACATCGCTGATCATGAAGGTCGTGATCATGATGCAAATCTACTGTTGTCTATTTGAAAATAAAAAGACTAATTCTGAAAGGAATGAATTTACTCAAAAAACCTCACTTGAGAGGTTAAAAGGCTGTAAATAGCCATAAGGACGGGGTGAAACTTTGAAAACACCCGAAAGGGCTCCTGATTTTTTAATACATAGCATTTCTTCTTCTGCAAAGAAATAAACATTACATTAATTTATTATTGGACTTTAAATTATTTTTATCATTTTTTTAAGCAGGAAATAAATAAAACATTAACTTGCTATGAAGTATTGTTGGTATTATTCAAGCTATTCGTTATTCATTTTTGTGTATACCATATACAAACTTAAAATTTTCACTTTCATTATGTCAAAATATTTTCGTGTCGAGGGAAAGAATAGCCTGAAAACGAATGATAAAAGCAGGTGTTATAATCTAAATTGTTGCTTTGATATCAAGCAAAACAGCGATTTAACACAGCAGCTTTCTAAATATGCACATGAAAGGTCTATAGTTTATGAATGTTTCATTAACTGATGGACATTGTCAACAAATAAAAAACACGCAAGTAGGTTTTAACACTTGTACTCTATTGTTAAGTCACATACAAAGAATATTCAACAAAGCAACTAGGAAATAAAAAACATTAGACAAATAACCTTCAAGCATTGAAAAGCATCCCATATAAAATTAAATTTTTTAGGAAAAGTAGATTATTTTGAATATCGAGTTTAATGATGAATTACTATCAAAAAATTCTCTGTGCTTGTTTGACTTATGTATTGTTTGTCAATGAGCTACATTTTGTCGATTCTGGAGATATCGGAGATGGCTCCATGAACTATGAGGACTTTGACAGATGTTACAGAACGGTTACATGTTTTTTGGGTAAGTAGAGAATTTTTACATTCTAACATGAATTAAGTTCATGGAGAGACCAAACCGAGAAAATGAATAACGATAAAGTTTTATAGAAAGTTATCTTTTAAAGTATAGCCTCTCGTAATGCTTTTGGCGTATTAAAAAACAAACTTCATATAAAAATATTAAACATTTTCAATAAATTAATTTATGAATTATCTCAGTTTGACATAAACAGGAAACCGAAAAAGTATCCAAAGTTAACTTAGAATGAAATAGTTATAATTTTTTTTTTGAGAAACTATCGTTTTTGCTGTATAATCCTTGTTTATATTCCTATTTGGATGTTTTGTGACGAGTCATGATACCTTTTAAGACTCGTTATGTTGTGGGGTTGTTGCACAAAAAATCTGTCAAAGTCCTCCCATTGGTGTGGTGTGGAAATTAGGATAGTGGGAGGCCAATTCAGACATCGTTCTCGTCTATTGACCGGGGTTTTAAAATCACATGGTACGTCGCTAACAGTCCTCTTGTGCATCCAAGTGTGATATTTATAAGTTTTCATACCAAGTATGTTTAGTGAAGAAAATAAGTTAGACGGTTAAAACATAACCGCTTATTACATACTTCAAAAATCTGCTATTGTTTATTTAATAATACAATTTTTTTTAATAAAAATTAATCGTTTCCTGATGTTATGTATGTTGAAAGGGGGAAAAAAGTTTCTGAGTATGATTTTATTCAAAAAGCAATGTCTTTCTTTGTGAAAATCATGAAAACCGAATTTAATGTACATAAAAACTTAAAAAACAATTTCAATAGTAAAAACTATTGTATTGTCTTCATACGAAAGCACTTCAGGGTATAATTTATCTTTCAATAGCATTTATCTATTAATAGTTCAAATTGTAGTTACCAACTACCTAAGTCAAACAAAATCAAATGTAATTAAAATTGAAAATCTCTCTCTCTCCCTCTCATACGCACACGCACACATATATATAAAGGAAAAATAATTAAATAAATATAAAGAAATAGTTTAAATGAATTAATTAAAAAATAGTATTGAAGCAAATATTAAAACAGATTTATTAATAATTAATTGTAATAAAAAAATATTTTAAAATATTTTTGGAGATAGAAAAAATTAAATAGAAAGCAAACAATAAAATTGTTTTGTATACCTAATTACATAAACGTAAAAGAAATAGTAAAACAACTAAACGTAAAGTAAGATACAATAATACAGATTTAAATGAAAAAATATTAAATCTGTAAATGATGGTAAGAAAGAAAAATAAAATCATAAAAAGTACAGAGAACAGATTGAAAAGTCAATAATAAATAGAAAGAAAAACCATAAAGAAAAGAAAATATAATTTTTTTTAAAATTCTGTATTTGTCTGAAGACAGATATGCTTGATTAAAGTCGCTTTGCTAGTCAAACTACCCCAAACAGAAAAATGTTATGAAATGAAATTATATATAACCAAAATGTCAAAATATCAAAGGTACAAAAAAGGAGAAATTAAAGAAAATAATTAAGTGGTCACAAATATATATACAAGATATATCTCATTAACAAAGAAAAAGATAGCAGATAAAAGAGATTTAAAAATTACGTGGGATGCAAGCAGATACTTCACTGCTGGCCACACAAAATGCAACATCCTGAAGGAAGCATGCAAACCATGTGAAATTTATATCATGAGTTTGCGACGATAAGCTATGCAAATCATTAGCATTGCAGCGCAGACACACATCACGGGCGACCGTAGCGCCACTCGCAAGCGCTATATAATGGGAGAACAGATTGGCGATTTGAAGTACGGTAATTGTTTTTTCGTGCGTTCTTTTTGCTTAAGCTGTTTACCTATGCCTCGTGTAAGACACCGAGCGTCTTTTGACCAAGTTACTGAATTTGACCGAGGAAGAATAGTAGCCTATAGGATATTATTCTATAGCGGATTATTATTCAGAGAAATCGGTAAACGTGTTGGACGAAACGAAGCAACTGTGATACAGATCTGTGATCGCTGGATGCAGGAGGGACCGACGGGGCCGATTGCACCCACTTCGTTGCATCACTGCCCGTGATAATAGACAGATTGTGGGCATGGCAGTGATGGATCGCGCAGACACATCACGAAACATAACACAACAGATTCAGTTTGCTACGCATCGTTCGGTGTCCGCTCGTACCATTCGACGCCGTTTGCAGTAGAGTGGAATGTCCTCAAGGCGTCCATTGCCTCGTTTACCCTTGACTCGAAACCGCAGGTGTTTGCGCCGCCAATGAGGTGATGAACGGTGGACATGGACAACGGAATGGAACGACATTGTGTTTACTGACGATTACTGCTTCTGCCTGCAACATCACGATGATCGGATTCGAGTTTGGAGACACCGTGATGAGAGGCTGCTGAACTGTTGCGTTATGCATCACCACACTGGTCCTGAACCCGGTATCATGGTTTGGGGTGGTATTGGATTTCACTCCCGCACCCTTCTAGTACGCATTACCGGTACACTGAACAGCCAGCGCTACATCTCTGAGGTGATGGAACCCGTGGTCCTCCCATACCTTCAGCGCGTGCCATCAGCCATATTCCAACAGGATAATGCGTGACCACACGTGGCATGCAATGTTCAAGAGTTCTTCTTTACCCATCAGATTGAATTGCTTCCTTGGCCTGCTTGTTCTCCCGATCTATCGCCAATCGAAAATGTGTGGTCCATGCTTGCACAACGACTGGCCCGGGATACACCACCCGCTGCTACACCAGATCAACTTTGGCAATATATGGAAGCCACATGGACCGCTGTAGCCCAAGGATACATCCAAAGCCTCTTTGATTCTATGCCGAGACGTGTGGCAGCGGTTATAGTCAACAACGGCGGCTACACTAATTACTGATTTTGTCATCATCCTCACTTCACAAGAGGCTGTAATTTTAATCGTTTAATCTTTGTACAACACGTTATCTGCCAAATAAATTTCGCTGTGATATCTCTGGTCCTTCTGGGTGTTGCATTTTGTGTGGCCAGCAGTGTAGAAACAAAACGCAAGGAGCGCAAAAACGAAAACAAAATTAAAAATAGGAAGTGGAGAGAAGGAAAGAGAGAGTAACTATATGCAGGATTAAACTAATTTTTTAAAAAAAACGGGTGAAATTTTTAAAAAAATAACAATATTACTCCACTTTATTATTATGTTTTAAATTACTCTTCTCGTAATTTTCAAATAATACGCTTGCTGACAAAGTCTGTGGAAAAATTTTAAAGATTTTTTGTAACTAATATATATATATATATATATATATATATATATATATATATATATATTAGTTACGAGTCTAATATTACGTAAAATATAATTGTGAATAATGTTTCCAAAAATACTAGTGCTTAAGGAACTAATTCATAAAAATCTTAAAGCTAAATTTCTGTTGTAATTTGCATATAAATATAACAAAGATTCAGGCACATCCGAGTATCACTATATCAGTATCGCAGATGGCTCATAATAACAAGAGTGAAATAAATATATAGATTCTTTTGCGATAATTATCAAACTTATCCATCATAGAAAAATAGTCGGATGTCCATGTATCATACTGGATGAATTGAACAAAATAATAGTAAAAATATAAAATTACAGAGCTTTTAATGTGTTAATACCGTCGTTTTATACTAATAATGATGATATACAATTAAACGAAGTACAATTGGTAGTCGATGCTGCACGAAGTACATGAAATACGGATCACATTGAGTATATATACATACATACATACATATACCTTTAATAACAAATTTATTTTAATTTTCAGAAACATTTACATATGGTAATAAAAAGTTGTCGAATATGAAAATTTGACTACAATGTTTTTTCTTAGAAAATTTTGAAGAAATTTACGATAAAATTATTCACATTTGTTAAATTCATGAAATATATGGCGATAAGAGCATTTATTTTATATAACATAGTATCACGCATATGTCATTCTCCTAACATTACTCTTTTTTTTTTTTTTTTTTTGCATTTTTCATAATACTCTCATTTCTTTAAAAAAAAAAAAAAAACCTGCTCAAAATTTAAATGGTGGAAAAATTAGGGGGAAAGATATGTTTTCTCCCAGTTTACGAGAGTTATTTTCCTCCATAACAGCAAAAAGAACTAGGAAAAATTGCTGTTAACTTAGGCTTATGAAAATTTGACTTTAAAGAGTTATGTACAAATTGGATGATATATATATATATATATATATATATATATATATATATATATATATATATATGAGAGAGAGAGAGAGGAGGAGCGGGGAGAAAGAAATGAAAAAAGAACCAATTGAACTTGCGATGTAATTTTTATTTTGAAGATACAATTACACATAGCAAAACAACTCATGAAGTATTAACATAACAACATGTTATATGACTTGATATTGATTAATGCTAGTGGATGGACCTTTGTGGAATTCCTTGCTACATTTTCTTCAATTGTCGAGTTAATTGACAAAATTATTGGAAAGCAAAGGCGTCTATAAATCAAAAGCTAAAACGCTCTATTGATAAAAGATCTGGCGATCTAACTAAATAAGAAAGTATTTAACGAGATCGATGATAATTCACAAAAAAGGTTGGCTTGTGATACTGGTCATTATTCTGTTGGTGTGTAAGTACCAGGTACAGTGGAAGGAAGGAAACATAACGGAAAGTAGAATGTTGTTGATGTATCGTCGCACTGTAAAGATGCCCCACCTGGAAACTAAATACGCTCGAAAAAGTGTGCGTTATTTACAAAACGAAATGTCACACCACACCATTACTTCCGAGTTTCGGACTTTGTGGTGGATGAAAATTTGTTTAGTATCCCAGAGCTGTCTTGATCATGTCTATACGTGTCTTCGGTAGTCATCTAGATTTGATTCGGAGCAGATTTTCAGCTAAAATTAATTCTACTCTATTTTGTGGGATTCCAGATCCAACAAATTTGGCACCGCTGATGGAGTGGAGTGCACAAGTGAGGATAGTCAGCGTAATGAGAGAGATAACACATGGATCAATAAGTCCCGAGACTAACATTGAAAACAACATTTTTTTTGCAAAATGTTTTTTTATTCATCAACATAATCACCTTTTAGGGTGATACAATCGTTCCAACGCTTTTTCAATTTTTCAATACCATGTTTATAAAAAAAATTATCTTTCGCTTCAATATAAGCTTCAGTTTCAGCGATGACCTCCTCATTTGAGCCAAATCTTTTTCCCTGGAGCATTTTTTTAAGATCAGCAAAGAGCCAGTAGTCACTGGGGGCTAAATCTGGCGAGTATGGGGGGTGGGGAAGCAGATCAAAGCCCAATTCGTTCAATTTTGCCATTGTTTTCATCGACTTGTGGCAGGGTGCATTGTCTTGATGAAAAATGATTTTTTTTCTCTGCATGTGCGGTCGTTTTTTTGCGATTTCCTCCTTCAAACGCACCAGCAAGTCAATATAATAATCACTGTTGATCGATTTACCTTTTTCGAGGTAGTCAATGAAAATCACGCCATGCGTATCCCAAAAAACTGACGCCATGACTTTGCCAGCTGACTGCTGCGTTTTCGGACGGCTTTCGCCAGCTGTGCGCCACTCAGATGACTGCCGCTTCGACTCTGGAGTGTAGTGAAGTATCCATGTTTCGTCCATGGTCACGTAACGACGCAAGAAATCTTTTTTGTTGCAAGTAAATAGCGATAAACAGCTTTCTGAATCATCGTCTCGTTGTTGTTTTTGTTCCATCGAAAGCAATCACGGCACCCACTTGGAAAAAACCTTTTTCACTTCACTTCAAAAAACCCTTTTCAGTAAATACACTTCCATATGATATCTGTGTCATCTCAGCAATCTCACGGAGCTTCACTTTACGATCTTTCATTATAATTTTTGTCACTTCACTCACATTTTCCGGTGTAACGGCTTCCACAGGTCTACCCGAGCGTTCCGCGTCATTTGTGTCGGTACGACCACGTTTAAACTCGGCAAACCACCAACAAATCATTGCTTTTGATGGACAAGAGTCCGGGTAACATTTTTCAATCCATTGTTTCGCTTGCACGGTGTTTTTACCCATTAAAAAACAATGTTTTATCAGAACACGAAACTCGGTTTTTTCCATTTTTTAAACAAACTACAAAACGACTTTACTCCAACCTCGATAACTCAGCTGTTTCTGGTCCGATCGACTTAAAATTTTGACACGTTTCAAGCAAAGGTTAGTACTCTAGAAAGACCTGGTTACTGGTTTACTACGAGCGCCATCTCTGGGTTAGTCTCGGAACTTATTGATCCATGTGTTATATCATAACCCCCCCCCCCGTATTCTTTGTTTCTTATCAATGGTCATTACAGATGTCCCTATCATATGTAGGATCATTAATAAAGACAAATCAAGGGCTGTGGGAATCGCTTTTACTATTACTCTTTTTTCACGTATTGTTTTGGTTGACTGCTACGCATTTGATGCTATATCATCAATGGCTAATGGTAACAATTTCGTCGAATGATGCATTGATCCAAATGTCAAGAGCACCTTTGATTCGACTACTCTCCATCTTCTGTATCCCAATTGCAACCCCTTTTTAAACATATGCTCATACTCCATGTGCCGCAATGGCAATTGTTTTGTCATCACATTATGTCGCTGTTCTGCCATAGTTTAACCATTCTGGCCGGGATCAGAGAAGGTGGTGTCGCTTCGAATCAAATGACAAGCGATCCTTTTCATCTCTCTGCTTCATTTAGCTCATCCTCTCTGAATGGTCATATAATTTCATTTATTACACTAATTCTATAGGGATTGAAATGCGCTGACGGAATCAAGTTCGAATGGAAGTTATACTCTAGAAATGAGTTTCTAATCTCTTATACATCCTCTCAACATTCAGAGTGATGTCTTGAGCTCCAGTTATTCATTCACTGGCCTCTAAACTTTAACCTTTTTTCATTTTGAATTAAAGGGTATTAGAATATATTTAAAATTAATAAGGAGTTCTTCGAATAAGAAGTTTTGTAAATCGATGTTAATGGTATATATATATATATATATGAGTGTGAACGAAGGAAAACTGTCAGAGAGAGAGAGAGAGAGAGAGAGCACAGAAAGAAAGAGATCTTACAATAATTTTAGATTCAATCTGTAATAGAGGAAATTCTTGTAGAATTTTAGTCAACTATAAAGCAATGCATTTAAAAATTAACGATAACTAGCAATTTAAATGAAACTTAATTACGAAAAAAAGATATTTTAAATATCTCTAAAAATATCTAAATACAGTTACTAAAAATATATTAAACTTTGGAATCTAAAATGAAGCTTCCTTTTAAAAATAGGGTCCCACTTTTCTTTTCAAAGTCTTTTAGAAAGTTGAGAATTAAAAAATAGAAAGTTTAATATTATGTCTTATCACTGAGCTGATGTAATTGATGTGAAACTAACTTGGAACTGTGGAAAATAATATTATAATTAGTCTTGAGTTTCTACTATTCATTTTTTTAATGAAGATAAATAAGTTAAAAAGGAGCTCAAAGTATCTTTTTTCAAAAATAATGTAACAGACTGATATAATTTTTGATTTCTTCAGAAATCTCATTTTAAAATACTTGTATGTCAGGTTTAACAAATTTTGAATAATAAGGATTTATGGTCATACTACAAATTAAGTCCTATTTGTAGATGTAGAGAATACTTTTGTAACAGCTTGTCTTCTCTATTAATCTTAAGAGATATTTTGACGCAACAATAATCAGACCAATACCTTTAGCTAGTTTATTCAGACTTAGAATAAATTATATCAAAATAAAATAGTAGTATACAGCATTTAATTAATCAAGTCCTTAACCGAATATTATTGTGGATAATTCTACTTATATTAATAACTGCAAACAATGGGCTTGAATAAACAAGATACGATTCAAATATACTTTTAGGAACAGGATCTGAGTCCAGTATATATGCTTAGAATATCTCGCCTCACAATTACTTGATCCTATATATCTTATCGATTTTGAGTAATCCTCGCATACTCCAGTCTCACTCACTACACTTTTTATAAAGTAATTTTAATTTACATAAGATCACGGTTATTTTATGAGGTGAGGTTCTCATATCCAAAACTGTAGGAAAGCAGCCCGTATGGATAGAGTCATCTAGGATCCAACCGATATATTCACGAGACAAGCAGACGTGCTTCAGCCTTTGGCATATTGTTAGTAAAGGCACTGCAATTTGTCTTCTGCTGCCCTATCCCATTAACATAAAATATCGCTGAACTGTCATCACGAGCACACCTGTTGCATGTTCCACAATTATTATAAAGGTTATTGGACATACTGATGCTTATCTAGTAGCACTGATTACTCTACACAAACCTCGCTAGTCTCAGTCGTTAAATAAACATGGTCGACTACTGCATTATCTATAATGAGAAGTAATATCTGAAATTATATATTTTCGACACACTCTTAACACTGTGACTCGAGGAATTGTGAATTCTCTAACAATTCCCGAAATGGAATGCCACGTGCATCTAGATCCAATAAGAATTTCGCGTTTTAAGTCTGTTAATTCCTGTTGTGTGGTCATTATCACATCAGAAAACTTTTAATTTGAATTAATTTAGTACGAATAAAAGCGCCGACAATGCACAGTTCACTTATTCATTTCTTAAACGGTGTTACTGCCATCTGGGTATTTGCATAGTGTTATCCTATGACTTTTAGCACTTCAATGTTATGTACTTTTTATAAAAAAACTCTTTATTTTTTTTACACATTGTGTAATTTTTCGTTAGAAATTAAACATTTTCAATCATTTTCTTATGTAGCTTAAGTGTTTTTATAGTACAGTTCAGTGATTTAAGGTAAATGAAACGCCTTCGTCAAGGAAAAATAAGCTTATTTTGTGCCAATTTAAGAAAATACTCACTTTTATAAAGTAATAGTGAGGGAAATTATCTTCAATGCTGAGATATATGTATACTTAGGTACATGTTTATGTAGCGGAAATCACACTTTTTTATAAAAATAGATAATTTTGTTTGAATAATTAATTATCAATAACAGTAATTCCATCAGTTAGTCATACACTTACGTTTAGATAAATCTTACATAACATCTATAGCTTTATAACTTTAAAAATTTACCAAGAACTTGTAAGCATAACATTCTAAAACACTGAATATGACTATAATTTTAAAAACTAGATTGAATAAATTTTAAATGTTCAAAATTTTATGATTGAAATTTCTCATAATTTTTATACAAATATTGCGCAATACTCAAAATTTGCGAATGTTCAGGAGAGTAAAAATTATATTCACTGTAGAGTATTCAACCTCATTTCATGATGAGCAAAGTATCAGCACTGTGGATAAAGTAGATTTTGAGGAAAATTTACCAAGTTCTTAAAAAAACACATTTTGAGAAAAGGCGAAAACAGGTATTGTTCTCTATGACATAGCATGGGTCATTACAATTTTAAATTTAATCTTTCAAACATTCTATTTATGAAATTATCATAAATAATTAATCGACAACATGAGCGAAGCACCCTTTATTTTTCAACAACAAAATAAAAAATGTAAATTCTAAGCGTTTTCATGCCTCAGTTCAAGGAAGAAAATTTCTGTTCTTTTGAATGAACTGTTTTTACCCCCCTTTTTTTTTGTTCATTTTAAAGAACTGTTCTTTAACCTGTTCTTTATGATTCACTTGTCCATACGGTTCCTTAAATCAAAATCTCAAAGGTATTCGTATGACTGCAATACTATACAATTACTACATATGAGGACAAATTGAATTGGCTGAATTTGAGGGAGGAAAAATAACGACTTGCATTAAATTAATATTAAACAGAGAGAACACTAATTTCTAATTTTATCGGGTCATAATCAAAATGAAGTAATTAGTATTTTCTCAATAAGAGTATTTTTTGTACATTTATATATTAAAAACAAATAATTTGAAGTAAATATTGATAAAAAATTTGAAATCGCTTTTACATGATAAAGTGTATTGTAAATCTTAGACAAAAGCATATAATATTTTTGTAGGAAAAAATATAATTAAAAAAAAATCAATTTCTAATGCTTTAATATACGAGAGGTATTATATATAATACTCTTACTAAAACATAAAAATAGTACTTAAATATGTGTTTTTCTTTAATTTTCAGTATCTGCAAGTCTTAAATACTGTACGAACGAATGAACCTATTTAATTATTTTCAATATATTTAGTAAAAGGAACAAATTAATAAAGTTACACGCAGGCGACAACTATATTAAATCTTTAAATTCATATTTAATTCTCTTATTCGCTTTCCTAATACACAATAACAAGAATAAAAAAAATAAAGAGAAAAATTTCATAAAAAAAACTCTTTATAAACCCCTCTCAAATTTGTTCAAATTCAAATTATAAGTGCATAAGCCAAACTTTTATGTATTATTATATATATCATATATGTGCTTTTTTATTTTCTAATTAAAACCTAATAAAAAAAATTCCAGAATCTTAGAATTGGTTCATCAATTAAAAAAAATTACAATATAAATCAGATTGAAAATAAAAATTACAATTAAATGGGAGAAATCAGTTTTGATTCCATTTACATATAGAAATCAATTATGAAATGGACATGAGTAATTCAAGAAAATCAAAGACCTGTTTTTCAAACCATCCCTTCTATTTCGGAATCGTTTACTGTTCCTTTAGTAATGCGAGTCTATTTCATAGACTTGCTTCAGACTTTGTAGGTCCGAAGGTCAGCCGGCTTTAAAACCAAGGTCATTTTTCCCTCTGCGTTCATTTGATTAGAACCTACTTGAACTAGTTCGGACCCTGTCTGTTGAGCAGACCTGCTTCCGAAAGATCTAGCTCTTTCAGAGTCCCTTCCCCTTTCCTTCTCCATCGCTCGTCTTGCGCCAAGATATGTCGCCACAGGAGCTGTTTTCATAGTCTAATCTAGCTCGGTGAGTGCTTTTCGGACAATATTTTTTCACCTGCGTTCGTTTTCGAAGGTTGGTGCTTTAAGATTCGACCCTTTCTCTTCCCAATGGCTTACTTCTCCTTTCTCCTGCACCACATACTAACTTTTGCTTTAAATAAAACCAGATGCTTCACCTGTCTCATGCTTCTCACTTACTCAGAGAATAAGCTTCCTTTTTATGTGCTTCTGATATATTCAAGAATCGGGAGTAATCTGCGCTTAATTACTCCAAGTGGGAAACACGTTGTTACGGAATAATGACGGCAGTATACCGTTAACGACTTCGAATAATTCGGAACAGGTTTCTGACAGACCGTTGACTCGTGTTTTCTCTCTCTTTTAGATGAATTAGATTGAAAAAACATGTTCTTTTGATCCTCAACTCTATCTCTGTTACCTTAATCTTCTCGAAGAGAATATAACTGATAAAATTTCCGATATTTAAAAAAAATTAAAGTAATGCTAAACTTGAATTATTCAAAACAATGAAAATGATATTTAACTAATATTATACGTTTTACAAATATTTTTGATAATTTTTTTGTAATTACTTAAACTAACCTAAAATTTTACTTTCAGGATTTGAAGTTTACTTGGAATCCAAAACATGCTACGAATTGTTGACTGAGGAGGTACACTTTCTTCTTTTAAAGCAAATTGTTGTGATAATTTCTTAATGGGTATGCAAATTTTCGAGTACAGAAGACTTAACCAATCCCTAAAATACATCCCGGTTGTCTAAACAGAATTATATTTGGAATACAGTAAACATCACTTCATAAAATGAACAAGAATTCTTTTTGGAAACACTGATACATACGAGTATTTATTAAATCACCAGATTTTTTTCTTAAAAAAATACTAAGATATTGTAATAGACTAATATTTCTATAAAGCGCTTAATATCTTGTTCACTCTTTATTACTCTGAGGTTTTCCCTCTGTTTGACAATGAATTTTTTTACCCATTGAAAGTACGGGGCTTAGTGATGTCTAAAAGTTAATTATATTTCGTAAGACTTGAAAATATTGAAGTAAATATTGGTGACTTTGCTCGAAATAATTTGTGAATAATCATCTGTTGAAGATGAAACTCTCTCTTTATGCAAAAAATGGCAATCTTCATGAGCAAAACACCTGCACCCGATGGAACACGGATAAACCGGTTCACTCGACAAAAGCGGTTCAAACAGGTTTCGAGCAATTCATGTCCATTCATCTGTGTCGTTCTGTTTAACGTTATTAACGACTAAGCGGAACAAAAGATTGCACAAAGGCGACAACCGGAGATGTTTGCGAAAGGAAACATTTTTGGAATGGTCTAATCAAGGTAACAAGCCGAAGTGTTTCTGTTGTTGAAAGTGCCTCAGTGTGTGATTTCAAGGTTAAAGCAGATGTTTCAAAGTGCTAGAAATGTTGTGACTCTTGGCCAATACCAGGTCGGCCGAGAGTCACAACCGTTCTCCAAGATCGATGTGGGGCAATAACTGCCCGACTTCCGAGGGATAGTTGTGCCAGATAATTGAGTTGAGATCTGATAGAAGCCACAGGAGTACTTGTTTCCAGGTAAGCTAGTTAGGGGAGACAATATAATGTTGGTCTCTATGCCAGAAGATCAACAGTTTGCATCATCCCTCCCCCATAAACACACACGTATCTACACATAAACGCGTTCATTTAAAGTGGAGTTTTGAACATCTGTATTAGAGTTTGATATAGCGGGCCAATGGGGTATTCAGTGACGGGTCTCTCTTTAATCTGAACACTTATTCTCATCTGCTAACGATATGGCAAGAAGGTGGAACTCTTCTTCATTCAAAAAACATCCCCATCGTGGAATGATATCGTTTTCCATCAAGGGGAGTCATAGTGTGGGTAGGCATTACTGGAAGGCCAAATAGATCTCCATATCTTTGAAATGGGATCAGGAACTGCGAAAAGATACAGAAATGAAGTACTTGAGCCTTATGTTCTCTTTTTTCGGTGCTGTCAGTCAGAACTTCATATTTATGGATGAAATTGCACCTTGTCACCGTGTGAGCATGGTATATATATATATAGACGATGTCCTTGAAATAGAAAATATCCAACAAAGCCATAATCTCCCAACTGATCTGAACTGAATCATATTGAAAATGTGTACGACATGCTTGGGAGACAATTTGTAGCTCTTCCGCACCCACCAAGCTTCATTATTGAAGTTTGAAACTCTTTTAGCCCGCAACTCACCTACAATGTCATAGCAAATATTGAGAATTGTTGAGTTGCGTGTCTCGTTATCTGAGGTAACCCCACACCTTATTGAATTTCAGTATCACTTTTTTATTTCATTTTTTTTCTCAAAAACTCCTCTTACGCCAGTTTCCTTTTAAGCTGTTTCTTTGGGTAATAAAAGTGATTTTGATCATTCTGACGCATTGTTTTCTTATTTTATAACTATTTTATATTAGAATAAACTACTTCCCTCCATTCCAATTTAGATTTCCTTCATTATTTAAGAAATTACTTATTATGATTAGCTTTTGGACAGCAGCGTACATATGTAATAAATAACAACGTTTACAGAATGCGTCTATTGCTAAACTGAGTTGATCAATTAAGCGGCTTCCATCTACCGATAATTTTGAATTCATGAGCAAAATGTTAATCCAGTGGAATTTCTACTTCCATCTTCAAATCTAGACTATTTTATCTATTTGAATGCAAAAAGAAAGGAATCCAAAAGAGTTAAAAATAATGAAGGTTTCTGTGATTTTTTCTCAGATTTTTAAAAATATTTTACATCTATTTTAATGATTCGTCTGCGGGATTTTTAGTCTAATCGGTTAGAAAACTTAATTCCGCAGAAACATTCATTATTTTTTGCTCTTTCGAATGCATTTTTTTTTTATTTTACGTTCAAATAGATAAAATAGTCTATATTTGAAAAAGAAAGTATAAATTTCATAGTATTAACATTATGGTCACGAAATCAAAATGACCGGTAAAATGAAGTCTTAATAAAGATTTTTGCATGCCGCTATAGTGGTTTAGTGAAAGGGTCATGGCAGACGAATAGTCATTATGGCGAGTGTATGGCCGGCGCTGTTTCCTTCAAGTCCTGACGCCGCCAAAGACCCACCTTGTAGCGAGACTGATGTATGTTAAATACACGGAGTCTTAGTGTCCTCCAGTTGGGATGATGTGGAAACTTGAAGAGTAGGATGCCAGCTCAAATGTCGTACTCATCACTTGATCGAAGTTCAAATTTTCGAGATCCGTCTCTAATAGCCCTCTTGTTACTTCTCAGTGAGACATTAGTAGAATAACCAAATAATAAAGCAAGCCATATACAAATGAGTTGCAAGTCGCTACCTGAAGCCAAGGGGCTAGCTTAAAAGCGGCTTATTTAATATATATGAATAAAACGTATGGATAGACAGATACACCATCTACTTATTAGGATTTAGAATTAATTTCAACAATTAATAATTTTTAGTTCATTAGTTGTTTTGAAAATTTGAACTAAATCTTGAAAAAGATATTTTCTGAATTTAAGTGACGATATCATATCGCAATTAAAATATTCCATCAAATATTTTTTATAACGTATGGTTTAAGTTATAAAAATATTTTTGATTATTTCCGTCATAATTCGTCAAGCCGTTTACATCGTAGATTGCACTTTATTCTAGAGTATGTAAGAGTTGAATATCACACAACTTATTTTATAGTAGAATATCTGCATTGTATTTTATAGCATAAATAATACAATGGCATATAAAATGTTTATTGGTTTAATAAATTAATAGCATTTACTAATTTTATTGGACTTATTTATGTTTCAAAGTTATAGAGAGATTTATGTTTTTCGTGATACTTTTTCTGTGTACATATAAACATGTTTGTGTTTCTTGCGTATCACATATACGTAGGGTTCCTGGAGCCAGACCAGGCCCTGAGTGACTTGTAACGCAGGGCCCCCTTTTTACAAATATTATATCAAATTTTGGAGTTTTGATAGAAAACTAATTTTTATACAATAAAAACAAAATTATAATTTTTTAGATTTTTTTTATTGATATCTACACATGTACATTTCATGATTTATTACACATAAAAATTATAGAAGAGCTTTTCGTGCTTTCGTTTTAGCGAAATTCCTAATAACTTGTGAAAAATCTATTGTCTGCACTGTCTTGCATTCTATATTTAATATGACTTATGTTTCAATCTATTTTGACCCATAATTGATCTTTTGTCGTCCTTTATATTTTTGAAAGTACTGAATAAACGTTCACTTTGTGCAATTTTTATAGGAATCGTACAAAAAAATTGTGACGTTGGACTATTCGCGGTTTCTCTTCCCTAACCTTGGGGACTTTTAATTAAGAATAATTGCTAAACAACCTTTACCCACAGACTGAGAGTCGCGATAGAGAAGTTGAAGTAGAGGTTGATTGGTTCGAGAAGTTGAGGTTGAGTGATTCCAGTGTTCAGCAATTGTTCCAGAGTCGGAGCTGAGAATTGTTACAAGTTATCGGCTGGTTAATGTATGCTTGAAGTCAAGGAAGGCTTAGTGCTAAGAGTCTGTTAGATTATTACTGGTAGATTGGGTTAAAATAGTTAAGGTCTTGTCCGGGAGAGCATTTATAATTGTCGTTACATTAGTAACCAAATAATAAATATTGTGATTATTGTTCTAACATCTCTTTGATCAACTTTTTGGCTTTTAGTGTTAAGACATTGAGTTTAGTTATGACACAAGAGGCAAACAGGAATAAGGAGCCGTCACAAATTCTCAAAATTATTACTAAATTTAGAAATAAATCGTCTATTTCATTTTGTTCCAAATGGTTGAGAATATTCAAGAGTAGCGGAGGAATTTCCGACCCCCAAGTATTCGCCTCGCTTGCATTACTCTCTTGTCGATCTTGCATATACAGTTAAATAAATACTTTTATTAAACACATACAGTTACAATAATCAAAAATTTATTCTGCTTTATTTTAGACGTTAATAAGTAAAGGCAAAATATGCATTTATTTATGAGTTTAATATTTGTTATCTATTTACTGAAATCCATTTTAAATTTGTTATGAAGAATGATGATTGTTTATTAACGTCGCATTCAGAAACAACACGGAGGTTATTAGCAACGGACTTCGTAAATGTTCTCTATCAAGTGATGAGAATTGACACCTGAGCTGGCACTTCCCTATCCAAACTTCCAGACCTCGATCATATTTGACGAGTAACAGCCCCATTATACGGCGTGTCTTTTGTAGTATCAAG
The DNA here is from genome assembly GCA_019974015.1 of Nephila pilipes. NCBI lineage: Eukaryota > Metazoa > Arthropoda > Arachnida > Araneae > Nephilidae > Nephila > Nephila pilipes. The sequence continues at coordinate 268,848 of BMAW01007544.1, read as the reverse complement.
GTTCGAACTCGTGTGATTCGACGAAAGCAACGCCGGCGACTATGACCACTAGGCTTACGTGGCCACTTGTTATGAAGAAAGGATAATTATTCAAATTTAAACAATCAAATGATTTTGTGAAATTTAAAGAGCTTATTTTTTACTAAGCCCCTATACAGCAATTTTTTTTTTTTTAAATCAACTTTTGTGTTTTAAATATTGTTTTAAAAGGATTCCAAACAATGTTAATGGTAATTCAAAATTCATGTTAAAAGTTATTAAATGCCTTGGTAGATACTGACCATCGAAGTTAATGGGAAGAACAAATATTTTAAAATGTATTCTAATAAATTTCTATTTTCTATTCTTTCCAACATATTAATAAAGTTTTCTATCAAATTTAGGTATTAAATAAGACACGTAATTTGAAATACAAGGAAAAAAATAATGTAAGTTTCGCTTTTTGTTTTTCTAGAATTACCTTGAAGCTGTAGGAATAGCCAGAGAAGCTGCTGAAGAATCAAATCTGACACTTGAATCAGATAATTTAGATGATCAACGAAATGAATACTGTGCATATACAGAAGATGGAAAGGTATTCTTGTATATATGTCTACATACTATATTCTTGTTCCAATACATATACCATTTATGATTTGCAAATTCTCTCACCTCTCGATCATCGCAGTCAAACTATTTTAGAATGGAATATGTTTTAAGGACAGGTTTGTGGTGGGATTTTATTGTTCACACACCTGTTTGATAAAACTATTGCCCCATTTTCTGGTGAGAAAGTGACAGAGTGTTTTTAGCGCAAGAGTCGAATCTGGCTAAGCTACGCCAAACATTTATTTGAACTGTAATCTAGACAGAAAAACAAAAAAAAGGAGGAAATGTTTAAAAATGGATGACAAGAAGGGAGGATCGAAAATAGAGATGCGCCACTTGGGTATCCTGGGGGCAGGTCACTCATTTTTACCGAAGTCATTTAATCCCATAGTAAAAAATAAGATCACTAGGGTACTTCGGGGTCCTGGTTTCAGTACCTAGATAAGGTAAAGTAAGCCTAAAAAAGATAACCCCCTGAGAGTAATTTTTTTGGTGTGTACAGGTTGTGTATGTATTCTTTGGTGAATTTTGAGATGAAATTATTAAAAATCTTGGAATCACGATATTATACTGACTTAAAACGGTTTTCTTATGTGCTGGACCAGGAGAAACGTCATTATATTAACCGAATAAGATATCATCCCACTCAGCTACTTTTGGGAAATATTTTCAATAACTTAGTGCTTCATGAAATCTGATGGACGGATTTTTAAATTGTAAGATATTGAGAGATAGATATAATTTATGTGTTTTAAGATTATAGATTTATTGTTAATGTAGATAAAAATTTACAAGTATGTAAATATACAGACCACATTAAGAAATTATAAGACCAATTTAATTTTAAAGATTATGAAATACATAAAGGTTCTAATATTTTTTATGCAAATTAAGTATTATGTTACAACATATTCATTATAATTAGATAATTTTGAGTAATGTAACAAATCATTGAGAGATAAAAAAAAATTAGAAATAAGCGAAAAAGCTATGCTAACAAATTATAAGACCACTTGTCTGAAAAAAGTATGAAAATTAATATGATAATGGACCTCCATTTTTGTTGTTGTTGATCTCAAACACTCTGTTTTGCACTGAAATGACCAGGTCAATAGCTTCAATTTCAGAAATATTGCGAAATTTTTTTACTATGGCTACTTTCAGTTTATGGTCTAATAAAAATTGTTTATTATTAGCGTACATTTTGCGGACATAAAGTAACTCAATTATTTTACAAAGAGTTCAAGCCTGGACACTTCGACTTGATTATGTGGCAAACATTAACTTTTTTTTTTTTTTTAAACCATTCCGAGGGGGAGGGGAGGGTATATGTGTGGCAAGAAAAACATTGTCCATTTGAAATATCCAGTTAGCATCACGTAATGAAGGACAAAATTGTATCAGATGATCATACAGCATAGCTTGATGTTGAGCAGAGAACATATGTCACGAAATTTTCAATAAATCGTACAATCCATCATGACTACAGGCTCCCTAAACCATAATTGATCTTTCTCTTATTTGTCAACTGACAAATTCTTTGGGTTCTTTCTTCAAATCATGTCAATAGTACATGTAAGTCATCGGAACTATCAAGGTTAAATTTCTTTTCATCAGAAAATATGTTTCCACTCATTGATCCATGACTTGACAATTTTAACCGGTTTCGATTTTTTTTCACGATGACGTTTCAATAACTTTGGTATTTTCTTCGTTTTCATAAATTTTATATTAGCGTATGATTTAAAATTCATCCCAAACTGGAACATGTGAAGATTCTATGATGAAATTTTTCCGAGTCGAAATGTCTTTTTTAGATGATAGACGTAAAAGTTGTCGATCGTTTCGTGTTGTCTAAATCCTTTTTCTTCAAGATTGTTTTATTTTGTCTGAATCATCTTTTCTAATTACAGCATTGCGCATGACAGTTTTAAAACACTTCATTAATTTTGCTATTTCTCTTTCAGATTTATCGATACTCTTATAAAATAAATTTTTTTTCACTTCACCTTCATGTAACTCTTAACCACGCCGCAACTTAAAATGATTCACAGATAACACAATCAAAACCTGCACCTTTACTCCTCAAGTAATGCGGTGATGAAATAGTAACGCCTGCGTTTTATAATGAATCTGATGAGACGTATGATATGCTAATTTTCTCAGATAATTTCTTAACAGACTCTTCAATTAATTTTTAAAATAATGAGTAGATTTTAATAAAACTTAGATTAATTTTTAAAATTTCAGTTTGTATAGAAAATATTTCCCGATCCATTTTAAATGCACACGCTTAAAATGTGTATATCATGTCTCTTTTTTTCATAAATGTACAAATTCGTTAGATGTCTTGTAATTTGTTAATGCACTGTGTGTATATATACACATATACATATATGCAAGTGTTCTCTTATAAATTCTTTCATATTATTATTATATACACCTGTTTCTTATATGTAAAATAATAATTATCTAGTGATAAATTTTAAGATTATTTTTATGAAGGAAAAAAAAAAAACATTTTTAAATTTCTTATTCAGGCATTTTGAAATTTATTACAAAAATTAAATGAGAAAGAAATGAAAAATTAAAATTAAATGAGAAATTAAAGAGCTCTTATAAAATAAGTACATTTATGTTACTTGCAAATCCTGTATTTATTTGAATTTATTATTATTTGTTTTCTTTTACAGAGAGCCGTATATGAACATATTACTGGAAAGTTGGTGGACAAATTTACAGTAAGTTTATGATATTGCGGAGAAAATGGGTAAAAATTATAACTGTTTTCGGTAAACATTATTTTTGGTAATGAATCTCAGATTTTGGTACCCTAACAAATAATCTCTAAGATGCTTAACAATATTCCGAAATCCTTAAGAAAAATATTCAAACAGATGTTGTTTCTTTAGAACACAATTATGGAATAATAACTAGTGTTCTAAAAAGGAAAAATAGTTACTAATACATTGTAAAATTCTTAGTGAATTGAGTTGTATATTAGAGTTATAAAATTCGTATTATTAGAAGCAATGGCACTCTACAATACATTTATTTTATAAATGTCAAAAAAAATTTCATCTATCGAAAAAGCGTATTTAATAATCAAAAGAATTCGGAAGAAACGAAAAAGAAAAGAATATTTATTTATAACAGATAATAAAGCGGGTTTTTTTTTTTTTTTTTTTTTTTTTGATAAAGCAATTACTTTTTTAACATTTTTTTAAATGTAGTTTCAAGTTTAATTTCAGTGATAATTTTTCCAGATGACAAGGAATTATCAATGATTATTATACGTAATGCAGTAAAATAACAATAATCAAGGAAAATCTTTTTTAATCCAATTTTAGGATTCAATTTCAGAGTCTTCCTCTAAGGAAGCTTGCACTCGAGTCAAATTATAGATTCTGCATGAATGTGCTTAGAATAGTTCATTTAAACACAAACAGACACTGTTCGAGGTGTGGATATTAAATGACGAGACTAATGCCGCTGCAGAAGAAATACGCAGGCACTAAACGCCAGCTGTTTAGCGTGAAGGCTTATTTTTCGAATGCAGTGCCTCTCGCCCTTGTAAACCATCCGTATAGCCGTAGCCTTCATTCGCATTAGAGTTTCGCTGGAAAAATGCTAAGTGTAACAACAGAGCAATGAATTGTCGATTTCACATAAAACTTGGAAAAATTCTGCTACTGAAAATTATAATTTATTGAAAGAAGTGTATAGCAATGAATGTTCATCGCATTCACGTATTTTTGAGTGATTTATGCGTTTTCAAGATGTTGAAGATGATTCACACCCGGACCGCCCTTCCACGTCAAAAAAGACTGACAATATCGATTGGTAATCTATTTCGATCTGACCGTGGGTTAAGTGCGACTGCTAAGACTATAGAAATTGACAAAATTCCGTACGACTAATTTTACATAACAATTTTAACAGGCACACACACACACAAAAGTGTGTGCCTAAAATTCTTATGTTTGAACAACAAGAAGCTCGCAAAAATGTTTGTACTGACACTTTGAATGCCATTGAAAATGACTTAAACTTATTAGAAAGGATAACGAGTGATGAATTGGTCACGGTAATGCTTTTAAGGCCTTTTACTACAGATAAACAGAATTAGCATTTCTCAAGAATCACACCATATTTTTGGAATAAAGATTGGAAGGTAATTATTTATGTACCCTGATTTCTCATCCTTAAATGCTCAATACATGTGTATGACAAACTTTATGCCCTGCCTTTCCCCCAAATTTTATGATCTCTAAATTGTGTATCAATATAAGCATGATATATCTTTCTGACGAATTCTGTTGCATTTTCACGTATCAAAATTATCATAAATATAATGAGAATTCGAATGATTAATACAATTTTTTGGTGTCTAATAGATTAGGTTACGAAATAAATACGAATTTAGACTACAAACGATCGGTTTAAAATAGAGTTTCGAATAGTCTCACCCAGTTACTAAATTAGGGAGAATATTTATAGATTTATGTTTCGATAAGTGGAAATTCCTGCTGTTCATTTAATGTCACCAATCAAAATTAAAATTTAGTAATTATGAGCAGTGTATGTAGCGTCAGATTTCAAAATTAATATTATTTTTACATTAATAACAAAACACACTACAAATTTTGTTTTACAAAAAAATTCTAGAAACTACAGATTCATGAGGGGTATTGATACTCTAATGAATTTATACTCTTTTGGGGTGAATGATAAATTGCTTATTAACATCACAACAAACAAGTAATATGAGGATTAGTGGCGACGGACCTCGAAATTTTAAACCATGGCCAAGTGACAAGAACAACTGAAAATGGCACCCCACCACCCAACGGGAGGACTTCCGAGCCCCGACAGATTTAATGTGGAAAAATTCTAGCCATACTACAAGTCTTAAGTAGAATCAGGGCTCGAATACACAGCTGGATTGAAACTTCACCGGCCACGAATTCATGACCATGCCCCATACAGACGGAGCACTTGTACCAAATGAATGGTGGAAATGAACATCTGCCGGAAAATGAATAAAATTTAAATTTTAAAATATGTGATATTGGAAAGGAAAGAGTACAATTTTAATCCTGGTATCAAGTGAGAATTCTTTATTGACCAAAATTTGATTTTTTTTTTAAAAAAAACTTGACCCTGCATTATCCGAGTCGGTATTTTTTTTCGGGGGGGGGGGGGCGGAAGCAAAAGTCATAGAATGCCTCAATGGTTAACAAATTCACAGTCAGCAATCAGGCAAACTTTCAGTTGCAGCGACGCAAGTTTGTATACGGCCAGGAAGGACGCAATAAGAAGCACCACGAGGGTTATTGGAGGAGGATCTCATAAATTTAAACTTAAGAATCTGAGTGCTAAGAATACAGATAGGAAAACAGTTATGTAGATTCCTTACCTCATATGTGACCTAAATATGAGATTAGGAATTTACACAATTCGAAATATACAAACATCACTTCATTGGCTAACTGACTGATTGTCTTATTAACATCGATCGCACTTAGCAGCAACACGAGAGCTATTGGAGACGGAACTTATTATTTTGAGCCTCGGCCAAGTGACGGGGATGACATTTGAGCTAACATTTCTCTCACCAAACTTCTACACCATACCCTCGGGAGTATTTGAAGCCTCGGTAGATTAAATATGCATCAACCCTGGTACACGCGATGGTCATAAAAACATCAGGACTCGAACTCGTCACGAAACTGTTTTTGATTGGTTATTTATTGAAGTCGCGCTTTGAAGCAAAACGAGGGCTATTGGCGACGGATCTCGTAATTTTGAACCTCGGTCAAGTGAAGAGGACGACGCCTCCCTCTCTAAACTTCCACACCACGCCCTCGGGAGGACTTGCGACCTCAACAAATTTAACACATTCAAGGACAATACGATTATGGCAGTCAAATATTTATCCACTCCATAGGTAGAGCCGTCCTTATTATTTACCTTAATAAACAAAGGCTTGAATTATCACAATATTATGTTTAAATAATGAAAATACAAATAAAATGTCCTATCAGGAAATTTGTCAGAGATAAAAAGTGAGTGAGATAGTGAGCGAGCGAGCGAGAGAGGTTCAAAGAAGGAATATTTTGTTTACATCCAACATTTTAAAACTGTCTATGGATGTGTTAACGAGTATCAGCCCCACTATATGGTGCGTTTTCAGTGGCACCTGTGTTCGAAAAGTCACGATTCGACGGAAGCAATGCTGGTCGCAACCATGGCCACAATTTCAGCGGCAACGAAATTTAATAATTCGCATTTGAATTTCAGAAAACTGTGCACGCAATTCCAAGAAGGTCAAGTTATAATTATTTGCAAAACATTTGTTTGTAAAATCGGCTAAAATATTGTATAACTTAAGGTTACCATCTTTTAATAAGTCTAAATTAGGGTGTTGTATTCGATCTATCTTCATATTTTATTGCAGAAAAAGTGAGTTTTAAACAATTTATTAAACCTTTGGACGTTACAAACAGAGACAAAAAAAAAAAAAAAAAAAAAAAAAAGGTTCAAAGACCTCAAATTAAGAGGTAGGCTGTGTTTCTTTCTAGAGAGAGATTCGTATTCAACGAACGCTCAACATCGCACTTTTCTCGAGTTACGTTCATCCCCCCCCCTCTATTTCGACTGGTGTTGCCAATTGCGATTAAACAAACTATCTAAAAAACCATTGAGCTCGCGACATAGGGCACACTTATGAAATACGATATTCTTTTCTCTTCCGAGAACGAAATGAAAATTTAGGTATCAATATTAATAATATTAAATAATGGTTATAATCATATATGTACATCAATTCTCGTGTATTTACTTTGAAAATGAGCTTCACAATGCAATACAATATAAACGAATCTTAAGTCATCAGAACAGAATTTGATTGAATTTCAGTTTTGCAACAACTTTTCGAAAGTGATACGTTATGAATGCACAAACAATGGTTTACTTTCTTCAATAACAGCTTATAAATACAAATTATAAATATCGCAAACATTAACTTAAAAATTTATTTCACACATTTCCTAAGTATGTGAAAAGCTGATATTCGGATGTAATTAAAATGCTCAAGAAGTTCTTGGAAATCGAAATGCGTGTCGGTAGTTTAGTTTATTTTTATTATTAACGTCGCACTAGAAGCAACACGAGGGCTATTGGCGACGGTCCTCGTAATTTTGAGCCTCGGTCAAGTGACGAGGATGACACCTCAGCTGGCACCCTCTCTCCTAACTTCCACACCACGCCAACGGGAGGTCTTTGTGCCCCGACAGATTTAACGTGCATCAGCCCCGGCTTCACGGCGGATCTTCAGCGGCCAAGGTTCGACCCCGCGACTGAATGAAACCCGCCGGCCACGAATCCGAAACCATGACCACTAGGCTACCGCGGCCACAATGTGTGTCGCTAAATGAAGACTAAACCATCCATTTAGATTTTTCTAGTAGTAGTTCCATTATTCCACAAACAATATTTGGAATAATCAAAAATAACGAGTCAGCTAATACCTTTTAAATAGAACACTGTTCAACCAGTGAGTGAGTGATGATAGAGTTTTATAACGCAAGAGGCAGGTGTGGCAAAGCTGCGTTAAACAAGGTGTGACTATGATCTAATCCTTTAGACGTTATACTCACGGAGAAAAAAAAAAAAAAAAAAAGTTTTAAGGCCTCAAATTAAAAGGTTGTGTTGTGTTTAGGGATAGGATAGGGTTCGTTTGAAGAAAAAAAACTGATTGACAAGGAGGGTCGAAAATAAAGAAGGATCGCTGGAGTATCCTGGGAGAGCAACCACGTTTGTTTACAAAAGATAATAAACCCCATGGGAATGAAAATGATCACTAGGGAGCCTCGGAGTTCCTACCCAAAGAAGGCAAGCCCCTGAGGTCTCGATTCATTTGTATTAAGTTGAAATATGCAGCTCACCATGTGGAAAATTCATTATCATTGGAAAAAACAAAATTATATTTGATTTCTTTTCTCTGCAGTGGGTGATGATTCATTTTGTTCAAAAATCACTGAAACGTTTAACTGATATCAACTTGAGTGTTTATACTCATAACAGTAAAGAAACAAATCACATTTTAAATAAGATTAAACAAAATAAATTGCATATTTATTTGAATAATATTTGTTATTTAAATATATATTAAAAATGCAAAATTCATCAAGCGATATGAAAATTAACACACAATAGTTTATTTTGGTTGTACTTATATATATCCTAATTATTATAAATTTTTCAACTAAAATTTGTTTTACATAAATAAGATTTATTAAAGATAAATGTACTGAATGTGTTACATTATAAATCGCTGATTGCTGGAAGTACAATAGAACCTTGTTAAGTTGAACCTCCTCATCGGTCGACACAATTTTTTTCTCTTGAGGAGCGATGTGCCAATTTCCATAACACTTGTTTCATTCATGTATCTTCAAAAATTATTTTGACTTCAAAAATATAAGTACAAAGTCAATAAAACCTTAGTTACATCTCTTCCAACCAGTGACAATTAGCACGCATATTCTAAATTTAAAATGCTATAAAATTTTAAAAACATTTCTATTGTTTACGATGTAAAAGCCTTTATCTACTTATTCATACTCGATTTGCTCATAAAACAGAAGATTTTCAGTAAATATGTTTTATTTCATTTCCCCCCATCATTTGACAAACCAGACTTTCCGATATCCCGGACCGGATCTGGTCCCAATTAATAAGGTTTTACTGCTTATACTTAGCACTTACAGTGTGCAGTCATTCTGTAACGGAAAGTGGAGAAAAGAGAAAATTAAGGATTTTGTTTGGTTTTATTAACGTCGCACAAGAAGCAACATGAGGGCTATTGGCGACAGATCTCGTAATTCTGAACCTCAGTCAAGTGACCTGAGCAGGCACCTCCCTCTCCTAACTTCCACACCACGCCAACGGGGGGACTTTGGACCTAGACCAGATTTAACATGCATCAGCCCCGGTTAATGAGTGAATGTGAAGGTTATTGGCCCAAGAACCAGATGCGGCAATGCTGCGCAAAACAAAATGAAACTGCGATCTGGAAGTGAAAAAGTTGAAGAAAAAGAAAAGACAAAAAATTGGTTGACAAGGAGGGTCGAAAATAGAGAAGGATCGCTAGGGAAACCTGGAGTGCGTCACCCGTGTTTACCAAAGACAATACACTCCATAGGAAAGAAAATGATCACTGGGTGCCTTGGGGTCATGATGCCCGTACTTACCAAAAGAAGGCAACTCCCTGAGGTCCCCTGATATAATCCCCAAGGGCAGAGCGCCCGGCTATACCCCAAGACGCTGGGTACCCATTTTAGTCGCTTCTTACGACATGCATGAGCTACAATGGGCTTTTCTTCATTCCCGGTCACCACACGGGTCATCAGCCCCGGCTACACGGCGGGTCATTGGTGACAAACCTCAAAAATTTGAGCCACTTTTGTATTTAACGATACAAAAATACAATTAATGAGACTGCGAGGAAATAAAGATTTTTTTTATTTGAGATTAGTTTAATTTTATGTGCAATTTAAAGAGTATGTATGTGTGTGTGTGTTAAATTAACATTTTACAATAAATTCTTCAGCAGTATACTGTAAAACCATTACTTAATTTTATAACTTTTTTTTCAGGCTATTTGCAGCTCACGCAGTAAAAGACGTCAATGTTCGAATTTTGAAATATTTTTGGTAAGTTTTAAGAAAAAGATATGGGGTTAAATGTTGATTTGCAAAAACATAACTAAATCATGATTCAAAGTAACATCATTCTAGAGCTTCACATAGGTTATCGATAATTTAAAACAGAAATACTTAATTGTAGCATTGTATTTCACACTTGAGACAGATGTATATTAGATCACATGTCTAGGAAATCTGTATGGTGGCTTTCCTTTTCTCAAATCTATTTGAATTTTATTTAACAAGTTACAAATATGTGAGGAAGCTTTTTCTAACCCCTTCAATAACAGAAAATACAGTAAATAATTAGAGGTAAAATTAAAACATAATTTTGAAACACATGATTTTACTCTACAATATAATACGTAATGGAAAATTTCCGACTAATGCGAAATTAAGTGTAAAAGAAAATAGATGAATTGGCATTTTAAAATTATTTTATCATCAATTGTCATATGATAACACCCATAATTCAATTTTCTTTAATTTTAGAATCTGCATATTTAAATGAAAAGTAAATGCAGAGACATGCATGTATAGCTTTTAACACTTTTTAATATAGACCCAAAACTGTTTAGTTTCCTCCAATAGTTTCTATTGTTTTAATGATCATCATAAAAAGTGAAATGTTATCAGAGTATTTTTACTATTTCGAAAAATATTACTCTTAAGTGACATGTTAAACATGCTCTTGAACAAATTTAACTATATGTTTAATAGTACCTTAATATTAAGGTTATCTAAAATTCCAAGTAATATTTACTAATGGCAAATTTGCTTCATTTGGGGGGAAAGACAAAAAATTACACTTTACTCCGCCTAAAATAATAAACCTAAAGCCACATGAAAACATTTTTTTTTAAAAAAAAAAAACTAATACTTATAAATTGGGTTAACATCAATTACTTCTTTTACAATAAATGGAATACTCAAATTTAATTAAGGGTATAAGATCTGTTGAATTCATTTAAATTTATATAATTTTGAGACTACTATACAGATTATAAGAAAGGTAAAACAATTCAGGGCACTATATACAATACCATTTATGACCACTTGCATAAGTACTTTGATGCCAACAATATTTTAAGAATCAAAGAACTGCACCTGGTAGTAAAGTAAAATCATTTAGCCAATTTTCTTTGGATCTCTTCTAAAGCTTTATATATGTATAATTAGTACAAGATGTGGCTATTAAATAACGAAACTGACGCTGCTACAGAAGAAATACGCATGCGCCAAACGCCAGCGACCGATAACTGTTTACCGTGAAGCCTTCTCTTTCGAATTTCCTCTCGCTTCTGTAAACAAAATCCGCAACCTTCGTTTGCATTATTTATTTTTTTGTTTCGCTGGAAAAATAAGTGTAATAATAGAGCAACGAATTGTGAAATTTCACATGAAACTTGGAAAAACAGCTATGGAAACTTATAATTTGTTTTAAAAAGTGTGCAGCAATGAATATTTATCGCGTGCCCATGTTTTCGAGTGGTTTAAGTGTTTTCAAGATGGCCGAGAAGACGTTGCAAATGATTCACCCTTCCACATCTAAAACGGCTGACAATATCGAAAAAATTAGTAATATGGTTTGATTCCACCGTCAGTTCGTACGATTCATGAGGCTAGGAATTGACAAAGAAACCGTACGGCAAATTTCACATAACAAGTTTAACATGCCAAAAGTCTTTGCCCAAATGGTGCCAACAATTCTTACGTTTGAACAACAAGCAGGTCGCAAAAATGCTTGTATTAACACTTTGAACGCCATTGAAAATGATTCAAACTTATTAGAAAGGAAAATAATGTGTGACGAATCGAGTTTATTTATTTATTTTTACTTATGATCCTGAAACGAAGCGCCTATCGATGCAATGGAAGAGCTCATTTTCACCGACTGCCAAAAAAGCTCGAATGAGCAAATCAAAATTCAAAGCAATTATTGTTTTTTCAAATATTCATGGGATATTTACTTTCACTGGGTTCCTGAAGGTCAAACTATTAAACATTACTGCCATCACGTTCTTGCTGAATTTCGTGAATGAAAAGGAAAAAACGATCCGAATTGTGGAAATATAAGTCATTCCGCATCGTCTGTCAAGAGGCTTCTAGCCAAGTACGGCATCCTAGTGTTAAACCATCCGTCTTATTCGCCCCATTCAATTTCTATCAGTTTCCTAGGGTGAAATTTGCATTATAAAGAACAAGATTTGGATTCGTTGAAGCTGTAAAAGAGACAGCGGTACGCATTAAGAAGGAGCTGACAGAAGATTTCCAGTACTGTTTCAAACAATAGATTTGCATGAAGCATTGCAGGGCTAGAGGAGGGGTGTATATTGATGGTGATAAGTAAATATATGTTTGACATTAAAATAAAATATTTTACATCACCAGTCTCGTTATTTAATAGCCACTTCTTGTATATCTTTTAATAGTTTTGAAAAGTGTTTGAGGTCTTTACAAATCAAAAGTTTTACTCTACACTTTTTGCTAAAATTAAAAGTCAAATAAACTATTTTTAAAATAAATGATGTAGAACTGGAAATTTTTTTTTAAAAAAGGAATATCTTCCTTAACACATTAAAATCTCTTAAAATACAAAAAAGTATTAAATTTGAATATTTTGTGATTTTTTTTCACGAGAAAAATAGTTAATCAAGTAATTTAAGATACCTTTACAAGTATACATGCATTTTATAAGCACAATGTTTTTATTTCTCCTACCATATCACATTGATAACTTAATGTGTTATAGGATTGTGGATTTACATTGATGGAAAAATATGCTGCTGAAGGCAAATGTATAGTCCCAGATGGATTTAAAAGGAGATAAATTACTTGCTCATAAAAAAGGTCTTATATATAAAATAAAACATTATATACAAGTTATATATAATCGAAAATAAAACCTTATAACTTGCAATAAAATTTTTGAAAAAATTCAATGGCTTGATTCTATATTTTAATAATTTTACAATCAGCAAAATAAGACGCCACAAAAATATAAATTTATTAATAAGTTTAAATATAAAAACGAAAAAAGATTTTTTTTTCAATCTTATCACCTACATACAATATGAGATTTCACTGTAATATAATTTTTTTTCTTCAAAGAAAAAACACTTATTTCAGCTTAAAATTTTTAGAAAATTAACTGCTTATTAAATTTTGATTGGGATTTTAGACATAAAAATTTTACTAATTTCTTCCCATTTTTCTAAAATTTCCGAAACTTTTAATGGCTGGTAAAATTTGTTTTGCTATATATGACTACAATATTGATGTGGAATTCTTAATTTAGAGCTAAAATTTAATTCATATTTAGGCTTAAAGTTCGTTTCAAAGACATTTGATTAATGAGTCACAAAACCCAGAATTTCATAGTAAGATTTCCAAATACTGAACAATCTTTTGCCTATCTACACTGATGTAAGAAATTAAGAGAATTTTCATATTTTATCTACGATCTCCAGAACTACTGGACAGATTTTAATAAAATTTAGTGTCTACATAGGGGTGATATAATACAAAAAATAAACATTAAACAGTTATAATAGACACACGTTTGTGCGTAACACTCATGGGAGCCTGGAGGTCTGAAACAGCGGTTGCAGAATACACAAAAGAAATGGATTAATAGGAGGTATGGTACCCTCTTACAATACATGCCTTGCAGTGTGATGTCATACTGGAAATAAGGCAGTTTATCAGTGCCTGTGGCGATTGGTCCCACACATTCACCAATGCTGTTTTCAGTTCCCGGATGGTTCTCGGTTAAGTTTAGTTTTTATTAACGTTGCACTAGAAGCAACATGAGGGCTATAGGCGACGGACCTTGTAATTTTAAACCACGGTCAAGTGATGAGGACGACACTTGAACTGGCACCCCTCTCCTAACATCCACACCATGCCAACGGGAGGACTTTGGGCCCCGAACAGATTTAACGTGCATCAGCCTCAGCTACACAGCGGACCTTTGGTGGCCAAGGATCGAACCCGCGACTGAACGAAAACTGACGGTCGCGAGTCCACGACCTTGACCACTAGGCTACCGCGGCCCTGGATGGATGGTTCTCGGAGGGGAGGTTGCAAGTTGCAATTGCCCTCCCCAGAGCGTCCCAGACATACTCTATAGGATTGGGGTCTGGAGATCTGGCTGGCCAATCTCCATCTGGCGAATATGCTCACTCTCGAGAAATTCGTCAACCAGAAGAGCTCCATGTGGCCTCGCGTTATTGTCCATTAAGATGAACTCGGGCCCCACTGCACCCCGGCAAAGGTGAAGATAGGGCTCCAAGACCTCATCCTTATACCTCACACCAGTCACAGAGCCTCTGCAAAAGACGTGGAGAGGTGTGCTGCCATCTAACATGATGCTTGCCCAGACCATTACATCAGCACAATTGTCAATTTTGCAGACATTGGAGGGTAGGTAGCGGGTCCCCGGCTCTCTCCATAAGAAAGTACGGTGAGAATCAGTGTTTAGGCTAAAACAGGACTCGTCGGTGAACAGAACGGTCGCCCATTGCTCCATACTCCAATCACTATGCTGCCTGCACCATGCTAATCTCACTCTCCTGTTCGTAGACATGAGCGGAATGCAAACATCCAGTCTTCTGGCAAACAACCCTCTCTCATTCAGTCTTTTGGAAACAGTCACTACTCTTGTTACATGGGTTCCTGTGACTGCATACAGGTCTCAAGAGAGCTGAGAAGCTGTACTCCTCTGTTACGCCTTGCTAAAATGGATAAATGGTGATCTTCTCTGGCTGTCGAGGCTCTTGGACGACCTTGCCCAGGCTTTCTCTCGATGGATCCAATATCCTGGAACTGTGACGCCGGGCATTAAATTAAACTCTCTGCATATCTGGACTTGCAATTGGCCTGCCTCTAGCCTCCCCACAATGCACCACCTCATTCCATCATCTAAACGTTAGTGGTTACTCAGTTTTACTGTTCCGATGTGAATTAAACCGATTGCTGCAAGATAACACCAAGAAATTCACTGAGGTGTGTTAGTGAATGAAATTCATCTTACCCTCCATGTGCTTAAAAAGCCTGTTTTTCTGCTGGCTCCGCCTACACACACGTGTACGCTTACATATTTGCCATATAAGATTTGCATTTTTATCTAGAAGCAGTGGTTTTTCCTTCAGTTCAGTTCTTTTCATGCAATTCGATAAAATATGCAAATTCTCTTAATTTATTTTACCAGTGTAAGTATAAGTCTACTAAACTGTTACAAACTTACATGAGAGAAATTACAGCATAAAAGATACACACACATACAAAAGGAAATTCCTTAAGCTCCCTTTATTTTTGATTATGACATTATATACAAATTTTATTAAAAATACAAGCAACTTTTAAAAGTCATAGTGCATAAAAGTTTAACATAAAATTATAACAATGCAATACATCCATCTGTATGTTAATACTTCCAAAAAAAGTATATTAAAAAAAGAATATAAAAATAAAAATTTATCATTATAAAACAGATTTTTCTGGATCAAATTCAATTCTAAGGAAGATCACTATAATCCTCAGTCAATGAACTGAAGAAAATCATTTGAAACAGAGGGTTTTACACATTGATTAAAAAGATAAACAGATTTCACCTATCAGAAAAATTTAATAAAAACTTTAACCACATTGAAATGATTTGGAAATATATTGTACCCAAGAGATTCATCTAATAATATCCTTCTAATAGTAGGCATCATCAGTAAAAAAAACATTATATCAGAATATAGAAATTAAGAAAAAAACAAAGAAATATAATTTAAATAAAAAGACTGTTTAATTATGAAAAATTTTTAAGATACCTGAGAGAAAACTATTTCATATTTAAAAAAAAAAAAAAAAAACTGAAACAAAAGAATGCATAAATATTGCAATAGCGTTAACAATTGAAAACTGAACACAATAAAATTTGCAAATTTAAAAATAACAAACAATTTTGGCACATATGATAAGCCAAACAACATAATGTCATTTATTTAAGCACTAACATTATTTCTAATTCATAATAAAGATTCTTTACATTGAATTCTTGAGATAAAATATCACTAAAAAAATGTCATGCCAAAATGTACAGCTTGTAAACTTAAATGTAAATAAAAATGCAATCATTAAAATTACATAGAATTTAACTGAAATTGATAGGAATAAATGCAAACTATGCAATTTTAATGCATGTATACAGCTGTAAAATTAGGAATGAAACTTTTAACACTGAAGCCCATCACCCATTTTAATATGAATTGTGGCATACATTCTTCAACAAGTCTATAAGTATCAGTTTCCAACAACTGAAGCCAAAAGTGCCATTCGAACATATAGTCCATTCAGAGCTTGACGGAAGTACACAGCACGAGGATCAGAATCAAAATCAGTACTAAAGGGTAAAAAAAAATTCCATCATAATTTTCCACACCCCCACCACATATATATATATTTCTTATGTTCAGCAAGAGTAATTAAAGAGGTGGATAATATGTTATTTAAAATTCAAACACGTGTTCAAGTACCATTCCATTGCCATTACGTATGCAAGTAAGAATTATTTATCTAAAATTAAAAGCTCAGTATTTATATAATCACAGCTAAGCAACAAAATAAATATGGATAATTAAAACATATACACAATATTAAAAAAAAACAACTTTTTTTTGTGGCACATTTTAAGTATGAACTACCAGCAGAGATTTGAAACATAATACATATTCATAATCCCACACCAGAAAATTATTGCATTTTTAGTAACAAATTGTAAACAAGGGAATTGCAGCCTCCTGGAGAATCTGATACAACTTTACACACACAAACACAAATGAAATCTTTCAAATTTCAATTTTAAGCAAGAAAAATATAAAAATGTTAGAAATACCTTAGTAAATCTTAAATATTCATTTTAAGTAAAATATAATCCATATAGACATTTTCATACTATTATTCTAATTAGAACATGCAGTACCTTCATCAATGAACTGCTTTAACCATACAAGAATGATGAGACTGGACAATTTTTAAAATATGCATTCAAACTACTTCGACTTTCAATATTTATATACAGCTAATACATCTGAAGATTTTTGAAAGTCAATTTATAAATCTATAAATGAGGCTTCAAACAATTACATGTAGCTTAATGTAATTTTTAGTTTTTTAAATAAATTCTCCATATTTCACTTAAATCTTATAAGCAGTAATGAATATGCCGTGATAAAAAACTATTAAATTTTTTTAAAAAATATAATTACCTTATTTCATCAACTCTTGGAAGAGGATGCATCACTATCATTCGCTTTTTGGCATTTGTCATCAATACTGGAGTGATAATAAATTGTCCTTTAACCTGCGAAATAAATTATGAATTCATACTTTAATCTAAGGATATATATATATATATATATATTGCATTTCTTAAAATAATCAAACAAACCTTTTTATACTCTTCTTCACTTTCAAATCGTTCCTTTTGAATTCTAGTCACGTACAGAACATCAGTATGGGGTAAAATTTCTTCCAAATTAGAATATTCCTCCTAAAAAATTAATTTATATGCATTAGAATTTAACAATTGCATATACCAAACCTTAGAGTATGTTAATTGGAATAAATTATCAAACTTTAAACATCTTTAATAGCTTAATATAAATCTTTAATCACTTCGTAAATACCACATTTCAAGTCTTTTTAATCATATATCTCTTATTACATATTGATGGTATATTATGAGGGTCATTTAAAAAGTCCTTAGAAATTCCAAGAAACAAGTTCATTGCATCAAAAATGTTTTGTTTAAAGCATCATGGCTCACAAGACAGCTGTCTAAGTCTCAATTACTCGTATTCATGATCATGACACCATTTGCACATTGAAAATTCATCATTACTTTTCTAGTCAAAGAGACCATCTGTACCATTTTTAAGAAAAAATTCAACAGATGCAACCCAACATATAGATTTTTGTTTGTTTTTAGCTGTATAATTTTGAATTCATTTATCATTGACGGTGACAACTCAATGCAAAATGACATTGATAACTTTAATGCTGAAGCAATCAAATTTAGATTTGGCAGCAAATGACTACCAAATTAAAACTAACTTGTAATTCAAAGTCAAATTTGCTTCAGCTCTGTTAATAACAGATGGCAGTGAGACTTATCCAAAACTTAACTATGTATAAAAAAAATGTGCAAGTCAAGTTTATATGCTTTTGTGACACTAAATTTATTTTAAAGCATCGCGAAAAACAAAATTGTAATAAGGTAAAAAAATTAAAGTATGTTATTTTAATGTTATCAAAGTATTTACAGACTATTCAAGCTATTTGATTTATTAAGTTAATGACCATAATTAATAATACATAAGCTCCTACAAAATGCTTTTACATAAATAACAAAAGTTAACACTTAATAATTCATCCTATGAATAAATATTACAACCTGTCAAATAAATATAAAAATTACCTGATGTATTCCTTTAGACTGAATGAATTCCTTTATTGAATCTGGCATTTTTAATTGTAGAGGAGACACATAGCGCAAACGAACATCATAGTTTGTTAACAGGCGAGCTAATGAATGCACAGTACGCCCATGCTTGAGATCACCAACAAATGTAATCTAAATTTACATTAAAAAATAATTAGAAAAGAGAAGAACATACCTTACTAAAATATATATTTGTTTTTATGCTTGAAAATGCTGCCTATCTATTGCAATAGATGAACAACTGGCTGTATATTAAATCTAAATTACTTTTAATTCCAAGTCCCAAGTAACTAAAACATAAAATTTTTGGAACAATGAAAATATTCAACAAAAAGAAAAATAAGCTGGTGTCATCATTTAACAATCAATTTAAAACTAAATTATGCATAAAAAATTAATTCTAACACTTGGAATATATATACATATAAAAATTAAAAATTCAATACATAAAAATCCAATATAACATTAAACAATTTTAATAAAATTATACATGTCATGCCCCCATTCAAATTCAGAGAACTTGTCAATAATTTAGAATTTAAAAGTTATTTTAATTAAGTAAAATAAATACATCTGCGTATAAATAATGTTATATATATTAGTAACATTCTTAAACATTCACTGTTATAAATAGTTTTAAAAAAATGTTTATTTGTGAGATGTTTACAAGTACATAGTAATGAAAATATTACTGACTAAAATAATTAAAGGCCTAAAAACTATACAATTTCTCTAGTTCTTTCAATACCAATATTCTACAAAATCATATTTAATATTAAGATTTAAAAAAAAAAAAATTGAAAAATACTAAGGCAGACTTATTCAAATTATTAGACATATTTCTCTCTTACCAAATTATTTAATATTTATAAAAACTAAGAAAATATGATAATAGCCATATATATATATATATATATAAATCAAAATTTTTGTAGAAATTATTGATAAACATTTCAATTTGTGAAATGCAATTTATTTTAAGCATACAAAATAAAATATATCCAAAAAATTTCTTTTATACTACTTGAAAATTAAAGAAAGCTTTCAGTTATCATCAGAATAGTTAAATTAGATTTTAATTATTAAATTACTATTGTTTAGTTATAAAGATCATTTTAAATTCACTGAATATAAGTTTTGCTAATTTTCTTAAGGAATGAAAAAAAAATTTCATGTCCTTCATTGTTTTTCCATTTCAATATTTTTAAATGTATATACATTACATACAATATTTCAAAAATAAAAACATTAAAAAATAACACTATCTTTCATTACAAATTTTTTAAAAATGTATTAAAATTACTGTATTTTCGAATTTAATATGGATAAAAATGTCCATACATTTACTGGTAAGAGAATTTTATTAAAATGTTATTTTTTTTAAAAAAATTCATAACTAAGCTATAATATTAAATTTTGTACTAGTATAATGAAATTATTTCTTAGAAAACTAGTTGCTATAAAAATTTAGGTAATATTCCTCACAGCTAAAATATTTAAATTATGCACAATAAACTTTAATCCAATTTCATTAAATTTTGAATACCAGAAATTCTCAATAATTTTAATTATGAACACATTAAATCTCTTTTTCTATTTTTCATGATGAAAAGAAAGGATTATGCAGGGGAAAAATTGCAAGAATAACAAAATAAATAAATAAATAAAAATAAACTACAGGTAAGAACATGAAAAACTGAATCAGGCAGTTTTATTTTCAAATATAAATTCGTTGATATATAATGGGAATCATATATAATCTTTAAAACAAAAGACTAGAAGAAGCATATATTCACAAAATTCCTTTGGAGTGACAATTCAAATCTTGACTATAAACAATGCAACCATTTCTACATACAGATAAATCTACATCTAAGACACATTGTGATAGACGAACACTGTAAATGTGAGATGGTAGTGAATATGAAAAAAGTTTTAATCAGGTCGATGAATAGGCACTTTTGGAATGAATTCAATGAGAAGAACATATTCCATCATATTGTTTGTGTCACACCATTGTTTATTTAGTCGCCAATGCAATCCTAACTTGTGATAGAGATGAGAATTTTCCCATTCAAGTACTTTGGTAAGAGAATGTCTAGTTTTCCTACTCAAGCAGATTACAGGCCATAATGAACATCCTAAAGTACAGCAGCAACATAAGCAACCACAAAAAAGCCACTTCACATTCACGGGTAAATTTTTGCGAAGAATCAAATTCACCCTCGTTATGGTTGACTTGAATTCTTCTGGCGCTACTCTGCCCGTCAGAGCTGATGGGAAATCGGAAACAAAGCGATTGCTCAATCCGAAGACAGTCATATTACCTGCACCTCGTATTACTACGGGTTCAATAGTACAATCGTCAGGATAACGTTCTTCGTCAACTTCTTCATATATTGCATCAAATACAGAAGCCATTATACAATTTCTTTATCTGTACCAATAATTCATTCAAGAAGCCTTCGAACGAATAAACTCGATAGAACAGGAAAACAAAAGCATACATACATCACATGCCTTTGTTTCTCCTAAATTACACATTATGATTGCAGACGGCCTCAAAAACAAATGTTGATGTCTTTATACATAACGATTTCTACCTCTAATTCACGCACTTCAGCTACGTATTATTCGTCCGAAATTTCCATCAGGTTTTCCAGGTCTATTTGCGCATGCCCAGATGTCATTTCTTAATAAAAAAAAAGAGCACATTGCCCTATGCTAGCAACTATTGCGTTTCCAGTTATCTACGCAAAGAAAATTTCCCCATTATGGATTTTAGTGACGTAAACAGGTAGCTCCCATTTTCAAAGCAACTTAGACGATCGAAACTGTGACACTGACGTCATTATAGACCTTTACGTTAATTCGATTCCACATTTCATGAATGGAGGCCTTTTTGAACTGCTTGAATAAGCTGAAAATATCGAATCGCGGAAAGGAGCGGACGAAATCCAGTTGCTTCAAAAGTACTTTTTTTAAATTCAGCGATAAAAATAATTGTAATTCTAAAATTTTATAGGGAGGGGGGTCAGAATTAAAAAGGTCATCATAGATCAAAACGCAAAATAACGTAATTTTTTTAGCAATCTTTTGTCCATATTAAATTATTTTTAAATTGTATCACATAATTCTGCTTTATTGATGCATATAATGTATGATCAGTAAAATAACAAAAGTTTTTAAAACTTTTTAAATATAAACTAAATTTAAATAATTCGAGATAAAAAACGTTTTTATATGCTGGCAAAGTTAATTAAAAAATTACTGGAATATTAGTTAAAAATTGTCGCAAATATCTAAATATTGCATTGTTAGGCGAGTAAGAACGATTCCCAAAGCTTCAGAGATCTAGCTTGATGGGAAGTTTGTTAAATTAACGATCGAAAATTTGATGACCCACTGATACACACACACCAAGTGAAATACATAAAAAAGTTGTAAAAAAAAAAAAGAAGAGAGAGTGTAAGATGAGTGATACAGTTAAATTCAATACAGAGATGAAAATTAAATGTTTAGATTGGTTTATATTAACGAGTAACACGAGTTAGTGAGTGATAATAATTTTATGGTGCAAGAGCCAATTCTGGCTATGCTACGCCAAACACACGTTAAAGATTCCACAAGCTAATTCGATCTTAAAACCAGAATGAGAAGGAATAAAACGATAAAGAAAAAGATTTAAACGTAGAAGGGGTAAAATCGTAAATAAAATGTAAAAATCCAATTAGTTTTAAAAATGCTAATAGGTTACGATGGGGTCCAACCAAGTCAGTCAAATTTTAAATATATAAATGAAAAAGGGTATGACGATGAATATGAAACACTGGATATTCAATTAAAATGTGATGAACAGTACATGGGACACGACAAGGACACTCGGGAGCACTCTCCCCAAACAAAAGATGTTCATGTCTAAATCGAATATGTCCAATGAGAAAGCAAGTTAATATGACATTCCCTCTTCGCATTGAAATAATAGGTCCTTCTCCAAACGAGTAACACGAAGGTTCCAACGACAGAACTCATGATTCTGATCAAATGACGTGAATTGGTTTTATTAGCGTCGCACTAGAAGCAACTCGAAGGCTATTGGCGATGGTCCACGCAAATTTGAATCTCGATCAAGTGACGAGGACGACACCTGAGCTGGCACCTTCTTCTAACTTCTACACCCCGCCAACAACAGAAATTTGAACCTCGACAGATTAAACATGCATCAGTCATGGATACATAGCGGGTCTTTAGTGGTATCAAGGATCGAAGCCAAGATTCAACGAAAACCACCAACCGCGACCATGACTACTAGGCTGCCCTACACACTAAATAACGTTGAAAAACTCCTTTCCTAATTACCGCATCACGTGCGGACTTTGAAGCCCAATTCTATCTCTTGTACTTTGATCTTTGTACTTGATACTTGTATCTTTGTAAGCTTGAGAACTGAATTATCATTGTAATTATACGTATACATTTTAGCTCGATTAGGAGAAAGGAACGGGGTTAAAATTCGAATACAAATTTGGAACTAGAAAGACATTTTTAAAAAGAAGTTTGCTTTGACCAATATGAGCAGTCATAGAAAATCACTTTCAAGTTAAGTTTTTTACCAAAT
This sequence comes from Nephila pilipes, assembly GCA_019974015.1. NCBI lineage: Eukaryota > Metazoa > Arthropoda > Arachnida > Araneae > Nephilidae > Nephila > Nephila pilipes. The sequence continues at coordinate 245,438 of BMAW01007544.1, read as the reverse complement.
ACAAGTAATCCAAAAACTTATCACATTGCAAACACGTGGGGAAAAAAATAATTGAAAATGTTATTAAAAGTCATTCCCATAATTGCCAAGATATTTATTAAAAGTCATTAGCATAATTGAAAGGTTTTCCAATTATTCAAAATGATGACAGATTAAAGTTTTGAAAATAAAAAGAAAATATATGGAATCAAAATCACAGTCACATAAAAAGAGGGGCAAATGTAAAACTATTGTTTCAACCCAAGAATTATGTCACTCTTATAAACAGCGACGAACAGAATTTTCTCACAAATAGATTTTTCAGAAATAATTTAATGGACATTAGCTTTGGAACACAAGGTACCTTGCTCCTTTCATTAAAGGACTTTACACAAAAGGAATAAAATAGCAGTATAACAATAATTGCAAGATTTATGAATCTGGTTTTTCCATAGCTTGAAGTACTAGTGAAATTGGACCTCTCTCATACAGCTATACAAATTCTTAAATGAAAAAGTTAAAAATACTAGAGTTCCTTTTCTTCTATTGTATTAAAATTCATTTTTCTGTCCCTGCCTTTCTGTACTGAGCAAAAATTCATTCTCATTACTTAGAAGGTAATCATTTACACTTCCAATAAAAATTAATGAGCTTTAAATTTTTTTTTAACAGTTTTTATGATTTTATGCACTTCAATATGGCATTACTTTCTAAGTTTTCTTTAGCAACGGAAAATGCTATTTTCCGTTGCTAAAGAAAATATAAATTTTCTTTAGCAACGGAATATTGTACGTACGTATTTATATAAATTTTCTTTATGTTTATATTTATTGTTCCAACTAAATATTGCATTCAAGCAAGGAGGGTTGGGCAGTTTGCTTTTCCTCGCCCACTCTTTGAATTTACTGATCTATTTCGTTTGCCCTCTGTACTGCAGTTTTTTGTTCTTAACATTTCTCTAAATCGCGTTTCCCACGGTATTAAAATACCAAAGAGCAAATATGGCTCCCTCTCTTTTTTGTTGTTTCACTAATAAGGCATTCAAAAAATACGTTGATCCACTTTTCTATATGGCTACAATAGAATCAAACGAAAGAAATTAATCACATCAGAAAGCTTCAAGTTAGATTCTCTATTTAAGGCCTCTCTTTCAAGTAATTGACTAATCTTTTCCCGCTTCTGCCAGGGTCTATATATTAACTTTTATGTCAAGTACACAAGCATTTCAATGCTATCTAAAGTCATTATGTTAGTCAATGCTTTCATCTAATAATTTTTAAAAAATAAATAAACGGAGGGGGGGAAGCAATTTTAAAGCATTAGAGTGAAGAAACACTAAAAAAAAAAAAAAAATACTTTTTTTTGTTAACTAATAGCAATCGCGGTAGCCGAATAATCATAATCCCAATCACGAGCTCATGATTATTCAGAATTGAGCCGTGAGTTCGCATCCTGATTACTCTACAGATTTGTAGTATAGATAGATTGATGCGTATATCCATCGCTACCTAAATTCCTTCCATTGGTGTGGTGCGAAAGTTAGAAGAGTGAGGTAAGGTGTCATCCTTCTCTTTAAATATACAAGTTAAGCACATATATTTAAATCGATAACCCGTTTAAATAATAATTTAACAATTAATAGTAAAAATAGAATACAACAAATAACGCATTATTAAGAAAAAAGTAGGAAATTAGAGTTGCAATAATTAAAATGTACAATTCCTTTTCTTTCCTAGCAGTGTAATGTTCTAAATGTAATGTAGTAAAAGTAGAACACAAAACCTTTTTTTTTTT